>OY728150.1:1957193520-1957817977 GCA_963277665.1 Viscum album
CCATTCTCCTCACCGAAGGTTGCTGCCCCGATAAGACCCCATGGAGCATCTCGACAGAAGAAGCATAATTAACTGGTTTCCATGTAGATATGGCACTAGGAATGGGCTTCACGAACCCATCTTAAATCTATGAGGGAGCCCCGGACTAGGTGGTGAGCTCTGAGGAGGAATCCACGGACGGAAGAATCGACATCCCATCATCCTAGTTTCATTCAAGGAGCAGATGTCCCTGAATAAGGAATGGATGCTGCTTGCCTTTGGAAAGCGGGAATGCAGGGTAACAAGCAGTGCGTCCTCCCCACAGACGGATGCGCGCGCCCCAGCGAAAGGTTCGGAAACAAAAAAGGTGAACCAAATGTGAAGATCTTCTCTAAAATAAGGGGAATGGTAGCCGTCGGTGCGTCAGAAGATTAGCATGTCACCAGGTCCGGGTAACCCTCACCGGGACGTGAACCCGCTAGGGGTCGAGGCTGTTAGGACGTTGACCACTCCGTTCTGCGACGTCGTCAGCGTAGATCCCTCTCACCGACCATGGAATACGGAATGACGTTGGGCCATGGATGTTGATCTCCTTTCATGTTGATGCTAATGGGTTCATCACCCAGCTTCTAGGAATCGGATCACTGCATTCGGAGCTCGATCGCCACCAGCCCACCGGCGCAGGGGCAGGGGCAGTACCGACGCGGCTACCCCACGCGGTCCCACTTATTCCATGGTTGCGACGAATTCGACCGCTGTAGCAGCCGGGCGCTTGCGCCCCCTCTCCCCGTCAGAAATCATCCAGAGGAGGGTGATCAATGACCTGGTTCGTAGGTATGACGAGGAAGGGTTCATCCCCTCCAGGGGCATGTCCCATTTCGATCTAGAAGCGTATGCGCCTCACCACCATCGTTGCCCTCGAGGGCCGCACATGGAGCCTCTGCTCCCCACGCCTACTTTCAACCTCTTCGGGAGCCTATCCCCGGAGCGCCTTGACACATCCCCCCCCCCTACGCCAATGAGGTGGGGGATGTCCGGGTCCACCCGATCGGCGATCCGTCCCAGGGGTTAATGGCAAGAACCCCTGCCAGGCTGCGTCGACACCGCCGCCAGACTCTCCGTGCTGAGGAGTAGGCAATCTTCATGCCCGAACCACCGGTTCTGACCCATCTGAGTCGATGGTAGCATCAGGCGCGAGCGGGAGAGAATGCTCGTATTGGGGCCTCAATATCAGCAACCATTGTGGTCCGAGCCACTACTGACTCCTATTACCAGATCCCCACACACGTTGAGCAGGGGAAGCCACGTGGCCGACTGGGATCGAAACCCCGACCGCCATGTAGGCAAGTTGGGTTGAGTCTCCCGATCACGGACACTGGCAATGGCCACTGCGGACCAATCCACGGTAGTGCCGCTCACCATGAAGGCTCATTTTGTGCCACTAATCTGGAGGGCCTAAAGATTTTTCGCGACGACTATGATCCTGGTATGACTCATTCTGGAACCCACTGCATGGGGTATGAGGTCACTCCCCCTACTTCTGGCCACGAGTATGGAGCCGTTGTGTATCCAGTCGCTCACTCACATGGAGGTCCTCCCCATGTCCCTTTTGACATCTGTCCCGGTGCTTCTCGCACCCTGGACATCAGTCCCCTCTGCCCCAAATCTATTGTGGTTGGGGGACCCCATGACGGAAATTTTCCTTACCCTGACTACCCAGGGGCTGGAAGGCCGGGCGTCGTCACCGCTGGAGGAATGTCAGGGGAGTCCGGATGGAAATTAGACCAGTCAGTTTCTTGGATTCTGAGGCGGAGTACGACTCAACGAGGGAACCTCCCCCCAATCGTTCAAGTTGAGGGCAGGGATGGGGGTGCGGCGCATCAGTCTCGTACTCCCTGAATGCGAGATCTATATGATTCCCTCTTCCCTTAAAAGGTATATCCTTGAGGACGAGGACTTGTCACACCGCTAGGGATCTTGCCCGCAGTTTCCACGGGCCTCCTTGGAAGTACCTCATGCCCCTGTTAGGGAGGGTGAGTAACTTTTCTGGGGACCAACGGAAGAATCGCGAGGTGATACAAACTCTGCGAGCACCAACGCTGTGACAGGAGGCCCATCTGCCGACCCATCCTATCACGACCTGGCACCCAGGGCACTACAACCCCTAGAGGATTGCCCAGGGATCAGCGGCCAATCAGCCTATTCGCCGTATTCCCCACCGGCCAGCCCACCGCCCCGATGGCCTGCCTCGGCACATTGCAAATTCCCTGACCTTCCTTGGTGGAAGAGTAGGGGAGGAATGGTCTGGACCCCGAACCGGAGCCATGGAGCTTCTGGACCATTCTTGCAGTGGGCCACTTCCCTGAAAGGTTTTGGCCAGTCGCAGAATCAGATTTTGATGTGCCAGAGTCACTCACCCTGGGAGAGTTTGATTTCTTCTTCCAGATTCTTTGGGTGACTCACTCCTGCCTTCGTCTTCAGCTAGAGCCTTATCCCAGGATCCAAGAGAATCTCGAGGAGATCGGTGAGCAGTGCCACCAGGTCGACCTAGCAGTACACCCCGCAGTCCGGCACCCCGATTCGCTGGACCACCACGACTCCCTCCAGCAACAATGCATCCAAAGTTTTCAAGTACTCCGTAGAGTTATTGAGGAGGCCACCCCCCACGCGCACGTCCGTTGATGGTGGCAGTATGTTGCTCTGCTCTTTTGTGCGATCCGCCGACAGCCCGATCCACTGGGCGGCCCTGAGGGAAAGTCGCCAAGGGTAGTGTCAGTCAACATGGAAGACCTCTCGAATGAGGGAAACGTTGTGGAGCCCCTTGACGGGGACTCACCCCTAAGGACAGGCCTCTACTGGACCCATCTGGGAGGATTACTCGCCAACAGAGGAGCCTATTAGGTCTTCCTGTACCCACGGAGGCACTGACACTGGGCCGAAACATCGACAAGGGTAAAGAGCCCGTCGGGTCTGTCAAACTCGCCGACCCATCTACCTCGGTGCAAAAGGTAGAGGAAGATCCCGATAAATCCACATTGCGCCAACAGCTAGCTGAGCAAATGAGGCTGGTTGATGAGCTCTTGGCCGAACGCATTGCAGAGTGGCGGCCTGACTACGGTGATCTTAGACCAGGATAGCAGGGGCAGGAGCATCTACCCCTTGCTGAGATTCCCCCAGGAAACTGTGACCGTGTCATGTTCGCCGATAGGGGAGACATTGGAACCCATGGTAATAGGGTGCGATATGTTTCTCTGATCCCTCCCGAGCGGTGAGACCGCCTGGGGGACCCTGCTCAGTTTCCTCACGCCGCCCCGAGAGTCACTCCGCGAGCTTCCCCACGAGCCGCTGAGCGTGACTACCGTATCGAAGAGCCTGGCAACAAACTTGTGGTTAGAGATCCCCGTCAGGATCGGAATCCGCATCCGGATATTCTGCTGGAAGTACTCATCGCCCGCTTGGAGGCCCTGGAAACTCGGCAGGTGACAATTCCACCGGACGGCAAGCCATAACCAGTATGGGTGGATGACATTCCGGCTCCGCCGGGATTTGGGAACCCCACTTTTTCCCCCATTAACTGAACCGGAGACCCGCCACAACACTTTGCCCACTTCAACTCGAGGTGAAGGCCTATTTTAGGGACTCTGGCACAGCAGGAGGCTGCCAAGCTACGGTGCTTTGTTCAGACACTGGAAGGACCAGCATTCATCTGGTACAGTTAGCTCCCTATTGGATCAGTGACTAGCTGGGAGGAACTTCGCCAGAAATTACTCTACCAGTTCAATTCGAAAACCTGGAAGGCAAACATTGCAGACCTCTTCAGGTGCATGCAAAGGCCTGACGAGCGAGTCGCGGAATTCGCCGCCTGGTGGAAGGGGCTCACATACTCCCTTGACATGGCACTAACTCAGGAGAAATTACTAACGATGTGTGTAGGGAACGTCAAGGCAGAGTTGGTTCCTTCTCTGATCATGCAGAATTACCCTGGAGGGTTCCGGGACTTCTCAGACAAGGATCAACGCCTCGAAGAAGCCCTGAAAAAGGCCGGTCAGGCACACCCGCTGCCTCCTGTAATCTCTGCAAGGAGAGCTACCAGAGTCGAGCCCACTGTTGTGGCCCATATAGAGGCCCCCAGACAGCTAGAGTTGCTGCCGGTGAGGTCAGTTCAGCAGTCTCATAGGGGTCCACCCCCACGGGCACAACCTCTAACCCAACAGCGACCGCCTCAAAATCGGCAGGCGCCTCCACGTAATGCACCCCCACCACCTAGGTGAGGTATTCTGGCTCCGCCTCCTCGGACTTCTCCTCCGGCCCCTAGTCATGGTCATCCCCCAAGAGCCCCCTTTCCAAATAGAAGGAATCAGACTTACTCGTTTGGCGAGGCCCAGGTCCCCGATTATTTCCGTAGCGCCTTGGAGAAGAGGATCGTGCGACTGCCTGAGTGCCAGAAGCCAGAAGAGGCGTGTCTCACTGATCACCCTAACTACTACCCTTATCATCGTATCCTGGGACACACCATCCAACAATGCTTTGTGTTCTAGGACTGGCTCCAAGACCAGATTGACAACAACATAGTCAGGTTGGGCCCAGCCCTGGCACATGTGGCAGGTGTCATCGTGGGATCAGATGGAAGTAGTGACAATGGGGATGGGTGGGAACAAGTTTCCGACCGTGGGCCCCGGATGTATAATGATTGGATGGCCCGCAGGACGGTCACCCATTCCCATGGCATCATCCATGCCCGCCTAATTCATCCAGAGCCCTCGGAGTCTGCAAGCGCCGCTTTGGCATCGTCATCCTAGCCAACTTCTTCCTAGAAGAGCAGGCGGCAGCACAAGAAGAAAGAACACACCCTTCCGTTGTCATCATCTTCTCACATGCTTGGCGATTTCATTCCCCTTGAAATGGGGATCCCTCCGACACCCCGTCCGGTAGTGGATGACTCCTCGAGTGAAAGCCCGGGGTATGCTTCGGTTAACACCGTAGAGTTGGTATATCCATTTTTGGCTCCCGAAGGCGAGGAGCACCAGTTGGACCTCCCTGAAAGCCTTGGGTACACTTAGGTTAACACCGTAGAGTTGGTGAATCCATTTTTGGCTCCCGACGACGAGGAGCGCCAGGTGGACCTCCCCGAAAGCCTGAGGTACGCTTCGCTTAACACCGTAGAGTTGGTAAATCCGTTTTTGGCTCCCAACGATGAGGAGTGCCAGGTGGACCTCCCCGAAAGCCTGGGGTACGCTTTGGTTAACACCGTAGAGTTGGTAAATCACTTTTTGGCTCCCGACGATGAGGAGTTCTAGGTGGACCTCCCTGAAATCCTGGGGTACGCTTCGGT
Source organism: Viscum album (assembly GCA_963277665.1). Taxonomy (NCBI): domain Eukaryota; kingdom Viridiplantae; phylum Streptophyta; class Magnoliopsida; order Santalales; family Viscaceae; genus Viscum; species Viscum album. The sequence goes on from OY728150.1 coordinate 1,957,198,832, forward strand.
TAACACCGTAGAGTTGGTAAATCCCTTTTTGGCTCCCAACGACGAGGAGCGCCAGGTGGACATCCCCGAAAGCCCGGGGTACGCTTCAGTTAACACCGTAGAGTTGGTAAATCCCTTTTTGGCTCCCAGCGACGAGGAGAGATAGGTGGACCTCCCCGAAATCCCGAGGTACGCTTCGGTTAACACCGTAGAGTTGGTAAATACCTTTTTGGCTCCCGACGACGAGGAGCTCCAGGTGGACCTTCCAAATGTCCCCAGTCTTCGCTAGCGTCGACGGAGCCGTGGCTACAGAAATCACCAGGGCACGACAGTCGTCACCTCCAGTCAGGTTGTGCTTTCTACCAAGGCCAGGCCGCAAGCCCGGTACAGAGAGCAGCACTCGCGGCTCCCTCACCCAGTGACAACATGTTCACTTCCACCACCTTTTGTGTTGCTGGATCGGGTGGAACCGCCTTGCCCGCGTCGCAACCATCCTTGCCCTGCCACTGTCCGACTACGGCCTTCTAGTCCTAGCATGACAGTCACATCCCGGGCTTTAGCTAGTGAAAAGTGGGACGTGCCTAGTACCAGTTAGTCACCGGCCCCACCAGCAGGGTCCGTCATGCCCCAATCGTAGAGCGACCTCCTGTAAGCAGAAGCTCACATTTGGCACAAAATTATGATGTACTGAAGCATCTGTCCGGCATTCCGGAAATGCTTTCTAGCCTTGAGGCCCTTCTCCTATCGTCTGAAATGCGTGAGGCGCTCGCCGAGTCTCTAAGAAGCCCCCTTCAGTTTGAAACGGAGGTATCGGCCGCATAATCCTTCCACACAGAGGTGATTGAGGATGCCGAATATCAGGTGGTTATCTCGTTTTCCGGTGAAGATGAAGACCTTCCCATATAGGGGCGCATCCGCCCGCTGTACATCACCGTCTAGTTCAATGGCATGGAAGTTCATCGCTGTCTTGTCGAAATGGGTTCTATGATTAACGTGATCCCAACTCGAACACTGTGAAAACTGGGGTTGTCCGAGGATGATTTAACTCTCTCCGAACTCAGAATCCAGGGGTATGACAGGACCGAGCAAACTCCACTCGGCAAGATTCGTCTGAAGACCCAGTTCGGCAGCTTAAGTGCCAATACTGAATTCATGGTTGTCTCTCAAGACACTCCCTACAATGCATTGATGGGCAGGCTGTGGATCCATCTTCATGCATCGGTTCCCCCATAATACCATCAGTGCTTCAAATACTCCCGTAAGGGTCGAGTGGGTGTGCTCCAAGGATATGTGTCTCTGTTTGCCTCTTGTGAAGCTCGTTACCTGGATGCTGACTATTATAAGAGTAAGGAGAAGAAAATTTTGGCAAGTGAGGTTGAGCCCGCCACTGTCGCGAGTGATCCCTGGGCAGGTTTGGATGATGCATATGTCTTCCCAATCCATCGGTTGGAGGCCACGACTCCTGATATGGGAGAGTTCTTTGTTGTCTCAGGTACCAGAAGATGGAATATTTCCAGGTCTAAGCGACGGAGGGAAATCACCTCGTACTCTTACAACAACCAAGCTTAGGTGATCCCCGAGCCTCCTACCCCTGTACGATATCGGGACGTTGGGCTCATGGCAACGACAATACGTCATACGTGTCTGTTTCACCGGGCCAGAATCGACCGGCTCAAGCCAACGTGTCACCACTGCTTTGATGTCATAAAGCATGGCCCCTTGGGCCGAAGGCCGGATGGGAATGGGTCAACCACCTTCGTCGCCATGGTCTCTATGGTGCATGAGTCTCCCATCATAACGACCTCTGCCGGCCAAGCCGATGCCAGCTCCCCATCAGGGTCGAGCAACCCTGAAACGGCTCCCCCCGTGGACGATCCTCCCACAAGCTGAGAAGAAGACATGGAAGATTCTCCTCCTGCCTTTGAGGAGGGCGTCTCCACCACGGTCGACGAGTTAGTATAGGTGATCCTCGGTAGTGAGGCAGACCCGATACCCACATTGGTCAGTGCCTCTATGCCTCCCGAGTAACGACAATAGTTCATAGACTTCCTCAGACAACACCGTGATGTGTTTGCCTGGTTTTCTGATGAGAGGATGGGACTAGGTCCCGAGGTAGCCGTCCACCTCCTTGGCCTCCCAGCAAACCATCGCAGGTTCAATCAGCCTCCCAGAAAAATGCACCCCTTTCATGGTGCCATGGTTGAGGTCGAAGTTGATAAGCTCATTAAGGAAAACATCATCAAGGAAGTCCAGTACCCTAGGTGGCTAGCCAACATTGTGCCCGTCATGAAGAAGAACATGCAGATCAGGGTCTGCATCGACTTCTGCGATCTTAATCGCCATTGTCCGAAAGATGACGTTCCCCTTCCCGTGACAGAGCTATTGATCGATGAAATAGCCGGGTTCTAAGCCCTCTCCTTCATGGATGGGTACTCCGGGTACAACCAGATCCGGATGGACCCCGAGGATGATGAGTTCACTGCCTTCAGGGCCCCCAGGGTACTTTCTACTACCGGGTTATGCCCTTCGGCCTGAAGAATTCCGGTGCCACCTATCAACGGGCTATGCACCACATATTCAATCCAATCCTCAGGACACTGGTGGAGTGCTACGTAGATGACCTGGTGGTTAAATCTCATCAGCGCTAGGACCATAAAAAAGAACTTGAGAAAGTGTTCGGTTTCCTCCTTTCTCGCCACTTGAAGATGAACTCATTGAAGTGTTCCTTCGGGGTCACCTCCGGAAAGTTTCTTGGCATCATTGTTAGGTATCGAGGTATCGAGATCGGCCACGAGAAGATCAAGGCCATCAGCCAGATGCCCCCCCGAATAATATTCGGGAGCTTCGAGGCCTCCAAGGCCACTTAGCCTATATACATAGATTCATTGCGAATCTGGACGACATGTGTAAGTCCTTTTCACGGCTCATGAAGAAAGGCTCCACCTATGGGTGGGATGAAGAGTGTTAGACCGCTTTTGAGGAAATCAAGCAGTATCTGCTTCATCCTCCGGTCCTGATGCCACCCGTTCCCAGAAAGCCACTGGTCCTTTACGTGACCGCACTAGAGAGATCCCTCAGCGCCCTTATCGCGCAGAAGAACAATGAGGGAACAAGGAATAGCCTCTACTTCCTCAGTCGAATGGTCCTCGACGCGGAAATTAGACATTATCCCATCGAGAAGAGATTTCTGGCGCTCTTATTCGCCATACAGAAATTGCGGAACTACTTGTTGCACCACGAGGTACAGCTGGTCTCTCGGGTAGACCGGTTGAAATACATCCTGAGATGGCCTATGTTGTCCGGCCGATTGGCAGGATGGGCGGTTATCCTCAAGCAGTTCGACATTAGGTTCGTACCTCAGAAGGCCGTCAAAGGACTGGTGTTGGTAGATTTCTTAGCTGCCCACCCAACCTCTGCGGACCGGCCACTGGATTTGGGCTTTCCAGATGAGGAAATCCTCTTATTCGATCACGCCACCCCAGCCGGCAGATGCACTTTGACGGTGCCTCTCGAAGCCCTACTGGTAGAAGGCTCAACGATCCTAGGTTTAACATAGTGGGCCTGGGTATCGTCTTTATCAACCCGGAGCAAGCTGTTCTGCCATATTCATTCTTATTGTCAGAAGGTTGCACCAACAATGAGGCAGAATATCATCCCCTCATCACTGGCCTTGAGTTTTCTCTGGAGGTTAACATGCCCCACCAGTATGTAAAAGGGGACTCTGAGCTAGTCATCATGTAGGTTAATGGTGACTATGCTGTCAGAAAGCCAAAACTCATGTCGTTGCTAGGGTGCACCCTCCATCTAATGGCTAAGTTCCCCTCCCGACTAGATGTCGTTCATGTTCCCCAGTCGCAGAATAGTCGAGCAGATGCTTTGGCCAGCCTGGCCGCATCACTCGTGAAGCCTAAACAGGATGACCTAATCATCCACGTGGCACACTGGAGAGTCATTGCTCTTGTTACCCCATAGGGCGATCGTGGCCCACGAGTGAACGATCTCACCGCTGGTGCCCCTACGTCAGGACCCCCCAGGGATTCAGGCGTGGTGATCGAGACATTTCCTGAATGGAGGACACCCTTGGTTAATTATCTCCAGCACGACAATCTTCTGATGGACCGAGTAGAGCGAGAACGAATCCGGCGCCGCGCGCCGCAGTTCACCCTTCAAAGAGGTCCCAGCCGTGAGCAGCTGCTTTACCGGCGTGGGGTTGATGGTTTTCTCCTCCGTTGTCTCTAAGGATTTGAGATCCCACAGGTCATGCAAAAAGTGCATGCTAGTTCCTGTGGTGGCCAGCATGCCGGGTCAAAGTTGTCCCACTAGATTTGGAGGCTGGGATACTTCTGGACCTCCATGATCCACGACTGCATCGAGCACACCAAGAGGTTTCATGCGTGCCAAGTTCATGCTAACTTCGTGCACCAGCCACCAGAGCCTCTCCATACCACTAGGTATTCTTGGCCCTTTTCATTCTGGGGGTTGGATGTTGTAGGGCCTTACCTGCTGGCGACCGCCCTCCAGTGATGGTTCATCTTAACCGCTACGGATTTCTTTTCAAAGTGGGCAGAGGCAGCCCCGCTCAGGGAATTCAAGGCTGGTTCTATCACCGACTTCGAGAGCTCCAATATCATATACTCGTTTGGAATACCTCAAGCTATCCTAATGGATAACGGAACCAACTTCCGAGCAGCCGAGCGGAAAAGATTGTACGCCATGTACAACATTCGCTCTAACCACACCTACCGCTATCATATGAAGGAGAATGGACAAATTGAGGCATTTAACAAAACCCTCTATAACATTATGAAAAAAATGGTTGGTCAGAACAAGAAAAGTTGGCCGGACAATCTCCCCAACGCCCTCTGGGCTTATAGGATGACGACTCGCAATTCCACCCAGGTGACTCCATATTCCTTGGTATACGGAGCTGATGTCGTCCTACCCATCGAGGTCCAGATGCCCTCATTGGGCATGGCGGTCTATGACCAGCAAGCGCCGGATAGAGTCGCCAAGATCCGTCTAGCCGAATTGTAAGCGCTGGATGGATGTAGGCTTCACGCTTTACATAAATTGGAAAGACATCATAGAAGGATGGCTCGAGCATTCGATAAGAAGGTTTGCCTCTTCTCCTTCCTTCAAGGTGACTTGGTGCTGGCTCTAAGAGCGCCAATGATTCTCGGCAGGAAACCACCCAAGTTAGAGCCCAAGTTGGAGGAGAGTTTTATTTTCCACAAGGACTATCCCAAAGGTGTGTATTCCCTAGTGACTATGGATGGTGAGTGTATCACTCCTCCCACCAACACCAGGTTCCTCAAGAAGTACTTTTCCTAACCACATGGTTCTGCATGACATTAAACTGTATGGTCCCGCATGACCCTAAACTACACCTTGGTCCGAGCTCTAAGACCTAAAACTAAGATCACCTTGGTCTGAGCTCTAAGGCCTAAAACTAATATCACCTTGGTCCGAGCTCTAAGACCTAAAACTACGATCACCTTGGTCCGAGCTCTAAGACCTAAAACTAAGATCACCATGGTCCTAGCTTTAAGACCTAAAACTTAGATCACCTTTTTCCGAGCTCTAAGACCTTATACTAAGATCACCTTGGTCCAGGCTCTAAGGCATGAAACTAAGATCACCTTGGTCCGAGCTCTAAGACCTCAAACTAAGATCACCTTGGTCCGAGCTCTAAGACCTAAAACTAAGATCACCTTAGTCCGAGCTCTAAGACCTAAAAATAAGATCCATATTTCGTCCAACATGATGTTAAAATGTATTTCCAGAACTACTTCTAGCTTGATTCCCATCCTAATGGGATACGTAGGAACACCCAGACCTTTCGTCTTTGGGTCCAGCATGAGGTCTGTTGTCGCGTATGTCTCGCCTTTGGGACCATGTACACAGGATCACGTGGCGTGGTGTGAGATTATTTCCTCATTCACATCGGGTTTGCAATAGCTGCACCACACGCACCCTGTCCTCAGGGTTTAGCCCTCTTATGTCCAATGGAATTAAAAGGCACCGTTCTAGAACTATGTATGGATTTATTCCCATCCTTATGGGATACGTAGGACCACTTGAAAACCTAGATGTTAGGACATACCCCATCTCTTATGAGATCCCACGATCTCCCGGTTCCCAGGGTGTTTGGAATTACACCCCCTCTTTTGCCCGAGGATCCACCATCATTTGGCCGCTCTCGGACAGAGCCCTCTGACCCTTTCCAGTGGTCTTCTGATGTGCTCAGGGTACTCCGGTCTAGGACTTGGAGTGCCAGATTTGACTTAGGAAATTCCATCAACTTTCCATGCTTCGTGTTCCCCTTCATTCGGGCCCCAACCATCTTTCACACCCAGAGGGACCCCGAAGAACGGCATGGATATAACGCCCAAGGGCTCTCCTAACATCATGGGCCAACACCCCTGAGTGTTTCAAACAACAAATTTATACAAATCCCGCATTGCGAACATGGTCAGTGGTTGATGCTCATTTGTTGGTACCCATAGATGGCACGACAGGATGTTGTGTTGTGAACACGGTCAGCAGTAATCCTCAGTCGTCATGTCGGTTTCCCCGGGCCCTAAATGTTGGTGGCATGGTTCATGTCATGTTCCGCCCCACTGTGTAAGGTGGAATCTCGACACTCCTTGTACTAACCCTCAGTACACACCCGCACATCAGACAGACCGAGCTGCATAACAGTGTCTCTCGGGGCTCCTGCGATCTGAGTGCTAGTGAATGTGCTTGGGTCCCTTCTCTACGAGTTGCATGCAGCTTGACCCTCATCCCCATGGGGAATGAGGAGTTTCCTAGAAATTGTGTTTCGTGCCGAGGATAGCTAGGATCTATCATCTCCTTCCCCCCCTGAATGTTGAACCCTCGTTGGCCCCTTTGGCCCGAGGATCCTCTCTCAGTCGGTCCAAACCATACGACATTAAACTATGTTGACGGTCCAAACCTTACAACCATTAACTGTGTTGATGGTCCAAACCTTATGACCTTAAACTATGTTGATGGTCCAAACCATACGACATTAAACTGTGGTGTTGGTCTAATCCATACAACCTTAAATTGTGCTACTATTACAAACCATACGACCTTAAACTGTGTTGTTGGTCCAAACCATACGACCTTAAACTATGATGATATCGTCCCAGCTTCGGGTTAGGTCCCTTGAATCGAGCATTTCCCCGGATAACACATGGTAAGTAGGGATTAGGTCCTCATTCATGCCAGGTTTTGTAACCGCCTTGCCATGTGTCCATTTCTCCCCTTACCAATTCATGGTCCAAGCTCTAAGAATTTAAACTATTATGCTTCCAAGAACTACTTATGGCTTGATTCACATCCTTATGAGATACGTAGGAGCGCCCGAGGCACTTCCTCGTGGGCCCAGCCTACATCTGTTTTCGGTCCCTTGACCTAAAACCTCTCCTAAGGGGGTATGCGGTGTGATATGGTATTATTCCCTCATTCATGTCGGGTTGTTCACCATGTCGTACACACCCCCTATTCCCATTCACGCCAGGTGTTTGAGTTACTCCACCGTGTGCCTCTTATGATTCCGTCCGACCTATGGTCCAAGTTCTATGACCTAAAACTAAGATCATTTCATTGGCTTTTTACGACTCTCTCTCTCTTGTGGGATTGAAGGATGTGGTGCGGGATTATCAATGCCCATTAGACATCAAGATTAAATATAAGGTTGTCGTTCTTGGAACTTCTTATTAGATATATTCTCCTTCTCATTCATAGATCTATAAAACAAATGTTTTGCGGTTATATCCATGTCACTCTGTGAGAATTGTGATGGTTAATGGTTGAATATATTTATGAAAATTAGATCCAATCCCAAATCTTCATGATCATTGTGTTTATTGTTGTTTTCACCAATTCTTGTACGACACATTTCTTATCTCATGGATCCCTTTTACTTTAAGATGAAGGAATTTATTGAAATGAATATTATTGATGTAATATTTTTTTGAAACCTCAAGTGTTTCATAGTAGAAACATATTTACAAATGGTCTTTAGAAATTTTTAAAATTTGATGGTTGTTGTGAAAAATACACTTTGATGATAATTTTTCAAATATAAGTTTTAAAATTATTGTTTTTTATACAAATAAAATATTTGTTGAATTTTCTTAAGCAATGATTTTTTAAATAGATTTGAATTAATTTTGGCATAAGTGGTTGGTGTATGTTCATTTTCATTAGACGTGTCCCATTGTATGAGGATTGATCTGTTAGGGAATGTATTATTAATTACATTTTTATGAGAAGGTAGAACAATGTGGGAAAAATCATGGGTATGTATCTTCTACTTGTGAATGCTTTTTTTTTGTGTGGATTTGTAGAATATTTGAATGTTCATTCCAAATAAAATTGAGAATGTTCATTGATGAATTTTTTATTTCTTTCCCAGGAAAACTTATTTGGTTATAATAGAAAATGGTTTAAATATTTTATACTATTTTGTATAATTTTTCTATCATTTATTTTCATAGTGGTTATTTTTGGGATATAATTAAGGAAATCATACATAGTTTAGATAGACACCCATCACGGTCAATAATGTGGACTTTTAGATTTAATTTATTGAGAAATAGATAAATGTATTAAGTCTCCATTAATTTGGGATTCATCTTGATACTGTAGACATGGTATATTGAGCTCGAACATGGAGAAGTATGTGAGTTTAAGATTGGATACTTTTGGTGGAATTGGTATTTTATTCATTTGATTACTTTGTTTATGTCACATGGTTTTCTTTTTAACATTTATCTTGTTTTTGTCTTATTTATGTTTGTTTTTTTTTCATTTGTATTCATGCATCATAAATAGGTTTTGATATTTATGAGTTTATTTGTTTAGTTTTTTTATATTTATTGGTAAAATAATACCCCAAATGTTCATGAGGCACATTGAATTTTAAAAAGACACAGACCCTAGTATTCTAGTCACGGTGATAAACCAAGTAATGTTTTTTTGTAAAAAAGAAACTAAATAATTACACAATACATTACATAATCGAGGACCTTTTACCCATACTAGTTTCGAAGAAATGAAAAACAATACTTTTTATCATATATTTTAAAAAATAAATGTCAAAACAACATGTAATATAATTTTTGTTCATTAACACTTTACCAAAGACACCAAAAAACAAACATCACTCTGAACTATGAAAATTATTTTAAATATATGGTGAATATTAAATTTCTCTGTATGGTGATTTTAAATTTTGTTCAAATATTTATAAAATATTTTAATGAATAAATTTTAAAAAAATAGAAATTTCATTATAAAAACATTATTTAAATGTAATTATATTTTAAAAATACTATATAACATATGAGAATATTTAAATTCTAATTTGTTTTATTCATATTACAGTGGCTTTGGAAAAATATTAAGCATGATTATGAAAACAAAACACATGAGGCCATTTGATACATGGAAGGCTTCCTAGGCTATCTACATTCTTAAAGGATAGGTTCACTCCCTATTCTCTATCCTTTTTACCATGTTCATGTGCCAATTTTAATGAAAAGAATTTCAGATTTACATACATATATTTATATTTTTTAAAAATGTATTTTTAATTTTTAAACATAAAAAACATTAATAAATATACATTTGTGGAAATATATACATATATATATGTGTGTGTGTGTGTGTGTGCGTAAACATTCATGGAAATTCACCTATCCGACGTGTGGTAACCAAATCTCTTGATACAAATTTTCATATTTATATGGATGTTTAATTAGAATTCATTCACATAATATTTCATTCATAATCTCATTTGAATCCATTTTCGAGGGTTATTCTAACATATGACCATGTTATCCAATAATTATGCATATTTTTATATTCATACACATACATATGTATATATCAATGTATAAAGGGTCACAAAAAAATTGATATATAGATATAATCATAATATTTATACGACATGAAAATAGTTCCATCATTTAGATTGATAATATTACCTATATAATCATTGTCTATAAATTATAAAAGAATAATTACACAAAAAATTTATTATAATTCAAATGAAACAAAATTTGAATATCAGTCTTCCTTATTTACTCTTATATATATATATTCAAAATAACATGATCTTATCAATAATAAAATTATACTCTTACATAAATCCATTTCAATGATGGATTTATAAAAATCCTATAAGACATAAATATAAAAGAATCAATTACAAAAAAATTATTAAAACAAGAAAATATGTTGGTATATATTTTCCAACATATATATATATATATATGTGTGTGTGTGTGTTTATAATTGTAAAAATAAATCATAAAACAAATTTTCACACTTAAAAAAAGATTGTACATAAAAACTAAATAACAAATTTTGAAATAATTTTACATTATGTCCAATACTAATTCAAAACGAAAACAAAACCATAGTTTGAAATTTTTTGTACATAACTGTTACTTGATCTGTAATAGAAAAATTTGAGTAAATTTTGATTATATGTTTTGGAGAAACTGAAAATAATAATTTCCTCGTACTTGAGATTTCTGGCAGAAAACCTGGATACTCAACTTTGGACCTTCTTCATTCCTTCTAATATATAAATCGGTTTTATAATATACACGAACACATTTGTGTATGCATTTTATATCGATTCTATTTTCTGCATAAATGGCGATACAAAAAGCAATTGGACCACCATAGGGAATAATTCCAAGGAAGATGATGAGGACAAAAAATAGAATGTATATATATATATATATATATCTTATATATCCAGACATTTTAAATAATAGAGTTATCCCATGATGTAAAAACAACATTGATAGTTGAACGATTAAATATATAATGTTGTTAATAAGGATAAAAGAACTAACTACAGACCAAAATATTTTTCCATCTATTGAAATTCAAAAATAAAATTAGTAATTACTAATTAGACAATAAATAAACAAGGTAAGTAGTTTGTAAATATCAATTCCAGTGGAGAAAAATCAATATATAGACAAAAAGAAAAGTTTTAATCATAGAAAATTGAACTCATACTAATTAAGATAAAACCTAACTCCCAACAATATAAATCAAAAGCCTAACTACGGAATAAAACCCAACAACATTACTTGGTTCGTTAGTAGTCAAACTCAACTGAAATCATGATTGGATGAAACTGCAATGGAATCTTGTGGATGAGATCAAACCCTCTTTAATGGACTCACTCAGATCTTTTAAATTTGATTTTAACCTCAACATTAGCCTATCTCTATGGACATACTCAACCATATCTCATATTGACACTCAGCTCAACCTACCATAGATGACCTCGATGACCAAAGCACATGTATCCGGGTCTCCTACTCAATGTCCTCCTGACTTCCATGAATGTATATAGAACAAATCCCTTGGATCCCCAATACCCCTATTATTTCTACACAAGACCTACTCCAACCCCTATTTTACATCTTCAATTTTTTAATTTATTACATTATTTTAAATACTAAAACATATATATATACATATATCATATAAATTAAAATATTATAAGATTATATTTTTAATATTTTTACTTTAATAATTTTATAATAAATAATAACTTTATTGAAATTTTATTTAAAAATAAATCTAAAATTAGTATATTTGATAGATTACTTTTATTTATCCAAATTATATATTTTTAAAAGCAAATATTAAAATAGAAATAATATTTTAATACATAACACACCAAGAAAAATGTTTTCTTTAGAACTAAGGTGATATGTTAAAATTTGATTCAAATCATACAAAAATATCATAGTATTGAAAAATTATTTATTAAAAATGTATTTTCAAATTTATGACTATAATCAAATTGTAAAATAAATACATATTACTAATTGATTTTACATGGGATATTAAAATTTTATTTCCATCCTTTGGTGTCTTGGGGACATCACATAAATCTAATAATAACCACCCACCCTTTCCATGACAATGGTTGAGGGGTGAGATGTCACATTTTTAGAGTCCTTCATCACAGAAATCAAGAGTTTTGGATCTGAAATCTAATAATCTATATTCATTTAACCATTTTATTTCATTATAAACATTATAAATTGATGCATATTTAATTCAATTTGGTAATTGAATAGCATGAGTTTTGATTTTCTAATATTCCATATTAGTTATGAATTATTTACTCATGATATTTTTCCATGACATCTAAACAGATCAGTCATGTGTTATGTGATCCCTTATATACTTTAATAATGTAAAAAACTAAATACAATCAATATATTTTTGTATTCATGTTGTTCTAGTTTGTATAAGATGAATTATACTAGGAACCATGGAGAATTGATTTTTTAAAATAATTTGAGTACAAAACCAAAATGAGAGATTCTAAGGATATGTTTATATACAGAGTATCATTATGAAGCCTCATAAAAGATTATATTGTGTGGTTATCTAATAAAATAATACCCAGTATAGATATTGGAATGTGTATTTGGTTGTGTCATAAATACACCTATGTTTAACATCTTTTAGAGGGGGAGATTGGGTATTAACTCAATCATCACCATTAAATAATGACTTATCGTATGAATCCACACATTGATTGAAACTCATGGGGGATATTAAGAAATATGTACATGAATGATAAGATAGAACCTATGTAAAGATTTGATATTCCATCATTATAGGGGAAAATTATAAAGTGCCATGTATTTTTAAGCCAATGTTTTTTCCTATGTTAAAATGAATATGAAACCCTATTGTGTTTTTATGGTTGTTTATGATGATTGAAAAAATGTTTTTGAAACATAAATGGGAAAAAACTATGGTTTAATATGAATATTATATAATTTTTTTGGGAATATATATTTTATAATTTGTAGACATAAATTCAATGGTCATGATAAAATTAATGATTAGTATTATATCATTTGTTAATTTGGATTATTATGATAAATGTGTTATTAATTTTTTGGAATATATGATTTATCATTTAGGGATCAATGGGATTTAAATTTTTGTGGTAACTAAGTGATTAATGTTAACACTAAAGTACATCACTGTTTTGGAAGCATTATTTAGTTTTGTTAAATGGAATAATTTTTTATATGATGTTTTTATATTTGAATAATATTTTTTAAGTTATATTTTTTAAGGATGTATGATTTTATCATCTCTTTATGATGATTTAAGTAATTTATGGTAATGATTAGAATATTCTTAAGTGTATATATGTGGAATATAAATTTTTTTTTAGAATAAGACGACTGATTAATATTGTATTAGACGTCATGATAAATTGATATATGAATGAAATGTGATCAAATATATCAATTTATTTATTCTTCAATGTGGATATTAATATTTATAAATATTTTTATGATTATATCCACATTGAAGTTGTTTGAAATTATGAAGGTAAGGGAGTTTATTTATGTATTTATTAATTGGAATGATTATTTAAATTGGTTTTAATGTTAATGGATTATCCCTTTTATTTCTAGGCATTGATACTAAATTTTAAGTTTTTTTCTAGAATTTTCTGGTTATTTAATATGTTTTTGTATTATTTTAAGAGAAAAAGTAATATTTAATATGATGATTCACATCATGGATAAAATAATTCTATTTGAATATGTAGAATTATTGTGGGAATATATTTCACAATATCTTTAGATATAGTGTTTTAATTTCTCAAACTCAATAAAGTTGAAGTTAAATATTCCAAGCCTTATATATATAAATTAACACTCATATACGATGGTATTATTTTAGAAACTATTTTACATGTATGATACTTATATATATACACACAGAAACATATAAATATGAATAATATGTTTCTTGTTTGTATGATTGAATGTAAACAGAATGATATAACCTATATCTATTTTATTTAGAATGTCCTGACATTTTTTAAAAAGAAAAAAATTTAATTTTGAGGAAGGAATTTCTAAATGGATGGGAGAGAGAAATAACCCCGAGTATTATGTTATAATTTATAAAATATAACTGTTGATAACATACACCATATCCAAGCCTGGGCTTAAATGAACCATGAATTTATATTAATTAAATATGAATTTTTTAACCATAACATTTGATTGAATGGGATGAATTGAAGTAACCATATTATGGCATACTTATAAAAATTATTTAAAATAATAATTAATTCAATAAAATATTTTAACATTCATCTATATTTTGTTACTATGAAAAAAAAAATTAATTTTATTCATTAAATTTACCTTTATTCAACAATTTATTTTATTACATATTGTTTGAAAATATTATTATTAATTTCCTTAATAATTATAAATATTACTTTTAAAATTGATATGAATTTAAAAACCATAAATTTCTAAATGTATTTGGATTTATTTTTGAGTTTTTGATGAAATTGTTACATTTTGAATGAATAATGAAAAATACATATATTTTTAAAATGTCAATTATATTAATTACATATATTTTTTTATAATACCTTATATATTTTACTTTGTTTTTAATGTAATTTATTATCTTTTTATTATAAATAATCCAAACTATTATGTAGGAATAAATATTATATATTTTTAGTATGATTTTATTATTTCCTCCAAATTTAATTTCATAAAGAAAATCTATTTTTCTATTTATAGTAAATGTAATTTCACCCACGTTAATAAATTATATTTTATAAACTGGATTCAATTATTGGAATAATAACTTATAAATTTGTAATATTGGTCCTCATTTTTATTTTCCATAATGAATAATAACTTTGGTAAAATTATTATCACTATGGAAATGGTAGAATGTGCAAATGTGGAATGAGAATTTAAATGAACACAAAAAATCAATAATAAAAATTATTATATTTAATTTCAGGAGATAAATTATAATAAACCTTCACATATTCATAATTATGACATTTGGGTTAAATGTTTTTTTTATAATGAACGTTATATTATTTCAAGTGTTGGAAAATTCAAAAATATCTTCTCATTTTAATTAGTATAAAACATATTTTCCAAATTGGGTAAATTGAATATATTTATGTTTATAAATGGTAATATTGAACAATCATAATTTTTATTATGGTAATTATCACACCCCATTACAAATTTTATGCAATCCTTGTTCGTGCATCATTTATCGTCCTTATTTTGGTGTGTTTTTGGGATTCATAGTGTTTGCAATTCTTTACTGGGGATAATAAAACAATTTTCTAGGATTTAAGAATTTTTTAATTAATCGAGTCCCCATATAAATGTGCTAATGTATTTCATTGGGTTTTTCTAATGTTTGTAAAATTTCTCATGTGGTTTGGTGTTTTCTCGATTTTGAACTATGTTGTTTAATGTTTATTGGGTGATTTAACATTTTGTAATCTTATAAACACCATTTCATGGTCACATGGTACAATCCATAAATATGGTTTCTAGATGTAATGGTTTACACATTGTATACTTGGATCATCTCATGTAATGGGAAAATCAGGTTTCTTAATAAAAGGTTTCTTGTTTTTGGTTTGACACATTAATAAGAAATTATAAAGAGTGAACCTATTTCATTCCATATATTGATCATTATTTATCAATATTAGAGAACATTATGTCAAGTTTATTATTTTAATTATATTATGTAGGAATCCTATTAACATTCGAGAGATCTCTAGATGATTTTTGCAGATTCTCTCACCAATATTTTTCCAACTATTCTATTCATCTACCTTTTTGGTTGGGTCATGAATCCTTGATAAGAAATTCTTCATTTTTTCTCTTGAATCTAGTAAATTTAGTGGGGTTTCCAATATTTTTTATTGAAATTCATGAGTGATTATAGTTTTCTATCAATAATTTATAAATTCTTCTAGTGCACTCTTGGTTTCCAATCACTTTTTTTGGATGATATGAGGTTTAAACAATTTTATAGATAACGTTTCTATACATTAATGAAATTAAATTTACTGAATGTTATTCTTATTAAATTAATTTGTAGTGATCATATATTTGATTTGATATTGGGTTTCTCAATATTACATTGAATGTAAAATGTTTTTAATGTTTTAAAAAAATTATTTCATTTATTTTGCAATGTGTTTTCATACACCAATGTTCACTAGATTGGATTTTAAAATATTTTGTAAAAGTAAGAGCATTGTTTATAAATTGTATGGTATATGAATACAATACTGCAAAATTTGGGTGCATTAATAAGTGAACATGGGTATACAAAATATATGTGGAACCACTAGGAGGTAACAATGTGGATATCAATAGACTATGGTACAACTCAGTATTTGATATATCTATTTATTAGCCTATATAAGGATATTGTATTTATCATTTGTATTTTGACATAGGATAAACACCAAATGACACTATGATTAGTAAATTACTATTTTTAGGTCATGGTGGCTCATATAATAATTTTTTTGTTATGTTGTTATATTTAATTATATAACTTGATATCACATGATGTTATTTTGTGGATATAAATTTACAATCTTATAATTAAAGGATTTTATTTATTTTTTTATCACATATACATTTCATATTTCAATTCTTGAAAATATGTAAATCATTTGTAATGAAAAAAATTATTTTTACCTAGAGTAAGTTTCCGGAAAAATGTATCCTAAAAACAGTTTAATAAAAATTGATAGAACAATTTTATTGTTGTTATTAGGCCTTGAAAAGACTCTATGTTGGTATCATACATGGTGTTGTTCTCACCCTGATTATTACAATGGGAATATGTAGGTGTTGAATTTTTGTATACAAGTAAATATAAGGGAATCTTGTTACATTCCATATTTTAATTTTATCTTCTCCTTCGTATTAGATTGATTTTGTGGTGCTTGGTCAAATGGATATTTGGAATTATTTCTAGTTTATCCTGTTTTATATTTGATTATAAGGTTTTAGTTGTACCACATTTAATATTCATTGTACATTTGTTATATTTCATGTTTTTGGATATATTCAACAATTGATTTAGCCATTTTCATTTCACCACACCATGTTAAGGGTATCTCCAGTTTATGGTTTGGTTGACTTGGGGAGGTTTTTAAAATTTTGTATCAATTATTGGTACAACATGTAGTTTGATAAGATTATTAGAGTTTAGTTCAATGTGTTTGGTATATAATAGAAAGGTTCTTCACAATTCATATTGTATGTGTAGAAAAAGGGGCATGTCTAGATCACTCCCGTGAAATATCATGATTTATGATGGGTTGATGGAACCCTTTAACTAGGTTTGAGATTTTGAATTCGGGTTCATTTGAATGAAATTTATGTGATGTTTATATAATTTGACATGTTCATTCAAAATCATTGAACATTTCATCTATATATTTCCTATCATCATTAAATTATATTTGTTTATAAAAATTGTATTGAATTCAGAATGTAGTCCTATGATATTTTAATGTTCCCTTAACCTAATCAGTTACTATATTGTGACTTTTAGATAGTTAATTTGATAATATCTCTTCTAAATATTATCAGAGAATCTCAAAAAATCATTAGTTTAATCATCGTTTTACCCTTCAAGGGGAAGTAATAATCGACACCATTTAGATATTGGTTCCTATGGTTGGCGACAACTCATGAAGTGTGGTGGATAATTGATATGGTTTTACTAATTAGAATCCATCCATCTGGTGAAAAATGAAAACATCATTCAATAGATTGTCTTGTGTGGATTGAGTGGGTAGTAATTTTATTTACTCTAGAATTATTTAAGTTGTTTTTCCATGTATATTCTTGAGGGACTGAAAAGGGAATGATGGGAATCAATTATATGATATCTATTTCACAAGGTCATCATATACTCTTCTTTCAAGAATATTTCTAATTAGTAGTTTTATCATCAACAACTACAATATGAAAAGACCTTCTAGTTTCCTAGGTTTGAGAATAGAGATTATTCCATTATAGAGTATTCCTCTTGTTTTAGTTAGTTGGGTCATCTGGAATAGGAACTTTTTATTAATGAGTACATAATTCCCATAGGATTTTGTTGGCACTAAGGCATAATATTAAATATATATTAAACTCATGTTCCGTTTGATTTTTTGAGGAATTAACAATGTAGCTTCAAATAAGATTGAAAATAATATGAATAATGGTTTGGTTGGATATTCAGTTGGTATTGTTTTCAGGTAGGGTGTATCCTCTAGAAATATGAGGAATCAAAATGGTGAATAGTTTTATCTAGACCAGTTTTAAGATATTTATTAGCACAAAAACAGGTTGTGTTATACCTGTATTGAAGTAAATGTTGATACAAGACTAATTATATGGAGGATCCCATTGATTTTTAACACTGTGGATGGATTGGATATCTGAAATTTTTTGGTGTTACAATATCCTGGGGTTGTATAGAAGGATCCATTAGTATGATTATCTAGATTCTTAAAAGGTTATAGGTATAATCCTCAGGCTATGTGGGATGTAAATTTCATTAATAAATCCAATGGAGGAGGTAAGACTATTCATCTTTATAAAGATGAGTATACAACATTGGAATTTAAAGCATGGCCATATATAGTTGGAGTTATATTGTTCATTTCATCTTATATGTTCCTATATTTTTTTGATATAGGTTCAACTAAAATTTTTATATTTTTTATGTTTTATTAACATTTGTGATTGCATTCAGGATATATGAAATATTGGCTGGATATTTCCATACATCTAGGAAGAAGATCCTTTAAATTTTTAGGTGTCCTGCATAATGGGTGATGATAATCGACATCATTGTATTATGGAATTTTTTTTTCATGATATAGACATCATCAACTTGATTATTAACATGGATTGGATGATTAGTGTTAGCGGTCAAATATAATATTATCATTTTTGGGTATAGCTATTATGTTCTAATGCTGTTACTCCTGTCTTTCCAGGAGAGTGTTACTCTAGATCAGAAAGGAAGGGCATGTTGTTCCAAATATTGTTGTAAAATTAAGCCTGTTTTTGTGATGATTTTAGATGAAATTGTTCGTGGATTGGGTTGTCAACTTCCTAGAGTGGTGTGTTCATACCATAAGGCCTTTCTGAATCTCTTTTCTATATTACCTCTATATATATAGGTTGTATTTAATATATATCTTCTCCATATAATTATTCCAATTTATAAATATTTTTATAAAATTACACTTAATATGTGGATCAAACATAAACTACAAATTAAAGTTAAATATCATAAGGTATTTACTCATCCAAGCATGTCATAGATGGATTTTCCGACCATCCTGTCTAAACTGGAAGACGGGGGCCTCAGGATTTTTATAGAATATCATATGTTTAATGAGGTGACTTTTAAGAACTAATATATCGTACCTAGGATTGATGACATTTTTGAATTGTTTATATGGGCATGTTAATTTTCAATGATTAAACATTAGTCTGGGTACCAACAGATAATATTCTATGACGAGGATATACCTAATATAATGTTTAGAAGCTCGTATGGGAATTTAGAGTTCCTAGTTATGTCATATGGTCTGACTAACACTCCTACAATGTTTTTGGATTTTATTAACCAAATATTTCACTGTTTCATAGATTATTTTATTACTAAATTCATGGATTATATTTTTGTCTGTATAATACATAAGAGGAGCATATAGGACATTTACATATCATTCATTGAAACATTAATAAATATTTTATTTATGATATGGTTTCAAAATGTTTGTTTTGTCATTAGGAAGTGAATGTTATTAGGAATGTGATATCAGACACGGGAATCTGATTGGATCATAAATAGATAAAACATATTATGTCTAGAGAGCTTCCCAAATATTTTACTTCATCGAGGAGTTTTTTAGGATTATTTTTCTATTATAGGTATATTGTTTAGTATTTCTCCAAGATCTCATCATTTATGACTACAGTAACTACATGGGTGTATCTTTTTATTATAAATACAAGTGATAGAGATATTTTTAGGATGTGGATATGATGTTGTCATACCCACTTTTTTATTCACCTAAAATCTATATTGGGGTATGATTTTTTTTGATTATTATAGTATAGGTCGTAGATGTGTCTTGATGTAGGGTAAATAGTGGACACCTATGAATTATTATAGTTACACCCTCATGATAACAACTACACTAACCATGATATTTGGTTACCAACAGTTATGTATCCACTCAAAATGTGGTGACCCAACCTCTTTTTGAAGTGATTTACTCAGTATTCTTATCACAATAGATTGAAATATATTTTTAATAAATATGATCAAAATATGAGATATAGTCTTGTGGTGTAATACCATTATATTTTTTATATTAATATTTTGTACACCCATTGGATGTGAAATTTGGTCACTAATGAATTGAGTATTAAATTAATGATAAAATTGTTGAAGTAATCAATTGGGGAGTGTTCTATGTTAAAGATGTTTTCTATGATGTTCTTGGGAGTAAAGTAGGATTTTTGAAATGTGTTCATGGATTCATTGAAATTTGAATCATCATTTGAAGAGTGATTTTGACTCGAGAAGGTTAAAGACATTGAGTGCCGACACTTTGGTAGAAGCCTTCATAGTAGGGTGAACTTGTTTGAGTTGTCTGAACATGTTTCTATGAAATATTAAATTTATAATGTTTCAAACGTGATTTATACAATATGTAATACTTTAGTTAGTCTCCCAATGGGCGTTTATCAGATTAGAGAGGGTATATTTAAAAAACTTTCTAAAATAGGTGGTGGTTTTGTGAACAGTTTTTAGAAAATCTTAATTTAAAGAGTTTAATAGTTGAAACCCCATCTAGATTTTTAAAAATATGAGATAACATGGTTAATATTATTTCACTACCCAAATTTTATGTTCATTTTTATTTGATATTCATTTATATTTTGATTAAAACATTGGTTTAAATTAAATGTAATCTTAATTAATCCTTATTCTATTATATCCAGGATTGAAGAACAAAACCTAGAAAAACAATCATAATACAAAGGCCCTAAACATATGAATGGATTATGAAATTCCAATTTTTATTAAAATATCATTAAATTTTCTGAAAAAGAATATTTTTATTCAATTACATCAAAATAAGTACCACACACAAAACCTCACATCGATCAGTTAGAAGATAGTAGCATGTAAATCACATGCATTAAAAAAAATTAGAATATGAAATAATGTAATTTAAATTGAATGAAATGTTTTCTCATCCAAATTACTCCAAAATAGTTGATAATATATTAATCATAACTCTCTTTATATGTGTATATCTCCCTCACAAATAACACAAAGGTTTTATCCTGACAACGAGAGGAGGAGGAATCTATAGTGGATATACATATTAATATTTTACCATCTTATGAGGATTTGGGACTATAGAACATATAAACTGAGAAGAGGATTCCTCTAGAACACCAAAATGGTTTCACTTAACTCCATGGAAAATCTTGTTAATGGGGTGCAAAAGGTTAAAATTTATAGGAAACCTTGAAGGTTGTTTGGGACACTATATTTTCAAGAAACCAATTGTCCCATATTTTTCAGTGAATAGTTAGTCTTAACTCACTTTTTAATAAAATAAGAATATTTTCCCCTGATATTGAAAAAATTACAAAAAATGTCATCTTCTAGAAATCTACATCCTATGATAAGGGAAAAAATATTGAACATGATGTTTGACTCCTTTTAGAGTCGGTTCCTGGGATAGATCGGTTCGTTATTTGACAATAGATGGCCTAATTGGGCATTCATGTCTTCAGAAAAGTTACATCCCACTGAATATTGGATCTAGAAAAATAACATCAGCAAAATTTTATCAATATTATAGTATCCATTTGCAGTTAAGTGTAAAAATGTTCTTGGATTCATGTGTAATTTTGACTAATTTTCATCATATTCATATTGTTCCCTCCAAATAACCTTCACTAATAATGACGTCATCTAAACAAGTGAAAATAACCATAATAAAAGTTATTGAAAAAATAATTTAATGAAACATATAGTTTAATATAATAATAAATTTTAGATTTCTGAAACAAAATTAGTTTACCTCAGTTGTATAAGGGTATAAAAGAATAGTAAATTTGTATGTGATCACACCATCGCACCTAAACATCTTCACTATTGGAAAATCTGCAACTAAAAAAATTATTTAAGGATATATTACAACATTCATTAGTGTTTAACATTTAATGAATATTTAACATCCAAAAAAAAATAATTGTCGAGGGCAATGCTATCAATTAAAAAATAACACCATAGAGTAATTATCAATGATTGTAGAAAATAATTTCTTATTCGTTATGTCAGACCTAAATTAATAGATATAAATGATTTGAATTTATGAAAATAAATTAAAATTATACAATTTCACTAGGTCACAATGTGTGTGTGTGAAAAAAAATTCATGATATTCTTTACAATTTCAATTTGTTAAATCTTATCCATTTTGAAAAATTTATTCATAAATTAATTTTTCCACCAAACCTTCTCTACATATTTTACCAAAAAGTTTCATGACACGCTCATCTATGATTTCCCAAAATTAAATCCAGAGTCTATAATTCTAAATATCCCCATTTGTTTATATATTCTCACTCCCCTCATTTATTGGTTTCTTAAAAGTTAATCATGGAACAAATATCAGAGTCATCAGTCAACCACTGTTTGATCTCTTCATAATACTAATAGTAATAGTTATAAGAAGATTAATGGTCAAGAATGAGTGGTCTTTGACCTTCCTATGACACAACCCATGTTTTTGTGTTCATTAGATTAATGTTTAATTTTTTATTTTTTATTTTAGGGAATAAAATAGTCAAATATTTGGTATACATGCGTAAGTAAATTTGGTACAACAATTTAATAGATCCAATAGGGATCATACACATAGAAAAGTAATTTTGGATTGATGATAAATATTACCCTAATTTATATTAAACATCATTTTTGTTGGAAATATTCACACATAATTCTTTTTAATAATAATTTTTTGATATATTATATGGAACAAAAAACCCATAAACAACAAAAAAATAAGTACCATTATTCTTAATTGCTTCATTGTGATTGAACCATTTATATCATAGAAAAACAATCCGTTTTCATGAAAAAATCACAAATCAATGAAAAGGTTATTCTAAAACACACAATCCATGAGAGGAAAAAAAGATTGAAAATTCTCATATAGGTAAATTCATAAGGGATTTTCAGTAATATCAATTATTAAGTGGTCATCAATTTTTATTATTAAGTGGTGATGAAAACTTAATATTCTAAATCAAAATTGAGGTGGAGTGAGGAAAGGGGAACTTAATAATACAGTTTAGTAAGAAAATAATTTAAAAGTAATAGTAATGATGAAAATTTATAACCTTCACAAAAATATACCCATCCCCAAAAGTTATAGTATCTAGTGACCTCAATGTAATAAAATATAATATGGGATATAAGGATAAATCCTAGGGGGTGTTATTCATATGTTTTTTCATGAAATTGGAGATCCACTATTGGGTACTCACTAGTAGAATCATTGAAGAGATTTAGATGCCCTTCATTGATAGTGATGGTTTGTTTTCTATCCTTCCGAACATGAATGAAAAAATGAATAAAAATTAGTAACACTATATGGGAAAAATAGTGGGGAAACTATTACATGGATGAAACTGAATCATTTCATAGAAATGGAGTACATTATACCTAATGTGAAATTGATTTTGATGGAATAGGAATTCAAGGAAATCCTTTCTACACTCTTTATAAATATTGCTGTTCTCATATGAATTTATACACATTTCCTCTAACTCTTGAATTCAATTATTTCATAGATCACATTATCCATAATAATTAGAATTTATTGTTTAATAAAATTTTAGTTCTTGTGATTTATTTTAATATGGAGGTGTCAAATCATTCCAAAAACGATCCAATACGGTGGAATTCTAATTGGAATTTTGAAAGCAGTACCACAAGAACATAACAATTCATCTATTCTATGATAGCAGCCTTGTATGTTAGGTTGACCTATTTTTTAAAAAAATTAACTATATATTTAACACCTTATCTTGACCATTAATTTTTTTGTGCTAAGAAATTTACCCTTGAAGACCAACCCCATACCCACAAATAGTGATTGTGATATTCAGTTATAGAAATAAGAACCCCGATTTGTGATGATGATCCTATATAATACAACCCATCTGAAAATCTCGGATCAAAAAACATCCACAATTGCCTTTCAATAATCTATCATCAAGGATAAATCCTCCACCAATGTTGACAAATTATTGACTTCTAAAATTATGTACATGTCCACAACAAAATTTAGAAATTTTCCCAAAGAGTGAATTCACCAAAAATAAAAAATGTCACAGAATAGTATAATTTTTTTTGTATTTCATTTCATATAGTGAAATTCCCCTATATTTTATAGATATAATAATATTTCCAGATATCACAGGCATATAGAAATATTTTTCTACAAAATATACTTGAATTGAGGAGCTTGTGAGGATTCTGTTGCGGACCAAATTGTTCCCCACATGACAGAGTGTGGATAAACTTAAGGACAAGCTGATACTTGGTAATGGGTCACAAAACCAAGGTTAATGGGGAAAAAATATGCAGAAAAGGTAGTTTTCATACCAAATGATTAAACAAGACTCATGTTTTATATGATCAAATTTTTTTAATAAAATAATGAGATTGTTATGATAGTACCAAATAAATTACAATATTGGAAGTCATAAGAATATCAAATTTAACCTGACAAATGATATCATTTGGAAACATATCATTTATAGGAATACAAGTAGATGAGTCACTTTATTATGTTGAGAGGATCCTACTAATATTTTTAGACACCACATTCTTAGCATTGTTTATCTATAATTTCTCTATTTGATTACAAAAGTATGAGAATATAGATACTGATATGTGGTTTGGATTTATCATCCAAAGAGAAGAACCTCAAGGGATACATGGATTGAGAAAAAAATTAATATGGGTGGTAAAATGTATTAACTAGATTTATCCATGTAAAAAATGGAAGTTAATTATTTCTATTTGTAGTGTATTTTTCGTGTGTAGGTTCAAATGTACCTGAAGCATGGGAAATGAAATGCAGAGATCGTTCAACCCATTAGGATCAGACAACCCCAAAAACGTACTTAGAGGCATCACTCATAGGACCAAATCATAAATCCTAGTATGTTGTTTGGATTGCAGATGGTTATGTTAGAGTCCATATTATTTATATAAAATCTTCCCCACATTCATTATGAAAAATAATTCTTTTTCTTATTTGTGAAATTGTGAGAGGGGAAGTGAAATCATAATAATGTAATGAATGAAATGATGGAAAATAAATCATTAATAATGAATGAACACACATACCACACATTTTTGGGGAATTTTAGGGAAGATATTACATCCAATTAAAAATGTTCTACATAAATACCATCTCAAAAGATTACATATCTATTTAAAATACCTTGTCACACTATGAAATTTAATTTATCGTAAATTAATAAGATAATGATGTCAATACAATGACATATGATGTAACATAAAATAATCAAATAGTGATCAATAGGTCAACCCTATATATTGAAATTATCCATGAAAGCATCCCTTTAATTATCCAGGTAATCAGAAAAATACTAACCATGAATCAATAGAAATTACATTGAGCGTTGCACCGAAAAAATGGAATAATCATATAAGAAAAATGTTCCCATGGGGAAAGTAGAGGTTTTATTTTCCTAATCCCCTAGAGAAATATGCATCTTACTGTATATAAAATACCAAAAATGAAAACATAAGAAATATTTTCCAATTATCCTCTATATCATCTTGTAAATAAATGACAATGAGAAATAGTTCATCCTAGTAGTTTTTATTCAAGTACCATTAATTACTGATAGGACTAAAATGGTCGTCGAGGTGATATAATATAACCAAAAGTGTGTTTCTATATTTTAAAAAAAATGGTTTGGAGACCATTGAGGGATATAAACCGGATGTGAATTCCATTGTTTGGTTTTTGAATTGAATTTTTTATTCAGTGTATTATAGGGAACTACATCTTAGTGTATTTAATCATTCAAGATGGGTGTCCCATACTAGAATTCAGATGAAGTATAAGGTTATTAAGATGATTTTATAGTCCGTGGTTGGGAAATGGAAGGTGGATAGGTTAGTTTCACGATACATAATAGGTCATGAACCCAAGGAAAAGCTTTAGCAACCAGCATTCATATTGTAGTCCATACCCATCCTTGTGGAGAAATGGGAGTAGATAGGTATGTAATTTTTTATAGGTCTACCATGAAAATTTCTGAAACACGATTCCAAATGGGTGATTCGGGATCTGCTCAAAAAAGCAACACATCTCTTCCTTATTTTTTAATTGAAAATTGTGGTGAATTAGTACAAAAGCTATATCTATGTGGTTTTATAGAGGAATGGTGTTCTAGTTTTGAATGAACTGGATTGAGATATGAGGTTTACCTATTCATTCTATAATTCCATGCAACAAGACATTGGGACTCAGTTGATAATGAGCATGGTGTATCATCCTTAAATGGTTGGTAAAACTGAAATGATGATTAAAACATTGGAATACATGTTATGGGGCTCTATGACAGGTTTTTTTGAATCATGGGAGGAGCACAAAACCTTACTGGATTAATTATATAATAAAAATTTCAGGAATAGATACATATATCTCAATTTGATGCATTTTATCGGGTTTTTTATTGTTTTCCAATTAGTTGGGTGTAAATAGGTGTGAATATGATGGTTGGGTCAAGTCATTTCCAAGAGAATATGAAGATGATTTTGTTGAATATGAGGAAAATAGGGATGGAATATATTCACAAGAAATCATATGTAGATCATTGTCATCATCCATTCGTGTTAATGGTGACATTTCATGTGTTCTTGAGAACCATGCTTGGTTTGTTCATCATCACTTTTTAAAGTGGGGAAATTCATATATGAGATAAAGTGTTCCATTGGATACAAATGAATGTAATTGTGAGGTGGAACCACTTTCAGCCTTTCTGAACTAGGATGGAGTGGTGAAAAATGTGGATCACATATCTTAGATTATGAAGATTTTGATTTATCCAGACTATACACTTTTAAGGGATGATGTTGAGCTAAATCTTGATGGTTCATTGGTGCGTATTCCAAAGGAAATTATTGACAGTAAAAAGAAACCATGAGTTGATAAAGTCACCATTCAAGTGTATTTTTTAGGAAACATGGTCAGATTCAAGAGGACACATGTAAATGGGAGAGAGAAATGGTTTAGTATAAGGCCAAAATTCTCAGAGAAGTTGATTCTTTTCAACTTTTGGAGGAAGGAATGACCAATGGTGGGGATAATACAATACCACTTTTTTCTTTCAGGTATCCCCATTATTTAAGAATTTTATTTATATAAAGATGTGTGGAAAAATTTGGGATAGTTTGGAATGTTTTTTGATGGTTTTGAAGATTTTCATTGGGTTAATGAATTGAGCACAGACAGTGAAAACAATTAATCTCCTCATGGAAAATGTGAATGTTGAGGCACTAAGATCAAGTTAGAAAGGTGATTAAGGTTAATGGTTGGAAAAACCATTCATGCACATAATTTAAACCATGTATCTTTTTATAGGGAGCATTGGCACTATTGGCACAGAATTTGACTAACCATGAGGGCCAACCGTGTTAGATTATCCTTGAGGCATTGGCTGGCACACGATTAATGCATAGTTTTTTGAACCCTGAGACTATGTGTGTATGTTTTATATTTTGGGATCTTAAAAATTTTATCCCTTTTTTTAAACCCAAATAACTCCATTTTTTCACATTTCGACCCTCACTTCATATTTTCACCCCCAATGGAAGGGAACCACTCCACGTCATTATAGATGTGACTAAAAGAGTATTCTGAGGACATTGAAGGATAATATTCATTGTTATGTCTCTTTTTCGGTATTTTTCATTGTTTCTCTTAAATTTAGTTCTGTTGGTGGATAGATCTAGGGTTTCTATTTCTATGAATAGTGATATATGGCATTATTAACATTTAATGAAGATATATAAGGCGTATTTACAGATTTTTTACCTGGATTTGGTTAGAATTTGTTTCATTTTTCAGTATCTCCCAATCCGTTGAGTGATGTGGATTCAATATTTACTGCTATTTCAAAAAATAGTATTCTTAATTTCTATTATTTCATTTACATGAATTAAAAAATGATTTCTGGATCGTGGATGAAAACCCATTTGGTGATGATTTTTTGATTTTGGTGAAATTATGATATTGTTGTGAAATATGATTCATTCTTTGATATTAAAATAATGATTTTAAAATCAGTTTCATGGTAGCAATATGTAAATTTTATGTGAAAAATGATATCAAAAAAATTGATGTATTATTTAAAATGGTTTTGGAATCGTTGTTTGGAAATGTTTTTTTCATGGATATATGGAATGTTTTTTCATTGTTGGTTGAGTATAAGTTTGGAATTGATGATGATTTATCAATTTCTTCACTAAATGGGGTTATATTTATTGAAATGTTTGGAAATAGTTAATTATTCATGTTCTAGATTAATAGGATAAGTGGGAGTTGGAATGTGGTTGGTTTGTGGTCGTGAAGTATCACTATCAAAGAGATGGAATGTGGCCATGATGTACCACCATAAAAAAGAGACCTAGTTGGATGTGAATTACAACTATCAATGGTAACACGTTGTTTTTTAGGTTTTGTTATATGTGACATTATGTGTAATTATTGGGTCATGTTAAATGAAATGGGTTATGACAACATGAATCAGAAAAATGGATAATGACATGTTTGGTTTCTTTCCTTGGAAATGTTTTTATTTGGGTAAAATATTTTGTTATGGATTGTTTGTATTATTATAAATTTTTGATCCCTTCTAACGGTTTTATATAAATGGTTTATATAAATGTACTAAATAATTCTATCCCACTGTAATGCGTAGGGAATTCATTTGGAGTAAGCCTAATGGGTTTCAGTACTCACCTGTACACTAAAACGTTGGTTGTTTTTAAAATATTGTAATATTATATACACATAAAATAAAGACATATCATATATTTATATGTATATTTAAAGGATTTGTACAATTATGTAGAGTTGGAGCTTAGAGAATGTTGGATATTATAGTTTTTTTCTAATGTATTTGTGCATTTTCCTCTCAGTCAAACGTTTGTGTACTCTTTTTTTGATAGTGTAGTTGTTTTTTAGTGGTATTTGGTTGCACACATGTTTAATTAATTTTTTTCATGAATAATATAGTTTCATAAGTTTTTGTATGTTTAGTATTGTTGGATTATTTTCAATTGTTAAAATTTTCCTTGAATTATTATGAATTCATAGATACTTATTTCCAACCATGGGATCCTTGGGGTTGTAAATTATGGCCATGTAGAACCTCGTCCTTGAGTCAATATAAAATGTAGGGGATGAATGATTAAAGCACCATTGAAATCATTGGTTCGAAAGGTCAATTATTTCATTTCGACATAAAGGTTCTAGAAATATTTTTAGTATTTGAAGAGGTTTTTGAAGAGCGCTCATGTATTATGGTATCTAGAAGAGGATGTTGAGTATGTAATATTCTCTAATGCATCAAGAAATAGACTTGGTTAGGTTCAATTGGGGATGAAATTTGTTAATTTATATTTTTCATTTTGGTTGATAACATGTGAGTAGTACTGTGTGACACAAAATCGTGACATAGAAGTAATATTATTTTCACAAAAGATGTGATGACACTACCAGATTGGTGAGATGTTTATCATTGACTCTGATGAAAAGAGTATCAATTATATATTATCTTAGAAGGAACCTAACATGAGATAGAGGTTATGGATTGATATCCTTTAGGGAAATGAAATTGAATTTTCAATACTCTTATAAAGGTTAACACTGTTGATAATGCTCTCAACAGGTGATCTTGTTCATAGTTTCTATATAAGGAATCAAATCTATTCACCTTGATGAAGTAATCTTTTATGGATGGAGATATAGAATATTACCTCCTATTTATTATATTCTCCCATATTATTTTGCAATAATTTGTAGAGGAACATCATGGGAATGACTACTGTAGAAAACTTCATACTCATATATTTAGTGGAAATACATACGTTGAATATTCAATAGGTGGGGATAATTTCATTATTTTTAGAGGATTCAGGATTGTATTTGTGATGATTTCATAGGAGGTTATGAAAGAGTTTACGACATTTCCTTTTTTGGTAAATCCATTTGTGGAAAAGATGTATCCAGACCACTGAAATAGTTTTGGGGGCTACGTACGATGAATGGAGATACAATGTTTTACTCACAATGCCTTACTTTTCAGTATGTGAAAGATGAGAAACGAGTTCCAATGGGTTTAGCTCAACCCCTTGAGGTTCCATAAGGGATGTTATATTGGATATTCATGGAATTCATGATGTTATTAATACATTTATATGGGTGACACAATGTCAACTAGAGGATTATAGAATTTCCCACCATATCTGAACATTTTCAAACAATATGGGAGCAGAGTTCAGTAGAAGAATTAGAATACATATCCATGTAATAGATTGTCTGACAACATTTATTTCCATCAATGATCATTTCTAACAATGTTTCCTTCGTCACATCCTAGTTATGTAATTGATTAGATGAGGCATTTGTGACTTTATTACTCTATATAATAGTGAATCACCCACAAAAAGATTGGAAGACTGATGGTACAATTCATGTTCAGAAGGACATGCTAGGAGGTTTAATGTTTGACTTCAGTAGTAGTTAAGAGGATCACCTACCCTTGGTCTATTTTTCAAACAATAATATATAACATTACATCATTAATGTGGAATAATTGCATGCTTTGTATGAGTGATTATGTTGGTCACCTCTTTACTATATTGGTCAAGGAAATTTTACTCATGATCAAATATTTGGTTTGAGAAAAAACAAAGAAGGTGCAAAACATTCAGTAGTGAATGAAGAGAGCATTAATCTATTTTAAGTCTTTTGTTGAGAGAGGATTGAGGCCACTGGAGAATAACTAATGATACCATGTGTACCTAAATGATTTACCATGACCTGTATTATATAGGTTTGGATGGGGTTTCATGTTATATAAAACATTCATTGGCCTGTTCGAGGTTCATTAGAGAGTTGGAGAGGCGGAACACTGCATAAATCTAAATTGAAGTTAAATTGTGTATACAAATTTTCCATGTGTCATAGCTACATATGTTTATGCATGACCCATTTAAAAAATGTCGACTGGGGTGAGGTGGAAATCAAGTATGGAGATACATTCACTCATTAAATTTTAAATATTGAGGATCCTCTATAGTTCAGT
Organism: Viscum album; assembly: GCA_963277665.1. Lineage (NCBI taxonomy): Eukaryota > Viridiplantae > Streptophyta > Magnoliopsida > Santalales > Viscaceae > Viscum > Viscum album. The sequence goes on from OY728150.1 coordinate 1,957,230,175, forward strand.
GATTCCTTTAGCAGATGTCTCATGGATGTAAGGAAATCCCCAATATAGAACATGGGAGTTGGAGGCTCAAATATTTGATCATTTGAAACATCACTTTTATGTTTCCCTTGTTTTTTGAATTTTTGGATGTAAAGCCCCATTTTGGGGAAAACATAATGACTCATGTTTTCAATTTATTATTTTTGTATGCTTTATGGATTATTTTCAATACCAATAAGTAATACTATGTTAGACTCTAACAAATGGTTTTCCATGAATAAATAATTCAGATATATTAAATATATTAAATATATTAAATAACACGGGTGCATTGTTTTTAAAAAAATGTTAAATAACTTCTATGAGTTTTCTGAGATTATAAATTTGAGGGTTCCACTAAATTCAGAATGAAGATTTGTCCCTATTGGTGACATAACCTTTTCCATTGTAGGTCATTTTTTGAAATGATATTTCATGCATGGAAATGATTTATATAATTAAGTAAATTATTTTACTTCAAATTAATTTTTCCATTGGTTGGATTGTATTTAAATTGTTACTTATGATGAAATCATAGTGTTATCGGCATGACCACATAACCTTTGTTGAGCCCTTATAAAAAGGAATGGATGATTTCACCCAAAGAAATGGTGACTAGATTGGGGAAAGACGATCCATGCACAACTATTTCAAAGGATCGTTCAAATGACCATAACCTAGACACAATTTTTTTAGTGATTGATATGAATCATGGTAGGACATTTGTTTTTTTGTATTTTCTTCCTTGTTATTTATTTAATTGACAGAAATAAAAAAATTGACAAATTTATTGATTCAAATATCATGTGTTTTGTGAGATATGTTATATGCAGAAAATATTGGTTAGAATTACATTTTGAATTGTAGATCATTTTCTGTTATTATGAAAACAAATAACTGAGGTCGACCTGAATATTAATCAAGGTCCATTCCGCTAATTTGTTGTTATGTTTTTTACATTGATTTCTCATTCATTCTGGGATGTCTTCAATGGGCCTATGGTTCCACAGTTACAAATGAAATAGGTCATTTCTCACCCCTTTCTTGTTACAATGATTTGATATCATAGATATTGGATCAATAAAATGTGAATATGGGTAATTAAAGGAGATGATGAAGAATTATATGATGTAGATACCCAATTTAATTATTCTTTAGTAAAAAATGAATATGAAGAGTGATAACATTTTCTAAGTGGATCTATAGACCATATCATGTTGATGTGGAGATGCAATGATGTGAGTATGGTCTATTTATATTTTTATGGTTTTGAAATAACATGATAAAAGGCTAGAGAAACAATTTAGATGTGCAGATCCAGATCTGGTATTATGGAAAATCTAGCTCTACATTGTGTGTAAACAGAATAAACATGTTGTGTTGGCCCATAGGTGGTGGCTAGGGATTCAGGGTAACATAATTATCACACAGCATGAGAAACATATCACATGATGTGTGCTCCGTCCTTGAATACAAGTCATGTACCACAGAGGGTATACATACTCGAGTTGGAGAACACATGTTGGATCATTCCATGTACTCCCTCATACAGACCTGTTATGGATATGAACATATTCTATGAAATGTACGACCACACTAGTAGAGTACACGAGAATTCTAAATGTAGTGTTCATGTATAGATACATGGAAATGACTTGAGACCTGAGATGTTTACATGGAAAGCACCATTGTGAATGGGACATGACATGTAACCCTTCGACAAATACTTTACTTTATTATAATTTTTTAGATCTATTTTCAACCATATATTGGATGAATTTTATTAGGTTGTGTTCTCCATATCAATTTACTTAATGTTTTGTGTGTAATATTATTATTCACAATGGACTATAATCAGTTTATTTGGAATTCTTATATAGATTCATTGGAAATATTTCTTGAGGCCCATAGTGAGATCCTCTATTTATCTTCAAGCAGGTGGGGGAGTTCTTGGTATCTTCAAGGCCTAAACAATATGGGATCCAAACTCTTATATAGAAGGTTAATCCAGATTGGGTTGTTGGATCCACCTGATGGGCTTGGATGGGATCCTCATATGTGTATAAAATCCTTTTATACATTTATTCTGTTCTTGATACAGTAAGCCCTAATGATCACAACCTCTCGGATTGATGTCATTGGTATTTTCTAAATCAAGAGTTTGTTCTCCCAGATTAGTGTTTTTTGGGAATCATAGAATTGGAATCCATGGATAGTATAATATGGTTGTGAAATAAATTATAAATGGGGTTCTTTGTTGATTATATCTGTATATTTTTATAATATGTTCTGTAGAAATATACATATATTTAATTAACTACATTTTATATGTTTTATGATTTGTATTTTCAGGGTGTTATATTGAGCGTTGTTATAATCACCCATACAAGGGAATTTCCCGCACATGTAATGTACTATGTAGAGAATCGACCCTCGGATAATGTGCCAGATAGACCAAGACTAGATGGTGCTTACTGTGACATGATAGACCAATGTGTGTTCCTATTTTTTTACACCATTCCTGAGATAATAATTTCATGTTTCTCTTGTGTTTCTAACCCTATACGGTGCTTGTATTTGGCCTTGTTTACATTACATTATTTCATGTCGGACTCTGGTTGTGGTTTTTAGATGAATTAAATCAAGGATGTTCATTTTATTTAACATTTTTTCATTTTATAGGCTTGGAGATGTGTTCTTGTATAGAGGTACATATGTTATGTCTTCCCATGAAAGTTATATGCATACTCTGTGCTAGTAACCATGCCTTGGCCTATTGGATGTAGTATTAGGGTCTTGATTCATGGGACCCATTTGGGAGGGTCATGATAAATAGGTTATTAAATATTCTATTTGGGATTACTTATAATAATTTTTATGTTCTAAAATTTCGTCTATTATTGAATTAGGAATATCTCATGAAGTTGATGTTGATAATATGTATGTTTTTCAAATTATTTAATAATTTTCTGTATTTATATATATGATTAATTAGATATATATATATATAATGCATCCATAACCAAAAATGAATAAAATACACATTTATATAAAATAATTCAATAAAATATAGCTTTTACACATCCGTGATATAAATGTATATTAATACTCCATTAAGATTTTAAACCAGCCCGGACATGAACATTACCTCATTTAATGAATTAAAATGATGTGGTTTTTCTAAAATATAACTACACTAGAATATTTATTATTTTATATATTTTATTGCGATAAATCATAAATTAAGTGATTTAGATAAAGATGGTATTCATAAGAAAATCATATACATTTTAATAATAAACTATCATCTAAGACAATTATTTTAATATATTAAATTAAAAATTATCATTTGTTGATCATATTATTAACGAGTTCCATAATATGACATACCATAATAGTAATGATGTCATAAAAATCCTATTTATCATTTTTAAACATTGTTATATCATTTAATTTAATGTAGATATGGAAAATGAAACTCGATATGTATTGGAAGCAATAATATGCACAACACACAAACACATGTTTTATTTCCCATATGGTATGGGGATATTGAACAAATAATCATAATACCCATTATATTATTACATTAAAATATATTAATTATAATAATATCACTATACTAGTGTGTGTATAATAAATTTTAAAGATGATAAAAATTAATCCATCAATTTATTAAATTATATTAATTATAGGGACAATAATTTTTATTTTAAGACTATAGTAATTTTAGTATCTTTAGATAGTTTTTATCCATTATTGAATTATTTTAGAGAGATATGATTATATAGTGATTATAAATGAGTACCTTCATGGATAAATTAAAATAACAGGTGATTCCTGAAGTAGTAATGAGGATACCCTTTTGAAAGTTAGTTGAATTGATGTTTTCAGAGTAACACTAATATTATCAATAATTTAAGGTCACTATAGAAGTGGAATATGAAAAAGGACCAAATCATTTGGGACACAATTAAATATTGAGAAAAAATTCATAAATTCAACTCAGAACACTTTTTTTACATTTTTTAGGCTATCTACAATAGGTTAAACTCAAATAATTTTTTTTAATTTTTTATATGATAAATAATTATTATCTCGAGTAAATAATTTAAATAAACAAAATTTCTATTGAAAGTTTTTATATTTTGATACATATAAATTATAATATAAATATAATTTTATGAAATAAAATTTCAATATATATGAATAGTAAATTTTAAATTCAAATAAATAAATTTGATGAAAATAATTTTTAAAGAATTAATATATTATAGCAATAAATTTATATATAATATTAAATTATCCTGTAAAATAACATCAATTAAATAAACTAAATTATTATAAAAACATTAGGTATGAAATAATCGTGGATGTAAACATCTAAAATTTATTTTAAAAAAATTATTTCAGCAAAAATACTAAAGGTGGTATTTCACACAAGTAATATTTTATATAGATATAAATCATTGATAATAATATTTCTAAATTTAAATTAGGTAATAGAATTCCAAATTTTTATGAAATTAATATTTTAATACAAAAAATGTTTGGTAAAAATCTAGGACCTTCTTCTTCAATGATATGATTATAAAAATTATTGTCACATAAAAACATCATATTTGACTAAATTAACTTTTCAAAATATGATAAAAAATCCTGACTAAGATAATTCAGATATGATGACCTCAAATATGATGTTACATTAGAAAAAAAATTTCAATTATTGAATAATATATTAAATATGTTGAGTTATATTATTTCTTTAATGGGATAATTGTGTAATATTATAGGATATATGTTTCACTAATATAGTGGATCCTTGTGTGGTGCATCTCCCCCATTTAATAATTTAGTGTGATAAATTGTAGAATATATTAAAAATTTATAAATTGTGGATAATCCTTCCTTATAGCTTCTTATGAATCCCATGTTTCCTATTATTGTTTTTTATTTCTCCAAAGGTCATTAAAAAAATATATCAAATACATCAATACTTCCTCTACACTATCATGAATCTAAACACCATGATCATTATATTAAAGTCAAGTACCAACTCTATCCCCTCATATCTGAGAACATTTATTGGATATGACGAGTATTTCTTTAGCAATGAATAATGAATGGTTTCATGTAGTTTTGAAAGGTTGGATATCATTGATAATCAACAATCTCTAACCCCAATTCATTTTAATATATAAAATTGGCCAATGTACATAGGTCATTCTAAAGACCATGAAATTTCAAGGAAAATTTGTTTCTTAATTTTCATTGAATTTTACAAGAACGCAGTTTCTGACAACACCTAATTACGAGGCCCGGTGTGCCCGAAATCATTTTCTGAAGTTTGGCTCGGGTACATTCAGTGAACGAACGAGAGGGAATTCCAATATTTTTAACCAGTACTCGGAATCGAATTCTGAGGGCACCGATGGAACCGTAGCACCGTTAATTTCTTAGGAACTCCATTTTCAGAGTTGTGTTTTCATGAGAGAAGATGATAAAAATTGTGGAATTTTAATTTATAAATTAACAATTTTTTTTTCTTTTAGTGCTTTAAGGCTTTGGGTGGAAGTTGGGTAACTACCCAACTTCCCAATGGAGGTTATGAGGGTGGTGGGGCCCACACGAACCCCACCCCTTCACATTCCTTAACTCCCTCAACTCTTGTTTAAATTTGATAACTTAAGAATTTATAGCTTATGTTATTAATGAGGTGAGTTTAATGTGTGTGTGGGTTTGAAATTCAAACTCATGTCTAGTTAATAAATTAATTGAGAGCTTAATTTATTTTGGGTTAGTTCTTGTGGTGGAGACTTGGGGAGAAAAAGGCTAAGGATTGAGGAACTTCTTGATCTTCGATGAAGAACGAGAAGAACACATCCGTCTCCCACGAAGAACGCCGAGTTCTCGGAAACCGAATACGCGATGTTGTGTACCGTGATAGTTCTTCCACGACGTCTCCTTCCGTGACATCTCTACCCACGACGAATCCTCGTTCGACGAACCTCCGTTCAATATCGCATGAGGTAAGGGAATTTATTATGGTGTTCTCTTATCTTTTGAGAAAAGAACAACGTGCGCGGAACAACCAATTCCAGGTTGATCCGCGGATCGTTCGTTCATGCGGATTGATGTTGAGGATTATTGTTTTTGTCCGCGAATTATTTCTTGTCGTACGTCAACATCTATTAGATGATCGCTTGCTATCATTATAACGGGAGGAGGTCGGATAGCACGAACATGGTGGACCCTCCTCCCACCTTGTTTTTTATGAATTTGTTCTGGCACGTGAAAGGTGGAGCGATGTCGTTGCACCGTGCGGAAATTATGACGAAGGGGTAAGAAGGGTGGCGCCGTCGTGCTGCGCCGATGAAGTTGAACAAGCCACGGCGCCATCGTTCAACGGCGGAAAATGAAAAACGAAGTCGCGAAGGTGTTTGAAGGCTTTGCAGTGAAGGCCGGATCCCGAGATGATCTCTAGCGAAGACCGCAGGCGAATCAGACCACTTGAGCGCGTCCGGTGGTCCGCGGAAGCCTCTGCTGTAACACCCCAAGATTTCATAGTGTGTTATTTCTTCAAAATAATTCAATAACTTGCACTACACGTAACACCGAGTTCAATCACACCATGAATTACCAGAGGAAAAATCCATTCAAAAGAGGTTATGAATATTATTAACTAAATTTTAAACTTTATATAATCCTTATAATTTTAGAATCCATATTAGGAGTTTCTTAGTCATAATGCAAGAACAGATTCATTTTCAGTATTAAACTTTTATCAACTTTTAATAGTGAAACCTTTTTAAATACAATATTTTATACTTTTTGACTAAATGGGGACATCAAAAAAATTTAAAATGAAACATCCCAAGCTTACACGGTATGCTTTCCTTTGAATAAAACAGTAGCGTGTGTTGTACGCAACTTCGAGTTTTAACACACACCACAACCGATCAAACTAGCCGTTATGAATAGTAATACCTAATTTTTGAAATTATATATATTTTATATTTCAAAATGGACTTCATTTTTGGATTCGGAATATCGAATTTAGCCTAAGGTGAAATTTTGGTACTTTTCGGATAACTTTCATATTTTGATGAATAGTGAAAATTACTAAATTTTAATTAAAAACAACTTTTTTAATCAAAATAATTAATAGTGATAAATGGTGAATTTGAGTGGTTTTAAAGTATGTTTAGAATATATTTTTACCATTTAATATAATGTTGGTCATTGGACATAATTTTACAATTAAACCGAACATAATCAAGTGTCAATCTTTTGATAGTTATTATCTCTTAAAAACACGCTTTTTGTTTTGACAGCGGGAATTAATTTTAAATTAATTTCTGCCACTTCTGTGTTTAGAATTTAGGAAAATGGATTCCATATTTGGAATCAGGATGTTCAAATTGTGTAAATAGGTAACTTTTATTTTTAGACATTTTGAATAATTACTGCGGTAAATATTTTATTTACCCTGGTTAAGGGTAAATCCGGTAAATAAGGGTTAAAAAATAATATTATAATAATACTAAATTACCCTAAAACGTGTCTTAACCCTATTGGTTGATACATTGTCGACCATGGGCATCTTTGTGTCAATTTTGGGACCCCATGGATCCACTTGTAAGTGATAATGACACTTTATTTTAATTAAGTCAAAATGAATACAAAAATGACACAAGCATATATCTTTTAGAAAAACAATTGTTACATAGGGTTATATAAGTTGGATTTTAGATTATAAATATTAATTAGAAAGATAAAAAGATTTCCTACATAATTATATTTTATTTATAATTTTTAGACATTAAATAATTTATTTTATTTATGACACAATGATGATGCAGTAATTACTATAATAGTGAAAAATTAAAATAATTGATATTATAAATACCCAAAAAAATATAATATGAAACTTTTAATGAATTAAACTAATTTTCTAGGATAATATGATATATTAGGATTGATTTAATTGACTTTGTTTGAAGTAATTAATCTGTTATGAGTTTCACAAAAATCAACTATTGAATAGTGTCAAAATTGACATAAAAGAGTTTTTAAAACCAATATTATATTATTAATTGATATTAAATTCCAAAAAATCTAAGGTTCGGCCAAGAGACTTATATAAGGATAGGTTCATCATTAATGGACCACTTGGGGGTCTCTTGGATGTATATAGTAAGTTTATTAACCATATTATATAAAAATACAAAGAGACATTGTAAAAGTGAAACTAATTAACTTAGAGTTAATACTTAAAGATAAGGTTAATATAAGTCCCCAAACCTGTCTAAATTCTATTGGTTGAGTGGTTTTCGACCTATACCCACCTTAACCTCTGGATAGTCAACTTTGGAGCCATTGGAAGCCGAATATGAATTTATTATAAATTAATATTTCTAGCTTTTCCAAAGGTGCCCCTCACCCCTCTTATAAAAGGGCACTCCTCCTTCTCATTTCTTCACACCTTCCAAGCCTTTTGGTTCGGCCAAACTCTGCCCAAATACTCTCCAAACATCCCTCACTACAACCTAGAGGCCTTAGTTTGATCAGAAAGCCAACCTAAGGAGCCCTTTTGATCAAATCAAAAGGAAGAACCCGAAGAAGAGGTAATGATTTCACCACCCTTTTCTACGTTCCTTTCTTCTTCCACTTCCTCTTTCTTTGTTCTTACCATTCTAAAATAATAACTCCAGTATCTTAAATATAATGTGATGTTATTATAAATATGGTACAACCATATTCAGTATTCTATCCACCCTTTGAATAACATGTCACCATACGTGCGTACGTACGGCTTACCGTCTCCACGTCGTGGTGTAATTGTTATTCAATATATTATTATTTGGATGGGTATAATAATGATGTGTAACTCATGTAAATAATAAATATAACATGTTAATGATTCTGTATATATGATATACCATCCATTTATATATTATTTTAATATCAAAAGAATGATATTGTCGCTCGTGCGTACGTACGGACTACCGTCTCCACGAACGCGATGAGATTCATCCTCCATCGTATCCATTCAAGTATAATTATCATTTGATGATTTAAAAATGATGTTTAAGGACTTGATACCATTATGTATTTTAATAATATACAACCTATCCTTTACAAACATGTCTTACGTAACAAAACATACAAAAGCAAACAAGTAAGTTCACACCCGAAACAGCGATAATACTAAGATATTATTATCAAATCAATATTAAAAGATCATATATGATATCATATTAATGTATATGATTCTTGTATAATTTAATAACAATTATTTCACCATTATACAGGAGGTTAACCTACCCCAACCAAGGAAAAGTACAAGGTAAGGGTTATTTCACAATCTCTTCCTTATCCGAGGTTGTTTATACGTAATAATCTACTGGGATATCTTTATCATCCACATCCATGTTTCTTAAAAATGTATTTCAAAACATTTTTACTATTTACAAGAATATGGGTTAAAGTCATTTATACCCTTGTTTGACTTTTTATAAGAGGTTTATAAAGGAATCTTTCCGTCGTTTTCAAAACAGGGTCCTTTTTAACCTTTTCGACAGAATTGAGGTAAGAATGTTTTTTTTAACTTATACGGCGGGTGCGGTTATTTTACGCCGTTATAAAATCGTCAAAGCTTTCCTTACAAGATTACAAGAATATTTTCAAGAAAATGTTTTATTTTATATGGCTCTTAAATGATTTCAAAAATAGAAAGAGATATTTCTCTAAAAAGTGTTTTTATTTCATCTATGTCAACATCCTTTAATGGATTTTACGCTTATTTGAAGTTGATTTATTATAATACAAAACTTCTATATTGTATTGAAGGTTTTGTGATATTTTTGACTGTGGATGTGCTATTTTATACCATTCATAGTTTATGGTGAAACTATTGACATTTCGTATGCTAGTTTTAATCCGAATGTTTATGTTATATTTCAAACTTTTCTTCAGATGAATGTGCTAAACAAGTATGTTCCGGGTTGGGGATCGGTAAAAGTAAGCCCTCCAGGTTGGGGACTGGTTAAAGTAAGCCCTCCAGGTTTGGGACTGGTAAAAGTATGCCCTCCGGGTTGGTGTCCGGTTATTAGAGGCACTCCGGGTTGGTGTCCGGTTATTAGAGGCACTCCGGGTTGGTGTCCGGTTATTAGAGGCACTCCGGGTTGGGTTCCGGTTAGAAGTAACCCCTAGGTCTTGGGATGAGGCCTAGACAAAGAAATTAACGTTTAGCATTATGCATTCCAACATTATGAAAGTGGTTATTGATATTGCATGTGATTATTCGATTAGTAGAATATCCATGTGAATAAGTAAATGGCATTATTTCATTTTACTTTTTCCATACTATGTTGAAGTTCAATTTTAAAAGGCTTTTGTTTTAGTAATTCATTGCCTTAAATGTTTATGATTATTTTGAATTTTCCGCTATATTGTTATCCTTACTGGGCATTTGAGCTCACCCCTTTTCTATGTTTTATTTTTCCCAGGTAGTGAAGAAGTAAATTATGAATGACTTGCAGGGATATTATGAGGGGTTAATAGTGTGGATATGAAGACTTTGTTGTTGTAGTAGTTTTTCACTTTGAAATGTAATGTAAAACTTTATGATTATATCTAGTGTTTCCAAGGCTACTAAACCAATCGGTCTTTCGAGATTTGATCTTTCTTGTGATCATGCCAACGTTACGAAGTAATGCACCGACTCTGGGTAACTGGGGTCGGGGCGTTACAGTTGGTATCAGAGGAAGTTTAGTACAAACCTTGGAAGCTAGATTTAGATAAACTCTGATTAGAGCACGTAGACCTAAGATGAGCTTTGAGGATTAGTGTAGAAGAACTTCCTAGAATTTTGGTATTGTAGAGATTTTGTGAGTTTTCCAAGCAATACATCCATGTCTGGATACGAGCAGGTAAAGGCGGTTCTGGCACAGATGTACCTAGGGGTAAAACCCGAAAACACCGCTTTGAGCTAGACTCGAACGGGAACTGGTGCACGACAACGGGCCTTGCTGCACTCTTGGTTACGACACTCCCGGGGGATATGCTTAGGATAACTCTCATTTTCTTTACAAATCATTATGAAGGGTTTATGAGTATATACGTCCTCAAAGGAAACATTCTTATGATTATGGATTATATCCATAAATAGTTCAATTTATGTTAAGTGTTTTATAAGTATGGGATTATGTATTTTGATTCATAAACTGATCTAGTGTATTCCATTGTTTAGAAATGGCGCCCAGTAGAAGGAATGAGAACTCCAGCAATGCACATGATCCAAAGAGAAAGAAGGATCATATCTTTCATGGTCTTAAGCCAGAATTTATAAGAGAAATAGTCTCCCATGTATTATCATTATATGAAGAAATAATATCATGTGTTGATAAGATAAGTAAAGATTTTACTGAGTCCTATGGATTTGAAGGGAATCAAGAGAAGAAAAGGATGGAAGAGAGAAAGATGGATAAAGGGAAGAGGGAAAAGAAGAATTTTCCCATATGTGGTAACTGTGGAAAGAAACACCCTCGAACTTGCCTGAAAGGAATGGGAGTTTGTTATAAGTGTGGAGGAAAAGGGCACAAAGTACGTGACTGCAAGGGTAAGAAAATGGTTTTAAATGTACAATGCTTCATTTGCAAGGAGTTTGGACACTACGCGAACCTATGTCCCAGTCATCAGACTATGCCGCAAATGATGCTATTGGATAATAATCAAGTTATGATACTACCACAGATGAAGAGGAATGATTTGAGTTCTTATGTTGATTATGTCAATTGAGTGTTGTATCAACAATGTACTTGTTATAATAATTATGGAGTATATAAGGATTGTACTGCAGTACTATTTCATTAAGGACTTGAGATTGTGTGGAACAAAGAAAAGTGACTCATTAGCAGGATAGATTTTTGGAAAATATTTGGTTGAGAGAATGATAAACCATAATATAGTTCTGATACCGAGGTAGTGATTTTGGGATAATATGTGATTGTTTTGGATAAATTATATTGGATATTCTTGACTACCTTGGAACTGATTAATGATTTGTATATTCCATCATTGTTGGGGTGTAAAACATTTTTGGATTAATGAAGTATATCCATCATTCTATATGGAATAAGGGAGCATGAATGTAATCAATAAGGAATATGGTAATACATGATGAAGGTATTCATATGCTATTACGGGGTAAAAAGGATCTATATTATGTTTACCTTCCTTATAAATGTTGGACTGTGAGTTTGGACAGAAGTATTTTGGATAGTTCTAGTTTGGATTATTTTGGATTGCCATAAAAGGACAACCCGGAGGTCGGGCGGCAACCCGTCGCGTCCGGAAAAAAGGCTGCGAGACTTGAACCCGCAACCGAAGGGAGACAAGGGTGTATCACCTACCACTAGCCCAAGAGATGTCCTGGATTAAATAATGTAGTTTTTTTAAAAGATCTGGTAGATGAATTATAAAATCGTTTATTTTGGAACCCTGTACGAATAGTATAAATATAATTTTTTTTACGAGTGAAAGGTGAGTTTATGGTAGAAACTTATTAATGGATAAAACTCTGATTATAAAGTAATTATATCTCCTTATGATCTTAGCCAATCTCATAAATAAATTCCTCAACATTAATAAAAGGAACTTAGAACAAAAATGTTTCCCTAGATGGTACCTTAAATCATCACTAATTTATGGCTTTGGGATTGTTGGCCTTTTCATAGCCATGTTCTCTACCACTCTCCATCAGATAATTGATGGTTAGATTTCTCTTCCATATCCATATTTTCCTACATGGAACCCTAGTATGTGTTATTTTCGGTAATCTTCATACTTTCCACTCATTATTTTAAATAGAGGCCTCATTAATTCATTTTTCGATGTGGGATTTCAACTAAGATATTTTGAAACGTCAAAAATGTGTTATCCCAATACCCTATATTTTGTTGAACCGATGGTACTTCAAATCATCATAGATTGATGAGTTTAAGGACCTCAATTTTATACTTTTTTGTGATTGATGACCTCAATCACTACCTATAAATATTTACATTTTTCCTCCAATTATATGTCTCTAATTGCCACCAATGTTCTCCTAATCAAGATCATAATTTGGTGGTGACCCTTTGATTTCTCTTTTCCTCATATTAAGACTAAATTTTAGTAACCCAATTTCCGATGTGGGTTTTCCCACAAATATATTTTCTACTTTCAACCTTTTATTTTTGAAGAACAATTTCAAATTGCGAGGACGCAATTTATTGAAGGAGGGGAGAATGTAACACCCCAAGATTTCATAGTGTGTTATTTCTTCAAAATAATTCAATAACTTGCACTACACGTAACACCGAGTTCAATCACACCATGAATTACCAGAGGAAAAATCCATTCAAAAGAGGTTATGAATATTATTAACTAAATTTTAAACTTTATATAATCCTTATAATTTTAGAATCCATATTATGAGTTTCTTAGTCATAATGCAAGAACAGATTCATTTTCAGTATTACACTTTTATCAACTTTTAATAGTGAAACCTTTTTAAATACAATATTTTATACTTTTTGACTAAATGGGGACATCAAAAAAATTTAAAATTAAACATCCCAAGCTTACACGGAATGCTTTCCTTTGAATAAAACAGTAGCGTGTGTTGTACGCAACTTCGAGTTTTAACACACACCACAACCGATCAAACTAGCCGTTATGAATAGTAATACCTAATTTTTGAAATTATATATATTTTATATTTCAAAATGGACTTCATTTTTGGATTCGGAATATCGAATTTAGCCTAAGGTGAAATTTTGGTACTTTTCGGATAACTTTCATATTTTGATGAATAGTGAAAATTACTAAATTTTAATTAAAAACAACTTTTTTAATCAAAATAATTAATAGTGATAAATGGTGAATTTGAGTGGTTTTAAAGTATGTTTAGAATATATTTTTACCATTTAATATAATGTTGGTCATTGGACATAATTTTACAATTAAACCGAACATAAACAAGTGTCAATCTTTTGATAGTTATTATCTCTTAAAAACACGCTTTTTGTTTTGACAGCGGGGATTAATTTTAAATTAATTTCTGCCACTTCTGTGTTTAGAATTTAGGAAAATGGATTCCATATTTGGAATCAGGATGTTCAAATTGTGTAAATAGGTAACTTTTATTTTTAGACATTTTGAATAATTACTGCGGTAAATATTTTATTTACCCTGGTTAAGGGTAAATCCGGTAAATAAGGGTTAAAAAATAATATTATAATAATACTAAATTACCCTAAAACGTGTCTTAACCCTATTGGTTGATACATTGTCGACCATGGGCATCTTTGTGTCAATTTTGGGACCCCATGGATCCACTTGTAAGTGATAATGACACTTTATTTTAATTAAGTCAAAATGAATACAAAAATGACACAAGCATATATCTTTTAGCAAAACAATTGTTACATAGGGTTATATAAGTTGGATTTTAGATTATAAATATTCATTAGAAAGATAAAAAGATTTCCTACATAATTATATTTTATTTATAATTTTTAGACATTAAATAATTTATTTTATTTATGACACAATGATGATGCAGTAATTACTATAATAGTGAAAAATTAAAATAATTGATATTATAAATACCCAAAAAAATATAATATGAAACTTTTAATGAATTAAACTAATTTTCTAGGATAATATGATATATTAGGATTGATTTAATTGACTTTGTTCGAAGTAATTAATCTGTTATGAGTTTCACAAAAATCAACTATTGAATAGTGTCAAAATTGACATAAAAGAGTTTTTAAAACCAATATTATATTATTAATTGATATTAAATTCCAAAAAATCTAAGGATCGGCCAAGAGACTTATATAAGGATAGGTTCATAATTAATTGACCACTTGGGGGTCTCTTGGATGTATATAGTAAGTTTATTAACCATATTATATAAAAATACAAAGAGACATTGTAAAAGTGAAACTAATTAACTTAGAGTTAATACTTAAAGATAAGGTTAATATAAGTCCCCAAACCTGTCTAAATTCTATTGGTTGAGTGGTTTTCGACCTATACCCACCTTAACCTTTGGATAGTCAACTTTGGAGCCATTGGAAGCCGAATATGAATTTATTATAAATTAATATTTCTAGCTTTTCCAAAGGTGCCCCTCACCCCTCTTATAAAAGGGCACTCCTCCTTCTCATTTCTTCACACCTTCCAAGCCTTTTGGTTCGGCCAAACTCTGCCCAAATACTCTCCAAACATCCCTCAATACAACCTAGAGCCCTTATTTTGATCAGAAAGCCAACCTAAGGAGCCCTTTTGATCAAATCAAAAGGAAGATCCCGAAGAAGAGGTAATGATTTCACCACCCTTTTCTAAGTTCCTTTCTTCTTCCACTTCCTCTTTCTTTGTTCTTACCATTCTAAAATAATAACTCCAGTATATTAAATATAATGTGATGTTATTATAAATATGGTACAACCATATTCAGTATTCTATCCACCCTTTGAATAACATGTCACCATACGTGCGTACGTACGGCTTATCGTCTCCACGTCGTGGTGTAATTGTTATTCAATATATTATTATTTGGATGGGTATAATAATGATGTGTAACTCATGTAAATAATAAATATAACTTGTTAATGATTCTGTATATATGATATACCATCCATTTATATATTATTTTAATATCAAAAGAATGATATTGTCGCTCATGCGTACGTACGGACTACCGTCTCCACGAACGCGATGAGATTCATCCTCCATCGTATCCATTCAAGTATAATTATCATTTGATGATTTAAAAATGATGTTTAAGGACTTGATACCATTATGTATTTGAATAATATACAACCTATCCTTTACAAACATGTCTTACGTAACAAAACATACAAAAGAAAACAAGTAAGTTCACACCCGAAACAGCGATAATACTAAGATATTATTATCAAATCAATATTAAAAGATCATATATGATATCATATTAATGTATATGATTCTTGTATAATTTAATAACAATTATTTCACCATTATACAGGAGGTTAACCTACCCCAACCAAGGAAAAGTACAAGGTAAGGGTTATTTCACAATCTCTTCCTTATCCGAGGTTGTTTATACGTAATAATCTACTGGGATATCTTTATCATCCACATCCATGTTTCTTAAAAATGTATTTCAAAACATTTTTACTATTTACAAGAATATGGGTTAAAGTCATTTATACCCTTGTTTGACTTTTTATAAGAGGTTTATAAAGGAATCTTTCCGTCGTTTTCAAAACAAGGTCCTTTTTAACCTTTTCGACAGAATTGAGGTAAGAATGTTTTTTTTAACTTATACGGCGGGTGCGGTTATTTTACGCCGTTATAAAATCGTCAAAGCTTTCCTTACAAGATTACAAGAATATTTTCAAGAAAATGTTTAATTTTATATGGCTCTTAAATGATTTCAAAAATAGAAAGAGATATTTCTCTAAAAAGTGTTTTTATTTCATCTATGTCAACATCCTTTAATGGATTTTACGCTTATTTGAAGTTGATTTATTATAATACAAAACTTCTATATTGTATTGAAGGTTTTGTGATATTTTTGACTGTGGATGTGCTATTTTATACCATTCATAGTTTATGGTGAAACTATTGACATTTCGTATGCTAGTTTTAATCCGAATGTTTATGTTATATTTCAAACTTTTTTTCAGATGAATGTGCTAAACAAGTATGTTCCGGGTTGGGGACCGGTAAAAGTAAGCCCTCCAGGTTGGGGACTGGTTAAAGCAAGCCCTCCAGGTTAGGGACTGGTAAAAGTATGCCCTCCGGGTTGGTGTCCGGTTATTAGAGGCACTCCGGGTTGGTGTCCGGTTATTAGAGGCACTCCGGGTTGGTGTCCGGTTATTAGAGGCACTCCGGGTTGGGTTCCGGTTAGAAGTAACCCCTAGGTCTTGGGATGAGGCCTAGACAAAGAAATTAACGTTTAGCATTATGCATTCCAACATTATGAAAGTGGTTATTGATATTGCATGTGATTATTCGATTAGTTGAATATCCATGTGAATAAGTAAATGGCATTATTTCATTTTACTTTTTCCATACTATGTTGAAGTTCAATTTTAAAAGGCTTTTGTTTTAGTAATTCATTGCCTTAAATGTTTATGATTATTTTGAATTTTCCGCTATATTGTTATCCTTACTGGGCATTTGAGCTCACCCCTTTTCTATGTTTTATTTTTCCCAGGTAGTGAAGAAGTAAATTATGAATGACTTGCAGGGATATTATGAGGGGTTAATAGTGTGGATATGAAGACTTTGTTGTTGTAGTAGTTTTTCACTTTGAAATGTAATGTAAAACTTTATGATTATATCTAGTGTTTCCAAGGCTACTAAACCAATCGGTCTTTCGAGATTTGATCTTTCTTGTGATCATGCCAATGTTACGAAGTAATGCACCGACTCTGGGTAACTGGGGTCGGGGCGTTACATCTGCCGGTGCGCCCCACCGGTGCGGTGGCACCGGTGGTCGGGGGTGGCGGCGCCCGGAGCGCCGTCGGAAAAATCCGCCGCGGCTGAAGGCGCTACAGCGGAGCGCAGTCCCGCGACCACGCGGGGTCGGAGGGGAGAGGCGGGACGCGGCCGGCTGCCGCTTCTGCTAGCACGGGCGGCCCCACACGGGGCCGCAACTCTTCACGCGGGGGGCAGCACCCCCCCCCCCCCCCCCCCCGCACGGTTCTGCCGAACCCCCGGATGAGCCGAGCCGGCTTGGGCAGACCGGGCCGGGCCGTGCCCAACCGGGCCGAGCCGCGCCAGCTTGGTTGGACCCGTACCCGGGTCGGGTCGACCCAGTTCGGGCCGACCCATGGGGTCTCGTGCCAGGTCGGTCCGGGCCTGAAACCCCCGTTTTCGGACCCATCACGGTCTTTCTCCCATATCCTGAGCTGTAGACCTCTGATCGACACACCGTCAGCGGCGATGCGATCCTTGGATCGAGAAGATCGTTTCAGTATATCGCATTCAAGGTTTTGGAATACTTTGGGTTGGGCCGGGTTTGTTTGGATACGAAACCAACCGGGCCCTCGGAGCAGAAACGCTTATATCTTGAGCTCCGGACGTCCGATTGATGTGACATCTACATTGATGGATTCCTCTATGTGAGACGGATCTTTTGTCTTACTCCACTCGAGGTGTTGATGTCGTCAGAGTGCGGTCGGGTTGGTTCGCTCACAAAACCTACCGGGCCCCTGGAACGAAAAAGCCAATAACTCAAAGACCGAGCGTCCGATTGATGCACCGTCTATCTCGTTGAATTCCTCTTGATGAGACGAAAATTTTGGCATACTTCTCCTGAGTTTTGGTTTCTGTTGGATAGTGTCCAGGTTGGATCGTACCCAAATTCAACCGGGCCCCTGGAACGGAAAAGCTGATATCTTTCAGACCGGACGTCTGTTTGACGAACCATCAGCGGCATTGGTGATCATGATGAGAAATGGTCCCTATGAGTATACCCTATGAGATTTCGGCGTACAGTTCAGTTTCGTCCTGGTTGGTTCGCTCAAGAAACTAATCAGGCCCCTAGGATGAAAAGGCTAATAACTCACAGACCAGGCGTCTGTTTGACGCGCCAACTGTTGCATTGAGACCCCCATGATGAGGCGGTCCTTTGAAATACTTTTTCGTGGGACTTTGAGATTCTTGGAGTATCGACCTGTAGCTCATGGAGCGGACCCTCCTAGAGACGAGCGTGTGGAGTATGGAGACCATGTAGACGACTGAGACCTGACGACTGCTTGACCGACTTGACTTTGAGTGAGTCGACTAGCCCAGTGGAAGGAGCGCTCGGTATTTGGTGGCAGACCCACAACGGACGGAGCGGCTGGTAGTTGGCAGAAGACCCGCGGTACTCGACTGGAGGAGTACCTCTGTAGGCTATTATGGGGAGCGCCCGGTATTTGGCGGCAGACCCACAGCAGACGGAGCGCCCAGTATTTGGCAGCAGACCAGCGGTATTGGACAGGAGGAGTCTCTCAGAGATTGGGATTAGTGAGCAGTACCTCGGATTCGTGACAGGACCACTGTACACTCCAGAGACGGGGCTCTTCAGCAGTTACGGTTTCGATAATGAAAATCCTGGTTTGAGCTGAGTCTATGATCTTTGTGTTTCCTCATGATTGAGATGGGTTACTTAATAACATAGGTATATGTATGGGCATTTACCTAAGTAGAGGTTATCTGTTGAGATCTTCTTGTGGTTATCCTTTTTTGTTTTAGTGAGACCTTGAGGGTCTTGGGGTCTCTACTGAGTATCGTTATACTCACCCATGCACGATCTATGCCCGCACCTCGTTGTGTTGGACGCAGACGATGGGCAGTGCTGACGGAGGCCGAGTGTTCGAGGACTGGACGGTACCAGAGGTGGACGACACAACGTGTCAGTATCCAGAGGTGGACTTCACGGTGAGACAACACTCGGAGGAGGTTGACGGGTGAGAGTGTTGTGGAGGCTATCTGTACCTACCCTTTATGTAGGATCCGTGGTGGACGATCCAGGAGCTGTGCCATCCATACCTACCCTTCAGGTAGGTTCCGAGGAGTACATCCCAGGAGCTTCTTTCTTTCTTCCAGCTATTGTCTTTTCATGTTGTACTTTGTTCAGTCGTAGTTGTACTTTCATTTGGGTTTGTATTCTGGACCATTTACATTTCATCACTTCCCTTTGTACATAGTGTTTTACTTCTGCTTGTACTCTGTAGTGTTTTGTTTACTTTTATAAGGAAATGACTTCCCAGTTATCGGGTTTTACGCCTTTGGTGCTAGTCGCCAGCCCCTGGCCTATGGAAGGCGGGCTTGGGGTAGTCACGGAACGGTCCCCGAGGAAGGGTCGTGAGAAATTGGTATCAGAGGAGTCAGTTCTATCGCAGAACTTATAAGTCTGATATTTTTTTTCTATGAAGCAATATTTTTAAGAGTACAGAGTGTGGTTTTCAGTTCAGCGAGTCCAGTGTTGGTGCTGGCGGCTGATGTATCCATACACCAGGACCCTGACAACTGAATTCCGACTTTGTGCACGAAAACACTGATTGCATGTGTGTTTCCAGAAGTTTTTAAATATCCGCTCAAACTAGGTCAGCTCACCAGGTATAAGTCTTTTGACCATGACATGTTTGTTTCTTTCAGGATGCCTCCCCGCGGACGAGCAGCTAGAGCCCCAAGAGTTGTTTGTACTAACAGCCCGCCGAGTGACATGGCCTTAGTACATGGCTCTATTCGATTTGAGGCACCAGCGGAGGCACCAGCGGTACTACTACCCGTTGGGGCATCGATGCCACCAGCCCCAGCAGAAGAGGGTTCACGTCGCTTGAGCGCACTATACGAGTTCCAGCGCCAGAGGCCACCCAGCTTCCAGGGAGAGACGGACCCGCAGGCGGCTGAGGATTGGCTGAAGGCTGTTGTGAGAGTCTTCAGGCTAGTGGGGATGCAGATAGATTTCATGGTGATCCTTGCTGCCAGCCTTCTTCAGGCAGTAGTAGGCAGATGGTCGAGCCTGATGCTTCAGATGCATAACATGGCGACACTTCTTTGGGAAGACTTCGAGAGCCTGTTCCGGGCAGTGTTTGTACCAGCCACCCTTCGATCTGTGCGTATACATGAGCTACTTCAGCTACGACAGGGAATCATGATAGTGGCACAGTATTCAGCGAGGTTCACAGACCTCTCGCGCTACTCCACAGATATGGCACGAGACCCGATCTTTAGGTCCCGAACCATCGAGCAGGGGCTCCGGAGAGAGATTAGAGCTTCTGTTGTTTCTTACAGCATTTCGACATAGACAGGGGTGTTGGAGAGAGCTCTCTTAGTGGAGAGTTTACTTGCTGAGCAGTCTCTAGCAGCAGGACCCACCACTAGCTGGCTTGCGGCATAGTCTTCTGTAGCAGGCAGTAGACAGATGACGAAGAGGTCCAAGAGGACCAGACATACCAGTGGCCGACTGCACGACTCAGGTTCAGTTGTGCAGGGGAACTGGGGTGGAGTCAGATCCAGTCGTGCCGAGAGTGGACAATGATACTCTTGCAGCGTGATTGGTCACATGGAACGTGAATGTCCGACCCTCCATTTAGATGACCAGTAGTTAAATGAAGAACCTCCCATCCAGAGAAAGAGGTTCAATCAGGGCAGACTAAGAGGATTAGGCGGCCATGGAAGAGGAGCTGGCCCTGCAGCTGGAGGTGGATGACGCTTCGGGGTGTTGCCACCACCACCACCAGGAGGCCCACCCTGACCGCAGGGGACATGAGGACATGGGATAGCTCAGATTCAGGCATCTGAGGCCTATGTTCATGGAGCTCTGGAAGCGGATGGACAGGAGTGGGACTAGCTCCAGACCTGGAGGCTATTGATCATGTTACTTCTACTTTTATTGATTTTTGATTGTAGTTGCTTCGTGTCTTTGTACTATGAGCTGAAAGAATAAAAAAGACACTTATCTTTGTGATGTTTGATTTCCTGTCCTTTTGTTTGGTTGATACTGAGTGGTCCCAGTTAAAACTGTTGACTTGACTCTCACTTTTGAGATTTCTACTGGAGGTGACCCAGTGACCTCACACTGATGCCGACGGTGTGACTCGACCCTTGGAGGCGAGAGTGACAGTTGGAGCTCTTAGTAGTTACGTCGAGGCCTTACAACGCCATCCATGACATGAATGCGTCATTCATGTCAGGATTGACTATATTAGGCAATGGGTGTGGTTCATCCAGGGGATGAGACTGGATTTCTCTTATCAGCAAAGAAGAAATCATAGCAGCTCTTGTGAGACTAGAGAAGGTCCACGTCATCCAAGAGAGGATGAGGACAACACAGGGCCGACATAAGCCTTATGCTGACATGACTAGGAGGCCTCTAGAGTTTGAGGATGATGATCACATCCTTATACGGGTTTCACCTCGACGAGGTTTACAGAGATGAGGCCAAGGCAGCAAGTTATCCCAGAGGATCAGTGGTCCTTCTTAGGTCCTCATCTGGGTAGGCGAAGTGGTTTACCTCTTGAAGCATCCACCTCAGTTGCACCAGGTGCACGACGACTTCCACGTATCTCAACTGAGGAGATACGTGCTCGACCCTTCGCATACCATCGAACAGGGGGAGCTGGATTTTGGCGATTGGGTGACTTTCACGGAGGTTCCAGTGGGAATTGAGGATCGACAGGAGTGGATCCTATGAGGATGGACGATTCCTCGGGTGCGCTTTCACTGGAGGTACGGGAACCTCCAGGTGAGCACATGGGAGCGGAAGGCCCAGATGTGTGCTTAGTACCGATTTTGTATCCCTAGTTTGTGTAGAAGCTTTACGGGGACGTAAATCCCTGAGGTGGGAGTAATGTAAAGACCCGGAAATTTCAAGGAAATTTTTTTTCTTAATTTTCTTTGGAATTATACAAGAATGCAGTTCCTAATGGCACCTGATTCCGAGGCCCGGTGTGCCCGGAATCATTTTCAGAAGTTTGGCTCAGGTACGTTCAGTGAACGAATGAGCGAGAATTCATATCTTTTGAACGAGTGCTCGAAATCGAATTATGAGGGCACCGATGGAACCGTAGCACCGGTAATTTCTTAGGAACGCCATTCCCCGAGTTGTGTTTTCATGAGGGAAGATGATAAAAATTGTGGAAGTTTAATTTATAAATTAACTACAATTTTTATTTTCTTTTAGTGGTTTAAGGCTTTGGGTGGAAGTTGGGTAACTACCCAACTTCCCAAGGGAGGTTATGAGGGTAGTGGGGCCCACACGAACCCCACCCCTTAACATTTTTTAACTACCTCAACACTTGTTTAAATTTGATAACATAATAATTTGTAACTTATGTTATTAATGAGGTGAGTTTAATGTGTGTGTGGGTTTGAAATTCAAACTCATGTCTAGTTAATAAATTAAGTGAGAGCTTAATTTAATTTGGGTTAGTTCTTGTGGTGGAGAATTGGGGAGAAAAATACTAAGTATTGAGGAAATTCTTCATCTCTGACGAAGAACGCGAAGAACACATCGGTCTCTGATGAAGAACGTCGAGTTCTCAAAAACCGAATACGCGACGCCATGTACCGCGACGGTTCGTCCGCAACGTCTTCTTCAGCGACATCTCTAACCGCGACGGATCCTCGTTAGACGAACCTCCATTTAATCTCGCACGAGGTAGGGGAATTTATTACGGTGTTCTCTTATCTTTTGAGAAAAGAACAACGTGTGTGGACCAACCAATTCCAGGATGATCCATGGATCGTTCGTTCATGCGGATTGATGTTGAGGATTATTGTTTTTGTCCGTGAATTATTTCTTGACATACGTAAACTTCTATTAGATGACTGCTTTCTATCATTAAAATGGGAGGAGTTCGGACCGCACGAACATGGCCGACACTACTCCTCCCTTATTTTTTATGAATTTGTTGCGGCACGTGAAAGGCGGCGTGGTGCCGTTGCACCACGAGGAAATTATGAGGAAGGGGTAAGAAGCGAGGCGCTGTCACGCCGTGCCGATGATGTTGAACAAGACACGACGCCGTCGTGCCGCGCTGGAAAATGAAAAACGAATCCTCAAATGCGTTTGAAGGCTTTGCAGCGAAGGTCGGATCCTGAGATGATCTCTGGCGAAGACCGCAGGCGAATCGGACCACCAGAGCGCGTCCGGTGGTCCGCGGAAGCCTCTGCCGGCGCGCCCCACCGGCGCGGCGGCGGCCGCGGTCAGGGGGCGGCGGCGCCCGGAGCGCCGCCGGAAAAATCTGACGCAGCTGAAACCGCGGCGGCGGAGCGCAGTCCCGCAACCGCGCAGGACCGGAGGGGAGCGGCAGGACGCAGCCGGCTGTCGTGTCCGCTGCCACGGGCGGCCCCACACAGGGCCGCGACTCTTCACGCGGGGGGAAGCACCCCCCCAGACGGTTCGGCCAAACCCCCGTCTGATCCGGGCCCACTTGGGTAGACCAGGCCGGGCCGCGCCGGGTCGGGTCGACCCGGTTCGGTCCGGGCCCGAAACCCACGTTTTCGGACCCATCACGGTCTTTCGCCCATATCTTGAGTTTTAGACCTCCGATCAACGCACTGTCAGCGGAGATGCGATCCTTGGATCGAGATGGTCATTTAGGTATATCTCACTCAAGGTTTCGGAATACTTTGGGTTCGTCCGGGTTGGTTCGGATATGAAACCAACCGGGCCCTTGGAGCAGGTACGCTTATATCTTGAGCTCCGGACGTCCGATTGACATGCCGTCGACATTGATGGATTCCTCTAAGTGAGACGGAACTTTTGGCTCACTCCGCTCGAGGTGTGGATGTTGTCGGAATGCGGTCGGGTTGGTTCGCTCACAAAACCAACCGGGCCCCTGGAATGAAAAAGCCAATAACACACAGACCGGGCGTCCAATTGACGCGCTGTCTGTCTCGTTGAATTCCTTTTGATGAGACGAAACTTTTGGCGTAATTTGCCTGAATTTTGGTTTCTGTTGGATAGTGTCCAGGATGGATCGTACCCGAAATCCAACCGGGCCCCTTGAACGGAAAAGCTGATATCTTTCAGACCGGACGTTCGTTTGACGAACCGTCAGCGGCGTTGGTGATCACGTTGAGCAACGGTTCCTATGAGTATACCCTATGAGAGTTCAGCGTACTGTTGAGTTACGGCCGGGTTGGTTCGCTCACGAAACCAACCGGGCCCCTTGGACAAAATGGCTAATAACTCACAGACCGGGTGTCTGATAGATGCCCCGTCTGTTGCGTTGAGTCCCCTATGACGAGGCAGTCCTTTGAGATACTTTTTCGTGGGACTTTTAGATACTTGGAGTATCGACATGTAGCTCATGGAGCGGACCCTCTTAGAGACGAGCATGCGGAGTACGGAGACCATGTAGACAACGGAGACCTGACGACTGCTTGACCGACTCGACTTCGAGTGAGTCGACTAGCCCAGTGGATGGAGCACCCGATATTTGGCGTCAGACCCACAACGGAAGGAGCGCCCAGTATTTGGCAGCACACCCACGGTACTCGACTGGAGGAGTACCTCAGAGACTGGGATTATGGAGCAGTACCTGGGAGTCATGACTGGACCACTGTACACTCCAGAGATGGGGCTCTTCACCAGTTAGGGTTTCGATAATGAAAATCCTGGTTTGAGCAGAGTCTATGATCTTTGTGTATCCTCATGATTGAGATGGGTTACTTAATAAAATAGGTACATGTATGGGAATATACCTGAGTAGAGGTTATCTGTTGAGATCTTCTTGTGGTTATCCTTTTTGGTTTTAGTGAGACCTTGAGGGTCTCAGGGTCCCTATTGAGTATCGTTATACTCACCCCCGCACGGGCTATGCCCGCACCTCGTTGTGTTGGTTGCAGACGACGGGTAGTGCTGACGGATGCCGAGTGTTCGAGGACTAGACGGTACCGGAGGAGGACTACACGACGATTCAGTATCCGGAGGTGGACTTCACGGTGATGTTAAATAAATAGTATTACTGATTATAGGAAATGTTATTTCCCAAAATATTTTTTCTTTTACTCATGGTTTTTCTGTTAGAAAAACTAATTTATAAATTACAAAAAATAAATTTGGTAATGTAAAAATAATATTCATATTTTGCACAAAAAAATTATATTCAGTTGATTTTTTGATATTTTTCTAAATTATTATATTTTTAGCTGAATATTGAAAATATAAATTAATATTATAACTCATATAAAATATTAATCCTATATTATTACAATGAATGTTATTTTATAAAATACATCATAAATTGAAGATTCTAAAATTTAATATAGCAATGGAAAAAATTATTTCATGTTTATAAATTTACTTCATACTTTTTGATAAATTTTATTCCATTTTAATGAAAATACATTATGAATATTTTATTTGTTAACATCTAATAAGATTAAAGGAATATTATAATTTTTATGTTAATTTAGATATTCATTTAATGATATTACCTGTTTTTTAATCCCTGGAATCAGTGGAACTAATAATTATATATTAGTAATATATATTTTCTATTAAAATAACCATTTGTATAAAACGAATTCAATTTGTTACACATTCTAACATTAATATTATTTTACCTACACATATATTCCTAATTTCATAAAAATAATCTTATATATGATATTATAATTTTAAAAATTATTAATATGGTCAATTTATTTATTAGTTGTGGAATTTATATTATTAGGGTTATTACATACCAGCATGATAATGATGAAACAATTATGTTAAATTTTATATTTTTCAAATATCATTGATTACATACTTAATATTTATATTGATATAAATAAAATAAATTATACAATTGGAATTATAATGTAATAAAAAAAATATTATCACTCAATTAATTTTTAATCAATAATAAATAGTATTAAGAATACATCGTGGTCAGAAATTAAGTTTTCTTTTGATACAATTTTTTACACATTATTAATTTTATTTAAAAATAAAAAATAGTACTAGAAATAAATATAAATAAAAAATTGATATTAAATTTTATCCCATAACATTAAAATATGTATATTTGGTCCATGATGTAAATTTAGTAATACCTAAAATAACATTTTAAAAACTACATTCCAAGATAAAAAGTTAATAATATATACTGTAAATAATTAGTTGTAAATTACATATACAATATTTAAATCATATGTTTCAATTGATTATTGACTATATAAAGACAAAAATACTCTTGAAACTATATAATTTTGATATATTGGTTCCATTGACCTTGGAATAACATCTAGGAATTATTCATAAATAACAACTGATTCCATAATTGGCCTTTTTATAGCCATATAAAACAACACTGTTACCACCAATCATAGATACAACACTACATATTGTAAATACTTGATAAACATCCGTTTTAATCTCCCAAATAAATTTAAAAAACAAAAATCATTTTTCACTTATAGTTATCATATTCCATTCAATTTAAGAAGAACTCCCATTGTAAAAATAATGTATCCCACCAAAATATTATTTCCTCTAATTATTTTCTTCATAATAATACACATAAAAAATATTTCTACCATAATAATATGAAAAAATTATTATCATTTGTATATTGATATATCTTTTTTTGTGTTACCCATACATATCAGTTTTCATCCATGTAGAAAAAAAGAGCATCATTAGTTCAGTGGACAAACTAATTCTCCCATGAAGTGTAACATGTTGAGATTTTGTTAAGTATTTTTTTCAAAACAATATAATTTTCTAGAGATAATTTTTTCCACCCCAAAATGAGTATAATTTCTATTACATGTAACACAAATTTTAACACATATTACACACAACACCATGTTTAAATGAAAGTCGATATACTATAAAAGTATTATTAAATAAAATGATAGATATCACATATCTATTGGAGGTTGGTATGAATAGGAATTTTAGAATTATAAATATATATATTTTAAATATTTATATAAAATTAACTCTTTTTTGATCATTTACTTATAAATTTATATAAAAAATATTTAAAATAAAGGAAATCATCTTTGAAAAAATATTTTTATGTGAGAAAATTTATTTTCATTAAAAATTATTTTTCAAAAATTAATTAAATTATTAAAATATATATATTAAATATTTAATAAAATTTTTATAATTCATCTTATGTCTTTTCCAAGCGTGATTTAAGAATAAATCAAATTTTCAACTTATAAACTGCGTCTCTATAAATAGAAATTTTGTCATACATTTCAATATTTTTTTGAAATTAATATATTTTCATTTTAAAAAAATAATTTTATAAAATAAAATTATTTTTTAATATCATCATGTAAAATTGAAATCTATGTTGAATTTGTGATAATTTTATATAAGGTTATAGCTTTTAATGAATAAGGAAAATAGTGGATTTTATTATTAATTTCCTATTTATTTAAATATATCAAAAAATTGATATTTTATTAATATGGTAAAAAAACTAGTTCAATAATATATTTACTCATCCAATTCAAGTCATTTTAGTCAATTTCATATAGATGTTTTGGAAAATGTTACTCAATTTTGATAATAATCTCTTTGAAGAACCTCTTTCCTGTCAAATTTGTGGGTTTAATATTATTTTAAACTCTATATAATTATTGATTTGATTTTTTTAAAATGTATAAATTATTATTAATCATAATAATTTATAGTTTATAATAATTATAACATAATTTTTTAGCTCTGCGAATTGTAAAACTAGTAAAAATTAATTATTGTGGGCACGGTGATAATGAGTTAACATGGGGGTTAAATAAGATTGATAAGAAATAGAATTATATATGAAAATCTATAAAATCAATTTTAAATCCATATTTTGACCTTATATATTTTATTAATGAGAATTGTAAATTTTGGATAATTGTGGAATGTGAAAAACAATGATTCAACATTTTCTTTTTAAAAATTAAAAGAATAATACTCACCTATTGAAAAAATATAAACCAAATTTCCTCAACTGGTGACAATTGAAAAAAATTTCTGTTATAAAAATAACATCTAAAAATTCATAAATAATTTTATAAAAACATAATAGTGTTCTTGGAGAGATCATAAATAAAATATTGTATGGAAATGGTTCAAAACTACCAAGGCCATCAGATGAAGAGTTATTTTTTTTACCATGAGTTTTTATTTTACATCATAATCTAATACAATAAATTGTTTTGAAAAAATGTTTAAATAATAATTATATTATAATATATAAAATAATATGTTATTTTTTTAGATAAATAACATATATCTATATCCATTTTCAACAAATTGGATTGAATTTATTATTTGTGTGTATGAGTGACTCCCTCATCGTAAACGGATGTTATTCATCTTCCAATACCTTATATCAAGGATAAAAATAATGATGGATTTAGTATCTAATTTAGATATTTTTTATATTAATATAATTATAGAATTTTAAAACCAAACCTACCATCTTACGTTGAATCCCTTTTTATAACAATAATTTCGCTCATGTCTACGGTGGACTATAGTCTCACAAACTGATGTGACATGTTTTTCATTTCTATTTTACATGGATTGTAAAAAATGAGATATTAATTTATTATATATTATATATTTGGTATAATAATTATTTTATTATTATCATATCACACATGTCTTCCTACATTTCATTCAATTTGGGATATAATAACGTAATTCATTTGTACGGTGGACTACCACATCATGAAGCGATTTTATTTATTTTTCACCAATTATTGGAATGGTGGTAATTAGGGAACATGTAATATATATATCTGATACATATGGAATAAATATGATTGATAAAATATAAAATATTTTTTAAATTTCTTTCATTGCATTGATCATTAAAAGGGAAATAGTGTTCATGTGTACGTATTACCTAACGTATCCTTGACCAGTGTATTTAATTTTTTATCTCTATCGTTTAAAGATAATTAAAAATAAATATATAATAAATATATATTAAATTAATTAAAAATTTATATTATTATACAATGATCATTTTAATTAGGATAAAAATTATAGATCAATTCACAGACGAAAAACAAAGTAGTTATTTCAGTAAATGTGATGTTTTAAAGGATTTGTTAATAAAAGTGTAATAAAAGATCATATGAAAATAATATATAGTATAATATATATAATTTTTGCTCGTTAGTAGATATATAATTAATTTTATTTTTATTATATAGAATTTTTAATGTGTTCAATGTAATTTAAGACATATGGTATGGGATTCCCATTACAGTTTTTACTTATGTGATAAATTTTCAATATTCAACACCTATTTATTTGATATAGTTTATATAAAACTCATGAATTTATATTATCAATATTCCTTGAAAAAATATTTGGACTAACATATCCATTTGAGGATTTATATTTTATCAGGTTTACAATGAAAAATATAAAAAATCATTGAAGGTGTTTTGCCTCAATTTGTCTTTATTATGACATATATTATGTTATGTACCTATATTATATTATTGTGGGTATATAAACCCTGTAGAAATATAATATTATGACTTTATTTATTATCATGAATTTTTTTTTTTCATTTAATGTAATTCTAGCATGGGGTTTAGGATTCAATATTACCAATATAGTAATATTGTACAAAATAATTTAATCGTTTATTAGGTTTGTTCTTGATTATAATTATAATAACGAAATAATATGATATCACATTGATGAAACAGATCATTTTTATCCCCCAACTCTTATGTTATAAAAATATAAAATTTTCATTCATTTTTATCTCCTTATTTTTATATGATTAAAAATTATTTTTTTAAGAATATCAACATCCTGACAATATTCACTCAAAACCCATTTATCATTGATACCCTTATTTAATAAAAAAATATATAATTTATTTTGAAAAATTAATTAATTGATTTATTGACACCATTTCATATGTTTTAATTTTTTAAAAAAATTAAAAGGAATATTCATTTATATTTTAAAAAAATAGGAATGTTTTATTTATACGAAAAATAAGGATAAAGTATTTTTTTATGTAAAATGTTTCATTATAGCAAGAACACTCATCAATATAGATAATCCTTTATAGGATTTAATTTTTATTATCAATGAAAATGATTATATTTTTTTATTCATTTAAGTTTTAAAAATTATTTTTTAATTTTTTTTAATTTTCTCATGACATGTTTCAATTTTTTTAAAATAAATATTTATATGAATGAAAGTATACAATAAGTGATAAGGATTTGCAATGTTTTTTAGGAATTATAAGTTATTATAAGAATAGAAATGTTATTTTCCTAAAGAAATGTTTTATATAAATTTTACATATTCTTTTATATGTTTACAATTATATTTAGAAAATAATTTTAGAAAAGTAATATATTTTAAAAAGTTTTTTTCAACGTTTAAAGGGAAATTTCTCCCTGAAATGATACACTTGATATCAAAAAAATCAATTTCCATCTAAAATGACATTAGTTGACATTACATATGTATTACGGTGGATAATATTGAACAATGCCATAATTATTCTGTCGATTGATGGAAATGTTTATGAAACCCATCAATATTTAATGGGTAATGATATGGAAAATTGATTAAATTATTCTGAACCCAATTTTATATTTGTAGGTTATGATGTGATGATATGGTTAATGATTCAAGATGTTGTGATAAAAATAATTATGGTATTTATTATGATATTGTTTGACCTATATATACCTATAATTCAATGGTTAATACTCTATATATCATCAGTCAACAATGTGAAAAAATTAAATGGTATTTATATACTATGATAAATAGGTGGGCTTAGATCCACTAATGGAAACCACTGTATCACGATCTTGAATGAGGGACATGTGATGAGTTTTGATCCACTATTATATTCAACTTGGTATTTAACCTTGACAAAAAAATGGAAATACATGGTTATTACGTGTCCACAATTTTATTACATGATATGAAGGTTAATGATTGATTTATGATGATTTCTAACTCTTATGGGGAATTCTTTTATAAAATTATGATGATTAATTCCATGAATTAATTTTACAATCTATGAGAGGTTGGTTATGAACATCGTAGGTTGTTTTGGGGATCACAAACCATTATGACCATCTTGTTCTTTTGTACGATCATAGATTGACATCTCTTATGTTTACTATTAATTAGACTATATGCTCACAGTTTGTTATGTTTCATTTCATAGGATATGATGAAAATATAATTTAGTTTATTTCAAAGTGGATTGTTATGTTAGAAGTACATTTTCATAGATACTGAAGATCTTTCGGTAAATAATATGAATATGTTTCTATTATTTTTAGAAAATAAAATATTTTTTCTCAAACATGTATTTAGGAAATGTTTAAATAAGTTTTCGAAACGTTTTAGTTATTTATGAACAAAAATCCAAGGTCATTATATTTGGAATCATATGAACTATTTAATAAATATTTTGATATTATGACTTATAAATATATTATTGAAACCCATGGGGATTCATTATGTATATTATAACATCCTAATTTTTTTGCAATAAATAAAAAATATAAGATTCTTAGAATTTAATATCTATTTGGATACTATAGATTTATTTTGATCAGAAATATATCCACATAGGGGTATTAACATTGATAAGGGTGTGTTGATCGAGAAACTATAATAACATAGTGCATGATGACTAATATGTTTAATTTTTTTGTTAAAACCCCCATGTGATATTCATTGAATATTCATGATGTCATTAACAACTATTATGAAGGAATTGAAAAGAATATAGTAATTAATGACAGTGGATAAACTAATGTTATTGGAAATTGAATATATTTATTCATGACTTAGAAATACTATAAGTGATTATTCATGATAAAAGGGTTTTTCAATTTGAAGTTTTTTTATCTCATTATAGATGCTTGTTTTAGTAAATGGTGGGGATAGGAAGGAACTACAATAATAATAAATGCGATATAAAATGTGGTTATGAGAAAAAAAATTTATTATGAACATAATGAATGACAATTTTATTCTGAAAAATTATTTATCATGATATATAATTTATAATAGTCAACATAAACAACTTTGACTCACCAAATAAGAGAACGTTAGGGTTTGTTTATTATAGGAATAATGAGAACAATTATGGAAGGAATATTTAATTTCCAATATGTTAATACATTTTTTAGAAGCACTGAAGATAATCTGACTAAATAAGAAAAAAATGTTTTATGTGTAGGGAATAAGGGAAACTATGCATGTATTTTCTGAGGGAAAAGGTCATAATGAGTATATGTTATAGAATGGAATATTTTACTCATAATGGTATTATAAATGAGTTTTTCATACGTAATTATTTTTTTCAAAAAACTGTTAGGTAATTTTTTTTTCAAAATGCGGCGCAAAGGCGGAATCGCAGATGTCACCTTTGAACTGCCAGCACGGTTCACTGACGTGGCAATGGCGGCACCCGTGGTGCCGCCTTTCTAGATGATATCATAAGAAAGGCAGCACCACAGGATCCACTTTCGCCTCTACACCCTATAAAAGGGTAGCACCCTCACCCCTTCTCCTCACTTCCAAACACCCATTACCTTTCATTTTCTCTCTTTTGTGGTGAAGTTTGCGATTTGAAATTTTAGGAATGTATATAGAGGTATGTTTTTTAATTTAATGTTTTTTATTTTGTTGAATTTTTATATTTAATGTTTTTATTTAGTAGAAATTTTTATAGTTAAATATTTTAATTCATTAGTATTTTAGTTTGTTTTAAATTTATTTTATTAGATTGTTTAATTAGTTATATATATTTAGGAATTATAAATATCATTAGTAAAAATTAATATAGGATTAAATTTTTTTAACATAAAGACTATGTTATCTAAGAAATAAAATCCTTGTCTAGATACAAAAAAGTGAATGTGGCTTTAGCACATATGTACCTAGGTATAAAACCCAAAAAAACTAATTTGAGCTAGACTCGAACGGGAACAGGTGTACGACAATAGGCCTTGCAGCATTCTGGTTTGACACTCCCAGGGGATATGCTTAAGATATGAAAATTTCATTATAAACTAATAAAATATCTAAGAAAAGAAATGATAAATTGATAATTTAGTAATGATTTTGATAGTTTTTATTAGGAATGATTAATTAGAAATTAATTAATAAATAACATCGAGTTAAAAATAAAAGTACAGTTCAAATGATATTAAATAACATGAAGTTATAAAACAACATGGAGTTAAAAAACCCGGAGTTAAAATACATGGAGTTAAAAAACAATGTGAAGTTAAAGTGAAAATATAAATAAAAAAGAGTTAAAAAATAAATAACATCATGTTTTGAGCTTCTGAAATTTATTTCAATGAATTGGATATCAATATTTTAGAAAACCCGTGTGACAATGGATTTTCTGAAATTTTGATATCCAATTCACTATAATGAAGGCAAGAAGCTCGAAACTGGGCGTTATTTATTTTTTAACTATATGTTATTCATATTTTAACTCTAATATGTTATTTAATAACTAATTAATAATTTAGTATGGAATAACTAATGATTGAAGAATGATTAACTAATTAAAAAGTGTACAATAAAATATCCATGTTTAGGATATAAGATCTTTTAAAATTTAAGCATCATATAGATTGTATAGTTTAGATGTAATAGTTATTTTTTTACATGAGGTAAGTATACTACATATTTAAAATAAGTGGGATTAATAAATATTCTATTGATAACCATTATTCTGAATGTCACATACATTATCAAAATCATGATCAGAAAACTTTTATTACGTAGAGCATAATGTTCGCATGTGTGTACTGCTATGGGGAGGTTATTCAAACTGAGGAAGGCGCTTCTTACAGTACACAACCAATAACAGAGGTTAATAAAACTTTTTATGTAGTCCTAAGTGACATTCAAGACATAATTCATGGGTGATTAAATCTATGATCCGGTCAAAAGATCAAGTCAATGAGTTATAGACATTTTCAATTCCCATCAACATTGTGGCATCTAGATTGTCCATTGGTTGATGATGCTACATGGATCCAAACAACTAATTTGTTTTCTCAATGGTCATATGGTACCATGATGGTGTTATATGTTGATGTTTCTACTGTACAACTACAACATCCAATTTTAAAAATATGTATACATTCAAGAGTCGATGAAGATAGTCTGCCCCATGAAGTTCAGACTATTCCAAATGATATAGAAGAGGACAACCTAATTGATCTCTTAGATATACATGTTAACCTGACATCTAATGAGCAGTTTCGTAATAACGAAATAGAAGGTGATAATAGTGTTGATGAGGAAGGAACAACGAATGTTTTGAGAAATGATATAGTTGTACAACAGGCTCGACCTAAAATAAATCATCCACCGCTCTTTGAATCTTGGTTAGAAGAAATGACAAGTGTGGTTGAATTTGTAGATAATGTTCTAACACAGGAAACTGGGTTTCCCAAAGTTATACGAGATTGGTTTATTGAGATCGGCAAAACGTTATATGTTGGAAGGAATCTTCCAAGTAAAGTTGCATTAAAATGTACGCTAAAGAGATTTCACATTGAGAGGCATTGTAGCTATGTAGTTTATGAATAATACTGTAGAAAATATTCCATACGGTGTGATAAGTATGGGGATGATTGTAGATTTTAATTGAGGGTGACTCCAGACATTGCATTTGGAGGTTAGAGAATCTCGAGGATTGAGGCAGCTCATACTTGCATTCAGCCAAGCCTCACACAAGATCATACCTCATTGGATGCATAATTTGTGTCATCCATTTTTTTTAGATGATTCAGTCATGTCAAGATATTCCAATAGCCCTTGTGTAATGGAGGATTTAACAAACATTCACTTATAATATTTCCTATAATAAGGAATGGATGGATATACAGAAGGCAATTGTGAAGGTCTATGGTGATTGGGATGACTCATATCGGGTGTTGCAGCAATTGCTAGCCATAGTGCAGTATCATAACCATGTTTTCTTCCATATGGATACAAACTAACATCTGTCTCACAATAACCGACTCGATTCATCTCATGTTCAATTTCATTAGTTAATCTAGGAATTCCTTCCCTGTATCTCCGCATTTCGTTTCTACAAACTATATATTCCGATTGATGGAACATTTCTATATGGAATATACAAGGGAGTATTGTTGATTGCGGAAAACAAAGATGGAAATCATTCACCTCTTCCTCTTTCCTTTTCCATTGTAGATAAAGAAAACTATGAATCACAGAGTTGGTTTTTGGCATGTATCAACAACCATTTCTCAACTTTTTGGGTGTTTGTTTGATATCTGATCGGCATCGAGCAATTAATGAGGCAATAAATGCAGATCCTAATACATGGAGTTACCCAAATTCACATCATCGGTTCTGCATTAGACACATTGCTAACAACTTTCATAAAAAATTCCACAATGAACCGATGAACAAGGAAATCACCAGACTTGGTACGTATTGTATTTGTTATTATTTTGTATATCAACCTAATGAAAAATTCAAAATATGTGAAATATCATCTATTCTGTGTGGCATATGAGTCAAATCAATGATGGTTTGAAGAATTTTTCGATCAAATCCATCAGGTTAATGAATAAGTGTACGATTATATGATGCGAATTCTAAAAGAAAAATGGACATTGGTATATGATGGGGGGAAGAGGTATAGACACATGAACACCAACATTGTAGAGTGCATCAATGGGGTCTTCAAATGGATTCTCAAGCTACCTATAACTGCCCTCGTTCCAGCAATAATATATCGTTGCGTGAAGTTCTTTTTTGATAGACAAAAACTAACATCGGATAGAATACATCAGGGGCTAACCTACGGAAGACATTTTCAATGATAGATTGAAAATAATATTGAAGAAGCTTCTAGTTATCAAGTACTCATATTTCATTGAGAATACTCTCAATTTGATGTTCAAGAGAAGTCTAAACCCACCACAAATATCATTGGTTAAAAAATTGTGGTATTACTAGAAACGAGGAAATGACAATGTGGAATCTTTCAGGCCTTAAGGTTTATATGCCCACACGCAGTCGTAGCATGTGCCTCTGTTAACATATCATTGGAATTTTATATTGATACAATGTACCAGATGAACACCATTGCTAACTGTTATGCTACACCATGGACACCTGTTGGCGAGTTTCATTATTTCCTGATGCCCGAAGGTCAGCCGATAGTGGTACCTGATATGAATCAGTTGCGTCCCTAGGGGAGACCAAAGGCCAGCAGGATGCGAAATGAGATGGACTGGCCTCAAGAACAAAGACAAAGATT
This sequence comes from Viscum album, assembly GCA_963277665.1. Taxonomy (NCBI): domain Eukaryota; kingdom Viridiplantae; phylum Streptophyta; class Magnoliopsida; order Santalales; family Viscaceae; genus Viscum; species Viscum album. The sequence goes on from OY728150.1 coordinate 1,957,267,017, forward strand.
GAGATGCACCATATTTTATCAACTAGGTCATAATCGGAAATGATTCCCTAACATTGTTGGGTTGAGTTCACACTCTCATCCACAATGATGTATTTCCGTTATTGGGAGATTCTCATATTGTAAATTTTATGTTGTTATCTCTCCCTTTTACCTTGGTTTTCTAACCCCCAAAACTGATTATCATAATAGTAGACCCAAAATAATCTTTTTTTATATCGTAATCCTAAAATTCAAAACCATAATCCTGAAAATATTTTCTCAAATGATTAACCTAAACTGCAAAACATTAAAAAAATCCAAAGGCCTAGATCCAAAAGGGAAAATTTGAAATTATAATCTCTATATCCTAAAACCGAAATGATGAACCGTAAACCAAAAATCATATTATCTTTACATCAGTTTTCAAAACATTATGTGATTGAGAAAACAATCAGCAAACATACAATCATGTGGAAAATCATATATAAATTATAAATCAAATCCTTTTCTAAAAAACATCTATATAACACAGAAAAATGAATTATATATACAAATATATAAAACCATATCTTACAAAACACCCAATTCTAGGTAAAAGTGTATCTTAATAAAATTTAGAAATATGATTTGAAAAACATGAAGATGTGCCCCTTTAATTAGGTAAATAAAACTTCATAAAACATTGTGAATAAACATGACATGTCTTGCATTCTACAAATAATAATATTTTACTAATCACGATGTTGTATTTAAATTTTAATATTACAACTAATTTCATCTCTTTATATGTAGATGAATGACACCATAATACTCAGTTAGCACGCTACCCATTGTTCACAGGTTGTGATAGAGGGTGGTCCAGATCGATTGATTAGGGTGCATTGAGAACACTATTTTTATCACACAGAGAGTCCTCCTTCCATTATACCATACTTTCGCCATGCTGGCTTATATGGTATTACGGTATTAGATTTTACATATGTAGACCCACTCATGGATAGGTGGAGACCAGAGACACACACATTCCACCTACCTGAGGGAGAGATGACCATCAACCTCCAGGATGTGGTTGTGCTTCTTAGTCTTGTTATCTAGGGGACACCCGTTATTGGATCCAATCAGGCATCTTAGCCCAACCTTGCTCAGCGCTTGTTAGGAATTGGCATTTTTTCTGACCATAGTGCTATCGAGGGAGCATTGATATCCACACCTTGTCTGGAGTCAAAGATTCCACTTTTAGATGATGATGCTGATGAGCAGACGGTGATGCGTTATGCACGTGCATATATATTATGACTTATTAGAGGGACCATGTGTACGAATCATTCAAGGATGCACATGCACATGATGTATCTACCCCTGCTATAAGACTTTGATTGGACTGGGACGTAGTGTTGGATATCCGCCTACTTGGACCACACATACAAATCATTATGCAGGATATCCGATAGGCGGTGCACAAGTCTCAAGGGATGCATCATACTTATTCAGATGTGGGCATGTGAGCACATCCTTGCATTCTGCCCTGATCTTGCTGGTCTTCCGATTGAGATGGCAGTGCTGCATGATGATCCGTGTGGATTCTTGTATGATATCTCATTTATATTAGTTACTGATGCAACTAAAAGTTATTGACTTTAATTTCTCATTATTTATCAGTATCGATGTTGTATTTTATAGGTGGTGTCAGCGAAACAATTTCAATGTGTTCCCGAGACACGATTTTTCCATATATCGGCTCGAGATGAACTTTCTCTTACCCCATGAGGTATGTATATACAATCTATAACTGTCTAAAATTTTAATAATAGAATTATTTTTTAGTTAAGAGATTTTCTAATAAGGGTAATATGTTATTTCAAATTTCCTGGGTTCCATACTGGTATATTATGGACCAGTTTCCTCCATAATGCATAGTTGCTCTTGATGATGTTACGGCTATAGTGCCACTCAATCACTTTTATATTGTTGAGTGGCGCCACCCTGACAGAGTCATGCGCCAATTTCTCTTGACTCAGTAGATTCCATTACCGCTGAGGCAGACAGATCAGCTTCATGGGATAAAGCTGACAGGGAGGCTGGATGATGAATGGCATAGAGTACATGTTGTATATCTCGACTATTGGCATAGACGTGCAGAGTGTCGTATCTAGGGAGTTCCTACTATGTAGTTATCTCTTTCAGCACAACACGAGTATGATCCATGGTATAGACTGATGTCTATACTGTATCTTACCCGAGCCGACAGAGAGATTCATATGATTTTAAGTCAATTAAATTATGTTACTATGTTTATTGAGTTATTTCGAAATCATATTTAATCTATTTACTAGAGAATCATATATAAAGTCTTATTCATATGATTGATGAGGCTTAGGATATAGTATTCATCCGAGATGACATCCATGCTCAAGCATTAGAGCTGAGGTCATCTGCTCATGCGTTTGCCGAGAGCCTCTTCGAGCGTCCGTCATGGAGACAACAAGTTCTTGTCGTAGAGTAAGATCCTACAGCAGCTTCTCGTGCTAAGGAGCCACAACCACAGTGATGTATATAGCTTCCTCCTGCACATCAGGCCTCAACAGTTCCATAGGGTAAGGTTGACCCTCTAGTAGTTTAGTCTGAGCTGATGCAGGATGTGACTCAGTTGTCATGGGATGCATCATTTTTGATGGGATATCCTCGGTTTTCTCTATCATGGGGTCCATATGGATTGCAGCCTTTGGGTCCAGAGTCATTGCAGCCTTGGGGTCCAGACCCATCACAGAGTAGGGGTGTAGTTCCACCACCTGATTTGTTCCCCACTACGATGATGTTGGGTCATTCTACCATCGAAGTGAGAGAAGGATCAGGAGGTCAGTACGAGGTGGAGTTGACATTTTCTCCCACTGGTATAGAGGTGGAGGATATGAAAATCGACATTCCAGTGCTCAAGTATCATCCCTCTCTAGGTCATCAGACACCCTAGAGATCTTGTCGCAGATGTTCTATTATTAGACCACCATGTGATACAGTATCTCCTCACCATAGACATAGACATCGATTGTTTATGGTCATTTATATGTTTTATGTCTATGGAATTGAAAAATAATTTATAAGCATTCAAAACCCCCAATCTAAAATTTAAAAATGTTTCAAGTAAATCAATTTTTAAGGCTATAAAATATAAACCATAATACAAGTATAAATGAAACTGTAAACATTGATTAAACATATAAGCAATTGTTGATAACAGATATCATTTCATAAAAAATGTTCTTGCGAATTAATTTATATGCTTTCAAAACCGCCTACCTGAAAAATAAAAATGATTCATGTACATGACTTTGAAAGACTATATAATATAAACCATAAGGCCAATATAAACTAAACATTTAAAATTCATTAAAAATATAATAAATTATTGAAAACAAAATTAATTTCACAAAAAAATTTCATAAAAAATAATATATCATCTTTCAAAACTGCCTAACTGAAAGTTAAAAATGTTTCAAGTACCTAAATTTGAAAGAATATAAAATATAAACCATAAGAACAATATAAAAAAACATTAAACATTGATTAAACATATAAGAAATTGTTTAAAATGGAAAAAAATTTATAAAAAATGTTCATGAGAAATAATTTATCTACTTTCAAAACCACCTACCTAAAACATAAAAATGTATCAAGTAGGTGAATTTGAATAACTATAAAATATATACCATAAGACAAATATAAAAGAATAATTAAACATTGATTAAACATATAAGAAAATTTTGAAATCAAAAATCATTTCATAAAAAATGTTCATGAAAAATAATTTATAAGCTTTAAAAACCACTTACTTTAAACATAAAAATGTTTTAAGAATGTGACTTGGAAAAACTATAAAATATAAACCATATGAACTACATAAATGAAACTATATACCTTGATTAAACATATATGAGTAAACACCGCATCAATGTGATGCACGATGTTAGTAGTATAACATACATCTATAATCGTTGATGCATGAGAACATGTTATATCTCATTTCATGGGACAACAAAATCCATTCTTCCACTCGCCATGTCCATATTCATATCATCATCCGGCCGGATAAGGGAATGGTGAAAGATATGGCCACATGAAATGCTCAAATGTTCCCATTCCTACAAATACCAACCCCTTAAACACCACCATTCATCCAACCATTATAATTTCTTCCTCAATTGTCACCCCATTTATTCAGGTCCGACTGATCCGATGAAAACACCAACGATTCCACAGAGACCATCAAAATCTTCATCTCCAAATCATTATCCTTTATCATCTTCAAAAGTCTAATATAGAACCTACTTGATCTATCCATTCCAAACACTCACATAGTATACTTGTATGTTAGTGTTTGGAATGGATAGATCAAGTAGGTTCTATAGTAGCCTTTTGAAGATGATAAACTATTAAGATTTGGTGATGAAGAGTTCAATAGGATATGCAGAATCATTGGGGTTTTCATCTGAAAAACCGGTCCATGGGAAATGGGGTGGCAATTGTGGAAGAAATAATAATGGTTCGATGCATTGTGGTGTTGAAGGTGTTGGTATTTGCAGGAATAGGAACATATAAGAATTTCATGTGGCATATCATTCACCATACCCTTATGTGGCTGGTTGTGGATATGGATATTGACATGGTGGGTGGAAGAATGGATTTCATTGTCCCATGAAAAGAGAGATAACATGTTCTCATGCATCAAATATTATAGATGTATGTGATAGTAGCGACACCCTGCATCACATTGATACAGTTTGACTTCTATATGTTTAATCAATGTTTAATGTTTCGTTTATATTGGTTTTAAGGTTAATATTTTACATTCTTTCAAAGTAACGTATTTAAAACATTTTTAAGTTTCAAGTTGGTGGTTTTGAAAGCTTATAAATTATTTTTCATTATCATTTTTAATGAAATGATTTTTTTTTCAAAAATTTCTTATATGTTTAATCACTATTTAATATTTTTCTTATACTGGTCTTATGGTTTATATTTTATAGTCTTTCAAAGTATCATAAATGAAACATTTTTATGTTTTAGGTAGGATGTTTTGAAAGCATATAAATTATTTATCATGAACATTATTTTTGAAATTAATTTTGTTTTCAACAATATATTATATGTTTAATCAATGTTTAATGTTTCGTTTATATTGGTCTTATGGTTTATATTTTATAGTCTTTCAAAGTCACATACTTGAAACATTATTATATTTTAGGTAGGTGGATTTGAAAGACTATAAATTATTTTTTATGAACATTTTTTATGAAAAGATTTTTTTTCCAAAAATTTCTAATATATTTAATCAATGTTAAAAGTTTAATTCATATTGGTCTTATGCTTTTTATTTTATAGTCTTTCAAATAACGTACCTGAATCATTTTTAACTTTTCAGTAGGCAGTTTTGAATGCATATAAATTATTTCTCATGAACATTTTTTATGAAAATATATTTTTTAACAAAATGATTATATTTTTAATTAATTTTTAATGTTTTGTTTATATTGGTCTTATGGTTTATATTTTATATTCATTCAAAGTCACGTACATGAAATATTTTTAACTTTCAAGTAGCCTGTTTTGGAAGCCTATAAATTATTTTTTCTGATCAATTTTTATTAATTATATATATAAATCAACATATAAACAATGGAAAACATAAAATTAAATCAAAATTTTCAAAAATGAAACTTTTTACAATTTTTATGAATTATATATATAAATAAAAATATAAACAAAAAAACAAAATATCATAACAAAATTTTAAAAAATAATTATTTTTTGGTTTGGTGAAAGGAGGCATCCTCCTGAACAATTTTTATGAATTATATATATAAATAAATATATATAAAAAACGAAACAAAACAAAACATAAAAAAATTTAAATTTTTTTTCTTATTAGTTTGGAGAAAAGCGGCATCGCGGGTGACACATTTCTACCGCGGTTCAAAGGTGGCAGCCACGATGCCGCCTTTCACCTGAAATGCAATGGAAACATCCACAATTCCGCCTTTGCGCCACATTTTGAATTTTTTTACCTAACCATTTTCTGCAAATTTTTTTAAAAAAAACATTAAAAAAACAAACTATATTATTAATGGATAAGTGTCCTAAATGTGGTATATATGTGAATTATATATATTAATGTCATATGTTGAATGTCTAGAATAAAAGTATTATGGTTTCATGGGTAATTATGATACCTTTGATGATGAAGAGATGAAAATTGACACATAAAAGGTGTTAGGTCCACTAGGTCAAATACCTTGAGAGGGGGGGGGGTGAATCAAGGTATGATTGATGAAACCCAAGGCCCCTTTTGATCATTTTTAATTTTTAATCAAAACTTTATTCCCTATATTTTCTGTAGAAATGTTGGAACCAATGTTAATGCATGTACGAGACACATAAAATTTTACTTGGTTCACCCTCCCTGGGATACATCCAAGGAGAATATAACAACAATGTTATGATGTACCAAAATCACTAAAAGTATCAAAGTTTTTACATATTTTGGAGTGGACTAAGTGTCACTCCTTGTTTACAAACAATTATATTTTGAATAATAAATTTTCTCTCAATTGATGTGTGCTCACTGATTCTTCAGAAGATAGACTGACAATTTATATAATTTTATTTCCCATGATTACCTCAAATTAATGCATCCTCCATTATTTTTAGATCACCAATTGACGTGTCACTATCATTCACTGATGAATAGAACATTACCATTGTTAAACTGGAAAACCTTCAACTTTCATGAAACCCAAGGCTAGATTGCGTGAGACTTTAAGAAATATTCAGAAGTGAAACATTATTATACCAAAAAAATGAAGGACATGCACCTTTTACACCAAAATCACTATTGGCGTGTAACTACAGTTTGGCGGGCAACTTATGACTAAATCACTACTAACATGATCTCACCACCTTCATGATAAATTCTTGAATTTTCACTATGTTTTGATATTTATTATAACTATGGGGGTATCCATATATTTATAGGAATTTAGAAGACCCAATGTGTGAGGGACACAAAATTCCCTCGATCGTGCACGTCTATTCTCTATAGCATCTATCACGCTAGTCACATTGCATGCCACTCCATAACACGTGTGACCTTATTTAATTTTCCATATTTTGATGTTATGATTTCAAAATAATAATGGTTCAAAACGTTCCAAGGATCATTGATATTTTCACACAAAACCATTTTCCTAACACACATTACTCTGTCTCAAATTTTTGATCACACTTTTAGAAAACACTAGAAAATGGTGCCACCATGCATATATTATTTTTGTACTTCCTCCAGATCCTCCATTCCTTTTCAAGGGTTTTTATACACATATTATAAATATATATCTAGAAATCAATAACTGACCATGGAAACATAATTATTCGGGAAACAAAATTACCACAAAAATGTTTGAATGTTACCTTGAGTCATTTTATGCCAACAATCTCACATATAAGATTGGTTGAAAAATAATTAATAAAAGGATAACTCTTTAGGGTTTCATCCATCTTCCTAAACCATTTATTAAATTTTATTTAAATAGTGATACATTAGTTAATAAACATAAACACTAAACCCAGATTATCCTTGCTCTCCCTAAGAAAGAAGAGTAATATGAAACGTTCATCAATGAATCACTTCATTCCATTCCAAAAACAAATCTAATGTTTTAATAATAAATATACACCATCATTATATGTAATCATTAATATAACAATTCTATAATAATCTAATATAATAATCCTACACTCCATATCGTGTTTCTCTCCCTATAATGTTGCTCCACCTATCAGCTTCTACGCATTTCATGACTAAACAATTTTCTCTCGCTAAAATTACCCCCCCCCCCTTAAAAAACCTGAGGGTCATTTTTGTAATTAAATAGGGTAAAGAAGAAATATAATTATGTTAGAGTAAGGAAAACCATTCATTGGGGATAGGGGGTCTCACATCCACACTTTTTAATGTGCAGGGAGTCTACTGAACTCCTAGAGACAGTTGATGCCTCTCAAATGCTTCATTGGTATAGGCCTAAATCAGAATGTCTAAAATATGTAGTTATATAGGTACATACTCTAACATTACAAGACAATTATATACCTTATCTGTGATCAATGGTTTTTAAATATCAATGTGATATTTCCTTTACAGATGCACTAGATGTTTTCTAAAATATATAACACTTAAAGTAACTCAAAGGATTTTGGATGGATATTTCAATTAAATTATGATTTCATCAATATATTGCATAATCCATAATAATTGCATGTATACTTTAGTAGATACTATATTATCATATAATAAAGTACTCAGTCAAATAAAATATTGTTTCATTCATTGCATGAAATAATTAATCCACTAAGATAGAAATCACATCCTGACATTTATTTCCAATCGTCTGCTGATCGAGCCAAATATACATATTTATATCCCAATATATCAGGATGATATTTTTCATTATACATCTAACTGATATTCACTATTTCCTTGATATGATAAAGTATCAATTTCATTATAATAATGATGGTCTAATAGGGATTATTTTGATATATCACTGCTTGGAATATGAAAAAAATATCATATCTTGTCACTATTATGTATTGTAGACTTTCAATGATTTACATATATTATCGGATATTAACCGCCTTTCTATCATTATATTTTGATAGTTTCGTCTCTGTAGAAACTATAGTTTTCATCTACATGGAATTTTCCATTCTATATATTCTTTGAATGCACATGGAATATTTGAATTTAGAAATGAATGTTCCAATCCATCCTTTTGTCACCTATAAATAAGGGAAACATGTTTTCTCACCATTCATTGTCATTTCAAAATCACTTATCATGAATTTTTTAATCTATCTACATTGTTCTCATATGATCCTAAAAATATTATGTCATTGAAATAAACCAAAACCATCATCCTTTGATTAATATCATTTTTGGAATATAGTTTTTAATCAAATCTAAAAAAATAAAAAACGGGATTCCTAAGTAACTAAACCACCCATGAATTGATTTCTCATGGTGCTTGCTTCAAATCATATAAATCATTCGTTAGCTAATAAACGTTTTTCTCATATTCATGAATGGTAAAACTATCTTGAATCTTAATATTTAATATTCTTCTATAACCCCATTCATAAATATGAAATGGACATCCATACAGAAAACATTGAACTTCTATTTTTCTATAATGGTAATGAATAAAACAATTCCATCAATCCATGAAATAAGAGAAAATGTATCATCGACATCGATACCCTATATCTAAGAGTAACATTTTCACCCCAATTATGCTTTGTTTCTAATCAATAAAATATGTCATTAATATTTCATCAAAATACCAATTTATTCCCAATGCCATTTCTATTTGTTGTCCTCAAAACAATATCCCACAATTGATTCTTCTTAAATTTTTCTAGCTCTGCATTCATTTCATGAACCCAATTTTTATCTCTATCTACTTCTACAAATCAAATAGGATATACATAATATTAAAAATATTCATGCTATAATTGCTATATTATTCTTGTTTTATCTCGTACTATCTGATCACCAATGATATTTTTCACATAAATTTATGCTCGAATACTTGATATATTCATTAATGAAGAATTGAATTAATATTTTTCATCAATAATATAACCGTCTAAATCAGAATATTCCACCTTTTATCCCCTTATATTATTACCTCCACATAATTTTCAACTAGAAACTACTCACTATTATATTTAATAACCTGTTTATCTTCTATTGAATAGATATCATTTTTTTCAACTACCATTCCTAGCCTCTTATTAAAGAATTAAGATGAATTGTTATTTTCAGAGAACCCAAAGAATATCCCCTCATCTAAAACTGACTCAAATTTACTATAATTATCTTTATTGAGAATAAATCACTTACTTAGATGGATTTGAAGGTATTTTGATGTTTTGTTATTTTTATGCCACATTTTTTATGAATTCATTTATTGATTCATGTAAACCAAATTCCTATTGGAGATGTATATTGAGGTCAATAACAATTCCATATAAAAAATTTTAGTTTATACTTTTCAATAATAATTTTTATGGACATGTTGTTGATTATTTTATTTCACCTCTCAACTACACCATTTTGTTGAGTAGTTATCCCTGAATAAAGATGATGTATTATCCCTTTTTTGTCAAGATATTCTTCCACATGATTGTTTGTGAATTCCTTATAATAATCCTTACGAAATATCGGATTCTTCTGCACAAGCATCCTTTCAGATTCCATGTGATAACTTTTTATGCATCCTTACACATAAAAAAAATATTCCATTACAAATAACCCTAACATTATAATATAATAATAAATTAAAAAAATAATATTTCGTTCTATAGATGGTTCCTGATGAGATAGGTGCACATACACCATCAAGAACGTAGTCACGCACACTTGTTTACTTGTATTATTTTTCATTGTATCTCTTTCTGATGATCATACCATGTTGACATGGATTTCACATATGAGTTCGATCATGTGATATCTTAGAGTGGTCTATATCCTCATCACACATTACTATATTTTCTATGGATGGATGAAAAATATTACTAGGTCATGTATGACACAATTTCTTTTCTTACTCTCAATAAAGAAATCACATATATTCTTCCCCACATACAAGTTATATATTTCCATTTCTCCTTTTTACTAGAAGAATAACTGAACCACATCTTCCATTGAAAATATATAAATTCTTAATAAATCTTAAAAATTATTTATGTCACACAGTTAACTAACTCTATGAAAGTTTTTACTAAGACCTTCTCCTACAAATACAAAAAAAATGTATTTTTTCTTTTACCCCAAACCTAGCCTTTCCAAAGACTATTATCATAATTCCTTCTTAATTTTAAAATTTGACCACTCTATCTCTATCATGTTTTATGCCTATAACAAGATCCTTTTTACCTATCATATGGGATGTGCAACTACTATTAAGGATACATACACTAGAACAATCGAATTAATTAAGGAAAATTTCCAAAACTCCTTCCTTCTCAGATTTTTTCTTTTTGATCCATGTTTTTGAATTTATATTTTGTATATATTGATAACATCACTATTCTTCTGAATATGATAGGGTAGATTCATCTTATTTAGATACAAAATGGTTTTTCATTTTCAGGCCACCTACTGATTATTTTAATTTCTACGTGCGACAACATTTATTATGCTCTCGAACATTACTCTACATGGTTGATGTGCAATATTGAGACATGTTCACAAATCCTCAAAAATAAAAACAATGACCCTTGAAAAATATTCAAGAGTAACATTCTCTATTTGTCTACTATTATTTTTTATGTTCCCCTTAATATCTCTTGGCTATAGAACCCACATTTTTTTATTGTCCCATGTTTCGATTAGAATAACACATGATGTTTAGTGCATTCCATTGTATCACTTCTACACCACTATATGTCCCTTGGGTTATATGAATATTATAATTATTATTTGTTCCCATATCCATCTTCTATCTTGGATCATGCACTTGTTGTCTAACTTCATCCATGACTGCCATTGATTTTGGATTAGGCCCCTTACATGTCTTATCATTTAGATTTTATTGTTTCATCCATTCTACAGAACCACTATCCTCCACATCAAAATTTTCCATCTTTTGAATCATCTACATTCCTGATGTCACATTGGGAGTAATGAATTTTTCTTGATCCATAAATTTTTGTCGCAGCCTAAAAACATCATCTTCGCGTGCTTCGATATGTTTGATTTAATCCCTTTGGCTATTAATAAAACTATCAATTTCACTCTTCTATTCCTATACTTTTTTTCATATAATCAACATCCATTTTTGATATCTATGGTGTGGAAGACTTATTTTTCTCAATTTTTTCTCTCAGATCAAAAATTTATTCTTCTTGTCATTACATATAGAGTGTATAATCACAATCTACTTCATTGGATTATTTATTTTAGCTATCCACACATATATCTCTTAAAGAGATTCATATAATTCATCATTAAATTCAACTCTTACATCAAACTTTATTCATCAATTTCATTTTAATACTTTTTCTCATCATTACCAAAAACATCCACCATGGTATTTTCTCTAGAATCATTGTCGTCTTTCATATAATCTACCTCATATTCATCTAAACTGGAAAATTTTTGTGAATGAATATTGTTATTCATGATGAAATTTATCCTAATCACTTTCTTACCATTCACATAGGATAAATTAATCTTCATGGGGTAGTATACATCCACCTCATCATACTCATGGGATCTATTGAGAACCTTGCAATAAGATGACCAACCATTCAACATCCATAGCATGCTAGTGGTTGTTTCCCCTTAATATTTACATTTCCCCAATGTAGTTTTTATGAAAGGAATTGCATCACCTCATCCATCTTATCTTCATCCTGACTATCATCTATGGTTAGATTCTATAATTCCATGAATGCAACCATATTGAACATCCATTTTCCAAAGAGTAAATGTTATATTTTCTCATATTATATGCGGCACGAGTAATCTAAAAACTATATTGGACCATCTCCTTTAGATATGTTCCTTCCAACATAGTGACTTTTTCATTAAACAGGGGTAGTTGTCTTCTAAAGATGCGCTTGATGATATTTACTTATTCAATAATTTTCCCATGACCATTCATGTAACCCACAACAACATTAAACCAATTAGATAATGAATCAACAAAAACATTTGGGTTCATTCTTAGATATTCATATATGTTCCACAAAATCTGCTGCATTTCACTTTTTACCTTTAAATCCCCTTCATTGATATTATGTGGTTTTTCCTATATAGCATGTGACATCTTTCATGAAAAAACCATTGTATAGATTTTATTGAATAGATATCCCCATAATTAATTGATTATATTATATTCAAAGAAAAATTTTGTTAATTAAACTACTGATAATGATCCACTTCCAATGAGGGATAAAATTCCATGCATCATTGTTGTAAACACATCCATTCCAAAAAATATCAGAAGTGGTGCAGCATCCGATTCTTCAATAACTGAAAATTATTTCCATTGAGGATTAGAATACCTCTATGATTGATGAACTCAATTGAGAGAGAAACACATATACTAAAAATTCACGCTAATACAAATTTTTATGACCAATAGGTCATATACACTATGAGGTGCTGAATTAGAGAATGAGATATTAAAATTTGTTCCTAGTTTTTATCATGGTTCTTTAAAAAAACAATCTTTTCTCCCTTTTCGATAAGAATGTATTAACATAAATTAAACAATTCATTAAAAACTAAAATATTAACTTGGTTACCCTCATTGGGAAACATTTAAGAATCATAAAATGACATTATTCCAATGTATATCATTCACTAAATGTTGACTACTTTTTACAACGATTGGAGAGGTCAGAATATCCTTCTTCATTTACAACCAATTACAATTTGAAACATCACTCATCTCTCAAATGAAGTGTTCTCGCTAATTCTTTACAATATCCAATCATAGTTCATAGATTTTCTCGTCTCAGAATTATATCAAATTAATGATACCCCTGTATATTTAGTTTCAGTTTTGATGTCCCAGTTTCATCCATTTATGATCCACCTATCATCTTCTCCCAGTTTTGGTATTGAGAGATTTTTTCCCTCAACAATTTAGCTTATATTTCATTGAATCCAAAATCTATATATTCTTGTTTTGCAATGGGGTATAGAAAAATAATAGTACATGAGGAAAAAAAGAATTTCTTGAGAAGGTTTTGTGTCCCACCTCAAGATGTTTCAAGTACCGGGAGTCAACATAACTCATAGTTGTAGTAAATTTATTTTCAAATGTTCTTTGGGTATGGCCTTTTTTTAGAATATCAACAACCTAAAAGTATACTGTTACATACTCTAACATAAAAAGGCCTTTATATATATTCTCTTGATGAAGTGATATTTGATATCAATATGGTTTTTTCTTTGAGTGATGTAATGTATTTTTTCTATGATTTATAGTACTTGAATTATCGCAATGGATTCCAATCGTTGACCCATCAAACTTACTTTTCATGAGTTCAATCAACTTTCTATATTGTCCATCATATGATCCTGAAAATATTATTTCATCGACATAATCTAACACCATCATCCTTTGATTACATTAATTGTTGATACAGATATTATTATCATCATTACCACATTAAAAAACAAACTTCTTCAGAAATTGATTTTGGATTGAATATAATGCTCACAGTGCTTGCTTCAACCTATATAATGATTTATTCATCTGAATTTTTATCCATATTCATGATTCAGAAAACCATCTAGCTCCACAATATAAAACGGTTCTCCCATAACACCATTCAAAAAAAGTGGACTTCACACCTATATTGAAAACATTGAACTTCCATGGAAATATAATGGCCAAATATAATCTGATTGTTCCAATCCTTCCAATTGGTGAAAAAATATCATTTAAATTAATACACTCTCTCTATGAGTAAACTTTTCCTGCTTTTTGTGATTTTTTTCGAATCATTTTGTCATCTTCATTAATATTTTTACCAAAGACAAATTTATTTCTAAATACATTCCTATATGTTGGCATCAAAACAATATCAGACATTTGATTACTTTCAATTTGGACTAGCTCATCATTCTCTACGTCAACCCAGTTTTAATATATAGCTAAATCTGTAAAACATATAGGTTCTACCTATAATAGAAAGGATTCCATCTATAATGACATTATTCTTCTTGTTTAAACTGGCAATGTCTGGTCACCAATGATATTTTTCATGTAAATTTTAGTTGGCCACGTTGTCTTGTTCACAGATACAAACATGAATTCCTCTATATCATCATCACTGTCTCCTTCTGAATTAGCATGTTCCACTTATTGTCCAACATAATTTCATACAACATCATCACTTTCATCAGGAAATTGTTCAATGTGAAATTAAGTATTTTGTTCATATTCTACTAAAGTGACAAAAATTCATACAATTATTTTTACAATAAACTTATTAAATAAATTATATAATTTTTTTCCTGGTTATCCATGGAATATCGTCTCATCTCCATGTGGCTCAAATTTCAATAGTTTGTCTTTGTTGATAAAATATCACTTACTTTTGAAGAAAAGAATGTATTTTAATGCTGGATTCTTTATGTACCACATTTCATATAGAGTCAATTATTCCATTATACATAATATATCCCTATTAAAAATGTATATTATTGTTAAAACTGCTTCCTTCCAGATTTTCTCTGGTATTTCCTTTTCAATAAGCATTATTCTGACCATGTTGTTGATGATCATATTTCTCCTTTCAACTACTAAATTCCATTGAGGTGTTATCCCTGACGAAAACGGATGCCTTATCCCATTTTTCTCAATATAATCTTCATGTTGACTGTTTTTTGAATTCAGTACCATTTTCAATACAAAACTTCATTATCTTATTCATACGAATCCTATTTGATTCCCTTCTATACTATTTTTTATAACTGAACACATTAGACTTCTGGGGAATCAAAAATACTGATGTTATTCTTCTATAATCATCAATGATATGTACATATTATCTCTTCTTTCTAATGTATCATGGGGGGATAGTTTCAAATACATCAACATGCACTAATTCAAGCACTCTTGTGGACTTCTGTTTCATTTACTTGTATATATTTCTAATTATATTCCCTTTATACATGAGTCACACATATTATTTTGATGACGTGATATTTTAGGGAGGTCCTATGATGCATCACACTATTCCAGATCATCTATAGATGGTTGGAATATATGACTATATCATTTATTCCACAACTTTATCACTTTATCTCTACATACAAAGCACATACTTTCTTCCATAAATAATAGGTTTATATTTCCATTTTTCTATTTCTATATATAATGAATGGAAACATAAATTTGTTTGATTATATACATCATCTTAGTAAATCTTATAGAAGGCCTAAAGTCACATTGTTGGATTACGCGATGAATATTGTTAGTGAGACCTACTACAACTAAGACATCAAAATGTCCCATTTCAATGCCCCCAAAACTATACATTCCCAAGACAATTAACATTAGGCCATTGTCAATTATAAATTTGAAAACACTTCTTTGTCATATTTTATATCTATTACAAGATCCTCATTACCTATCATACATGATTTACAACCGCTATAATAGATCTATACAGATGTATAATATAATGTTTTATGGGAAATTTCCATAACCATTTTCTTTGTTTTCTCTTTTCTTTTTTATACATGTTCTTTGAATCCATACTCAACATAAGTTTGGAAAAATTATCTTCTTCTGAATATGATGTACCGACATGATATTTCATTGAATCAAATTAATTTTTCATTTTCATCTCACTGGTTGATTCTTAGTTTTTCATCATTTAAACACTTTTATTATTCTATATAACATTCTATTGCTTGGTTTATGTGTAACATCCATCCATGTTCCAAACATCTCTTCACCAAAAACAATGTCCCTTGAAAGATATTATAGAGTACCATTCTCTTTTTGGCTACCACTTTTGTTCTTGTTCCCATCGATATATCTTGGATAAGGGACAAAATAATTTTGAGGGTTTTATCTATCCAAACTAATAAATCCTGATGTAGCGTGAATTCTTTCATGTCACCTATACACAATTAGATGTCCCTTGGGTTCACTGAATCTTTTGATTCTACGTTGTACCAAAATCAGTCTTCAATATCGATATGGGTGCATTTGGTATGACTTAAACCATGAATACCTTCTATTTTTGATCAAGAACCAAATAAGTCTTATCAATTTTATTCGACTGTTTCTTTAACTCTACAAAACCTCTACGCTCTACTTCCATCATTTCAATATTTTGAAAAATCTTCTTTCCATCTGTAAAATTTAGAGTCCTGATTTTTTCTTGATCCTTAATTTTTCTTCAAAGACCAACCACTTTATCTTCATGTTCTTCTATACATTTTATTTAACCCTTATTGTGTTAGATAAACTATAAATATCACTATTATGCTACTTTATTTTGAGATTATAGTCAACAACATTTTCTGAGATCTCTGGTGTTGAAGACTTACAATTTTCAAATTACTCAATCATATTAGACTTTTCTTCTTATATTTTCTATATACAAAGTTTTTCATCAAGAAAATATTTATTGTATTTATTCATTTTTGTTCCCCAACCATCAATCTCTTCATGTGTGGCTTTAAATTCATCTTGTAAATTAATTCTTCCTTCAACTTCTTATTCACCAATGACAGCTTATTCTATCTAATCGACACTACTAATAATTGCCACCATGCAATTTTCTTCATAATCATTGTAGTTCTCAATCTCATCAACTACAGATTCATATGAACTGTCACATTCATGTGAAATAATATTCTTCTACTTGTTGAAATTTATCTAAATCATTTTATTACCATTCACATGTTTTTAATTCTTCCAAATCGGAATATAAATTTCATCCTAAACATCTTCTCAGAATTTTTTGTGAATCCATATAGAAATTTGACCAACATTTCCATATTTAAATCATGCTAGTAGTAGTTACCCATTGATATTTCCGTTTTCCATTTATAGACATGAAGAAAGGAATGTAATCACATAATCTATCTTATCATCTTCCTTATTGTATTCAATGGTTATGTTCATCAAGTCATTTAATACAACTTATTTAGAATTATCATTTTCCATAGATTCAATGTTCTCATTTCACATTACATATGTTACAAGAGTACATTTACAACTATATATCATCATATCCTTTAGATCAATGTATTATAGAAAATATACTTTAATATGTAACTGAGGTTGAATTCTTCTTAATATGCACTTGAAAATATTTACATCGTAAAAAATTTCTGAAAGACATTGCTAGAGTTATAAAAAAAATTTACTCTGTTTACGAATGCATCAACAAACACATTTGGGATTGTTCTGAGATCTTCATAATTGTTCTAAAGAACTTGAATATTTTCATAAATAACCTTTGAATCACCTTAAATGATATTTATAATCTTCTCCCACATAGCATGTGATGTCTTCCATGACAACACAATCATATTGATTGTATTTTATATGTATCCCCATAACACATTGAATCCTTTTCTTTGGCATCTAATTTTATTCATTCATATTTCAATAAATGAAACACTTCGAAATTTTTCTGAAATTCCATGCATTACTACTATAAACAAATCCTTTACCATTTATTGGAGGTAGTGCTACTTTGGATTACTCTATAAATAAAAAATACTCCAATTGAATATCAGAATACCGTTGAAATTCATGAAATCCATTGAGATAAAAATCTAGAAATTAAGAATTCACTATGATTCCAATTGTTAGATCCAATATGTAAAATATACTATGATGGTGGGGGTGAATCATTGTGTGAAATACTAGAACACCATTCTATTTTGATATTGTTTCATTGTTAAACACAACTATCTTCTCTCTATTTTCAATAGTAAGGTATGAAAATAATGTAAATCATGTCCATGACACATGAATTTTTACGTGGTTCACCATCACTTGGATATTTTCAAGGTGATTAGAATGAAAATATACCAATGTACCAAATTCACTAAAGGTGAACTATTGTTTACAATGATTGGAGTGGACACTCTATCCCACCTTGTTTAAAACCAATTAAAATTTAAAATCTCATTTCTCAATCAACTGAATTGTGTATAGTTTTTATTCAGAAGATATACAAATAGTTTATATACTAGTATATCCCTTCATTATTAGAAATGAATGAATCATTAACTATAGGTAGGGTTTCTACTGATTTCCCTCTTTCATCATCTAATGTATACAACTTTACCATTAGTGTAATGTGAAAATTCCATCTTTCAGGAAACTATAGGGTTGATTTCATTCAATATCATGAATGGTGAAAACGTGTTACTTTTATCATGAAAAAAGCAACCTTCATTCTAATATAAACATGCAAGACATAACCAACTTGTACTCCTAACATGCACGACACATTCCATTTTATGCCCGACTCACTATTGGAGTGCAACTACCATATGACATGCAACTTCTGAATAACTCACTAAATGTGTGACGTCACTAATTACACAACATGAGATAAAATTTTATCTATGCGTTGACCATGCATAGAATGTAGGGGTTATCCATATATTTATTGTCATTTTTTGACTCTGTTTATGAGGTATGGATCTTTCCCCCGACCGCACAAATCCATCAAATCTTGCCTCTATCGCTCTACTCACCATGAGTGCCTCACCATAACATTCATGACCATATTTCCATTGAAATATTTTGAGATTATAAATAAAAAAATACATGGAGAACATCTTTCCAATGATCCTTAAAATTAGCATACAACCCTGTTTTCCAAAAACACTTTACTACATTCTCATCTCTTTAGAAATGTTTTTAGGAAAACACTAGAAAATAGAGCCACCACACATAGATTCTTTTTGAACCACCCCCAGATCATCCAATAAATTTTCATGGTTCCTTGTCATCATAGATTATCAACAATATATCAAAAAATAAAAAACTAACCATTGAAACCCTCTTTGAATGAAAACACAATAACCTAAAATGATTTAATGTAACTTTTACGGATTTCTCCCAAAAATTTCATTGTTGGGATTGTTGAAAGATATTTCAAAATGAACACATCATTATAATTTAATCCATCTTCACACACTATTCGCATCATGTGATTCAGTGATAGAAGAATTTATTTCATGACACATATTCTAATCCCACATGATCCTTGCTTGGTATGAGAAACAAGAGTAATATTAAAAAAATTCATAATGAATCACTTAATTCCATTACAAATACCACTCTTCTATATTGATCATGAACATAAAAATTCATGATATGTATTCTTTGATTGAAAACATCATGCATCATTAGATAAAATACATTGAATACCCCTATCTTCTTTCTCTCTCTAACTTGCTGCTCCACCTATCTTCTTCTCCCCGTGTCTTGACCCTGAAATTTTCTCCCACCATATTTTGTCCTCCTTGGTTTACAAACCTGAAGGGAAATCTTTTTTGGTGTGTAATAATGTAATGAAAAAGTATCAGTATGTTAGGGAAAATAACACCACACATAGTGCATGGTTCCGACATTCACATTTTTTAATGGGATGAGAGTTGATTGATACCCTAGAGTCATTTGATGATGCTCAAATTATTCATTGGGAAGTCCTTCATCAGAATGTCTAGAACATGTAGTTTTGTAGGTACAGAATCAAATATCGCAAGAAATTAGTCTACCTTATAATTGAAAAAATGATATTTTCATTCAATTTGACTTATCCTTTTAGTGATGTACTATATTTTTGAAATTATTTATAGAAGATGTATTATATCAATGGATTCTACTCAGAGACCTCACAAAAACGTCCATAACATCATGATGCTACTTCATGCACAAAAAATGTGTGCACACATGAGTAGCCAAAATATATTCAACTTCTGATATTCTAAATGAAATGAAAACTTGATTCCATTTTAGCAATTAAATAAAAAATACAACAAGATAAAAATCACCTCCTAACATAGGTTTCTATCGTATACAGGTCTGGCCCAATCTGCGTCTCTATATCCCAAGAGCTTTGGCTAATATTTTACATTAATCATCAATCTGAAATACATAATTACCTTGATATACTGATGTATAAGTTTTAATGCAATCTTGTGGATTTACTTTGTATTGCATTGATTTGTTATTTCGAGGCATGTGGTAGAAACAATATCACATCTTGTCACTATCAAGTATAGTAAACTTCCAATGGTTTTTCTATATTCTATGATATTTACTTCCATACCATCATCACATTTTTACAATTCTGTCCAGGTAGAAACCATAATATTCATCTCCTTGGAATTTTCCATTCTAAATATTCTTCGATCCTCCTTGGAATATTTGGTCTGAGAAACTTATTTAACATGTAAAGAATGTAATAATGTTATCTCTATAATCATTTACATTTCATACTCAAGTTTCATGAATTCAGACAACAATATTTATTGTGCTTCATCGGATCCAAAAATAATAATATTTCAACGACATAAACCAGATCTATCATCCTTTGATTACTATCAATATTTACATAGAGATTATAATCAACGAAAGCACACTAGGAACCGAGATTCATTAGAAACTGATCCATCCATGAATGCAAATCAAGTGGTTATTTTCTCAACTCATATAATTCCATCTTCAGATGAATTTTATTCATGGATTATTGAACGAGAAAACTATATATCTTATAAATATACAATTATTCTTTTAGAACCCCATTCAGAAATACAAACATGAATTTCATTTGGAAAATTATGAACAACCATTTTACTACTATGTCCAAGAATAATTTTAATGTATCTAGTCTCCGAATAGGTGAAAATGTACCATAAGAATCTATACACTGTATCTGGGAGTAACATTTGACCCTTTGAATCACTGTACCATGTATATTTATCTTATTTTGGATGAACAATTTAGTCCTAATGACATTCCTAATAGATGGACTTGATATAATATCCCATGTATGATTATTCTAAATTTAATCTAGATCTTCATTTATTTACCAAACATAGTATTCATCTCCAACTGTATCAGTAAAACATTAGGCTATACATGTGATTGGAAACATACATTATATAAAAAAATCAATATTATTTTTTGAACATGCACAGTTTAATCACGAATGATATTTTTCACAGTTTTAGATTGACTCTATGACACCCATAGTGATGTAGACATTAATTACTCTTTCTAATCAATAGTATCTCCTTCTAAATCAAAATCATCCTCTTCTGATCCCCCTATAATTCTTACATCCTCTTCACATTCATCTGAAAAATGTTCACTGTTCTATTGATTTTTCTCTTCATCTTCCACAACTATGACATCATTTCTTTCAACTAATTTTCCAAGACTTTCATTAAAGCATTTATATGCATTTATTTTTTTAAGTATCCAAGGAATATCACTGCATCTCCCTATGTCTGAAATTTCATATTATTAACTTTTATTTGTGAATAAATATTTTACTTATAATGATTTGAATGTATTTTAATGTTGGATTATTCTATAACACATATAATATAAATTAATTCCTTCCATCAAACACAACAGCTACCAACTAGAGATATATAATAATGTAAAGACTGCGTCCTTACATAATTTATCTTATTGATCCTTTTCAATAAGAATTTTTCTTCACATATTGTTAATTGCAATATATATACTTTAAATTACACCATTTTATTTGGGATATATCACTGAATAAACATGATGTATTATCCCATGTTTCTCATTATCATATTCAAGTTGACTATTTTTGAATTTTGAATCATTTTCAATATGAAACGTAATAGTCATACGCACAAGAATACTTTCAGATTCCCTATTATACTCTTTTATGCTAATGAACACATCAGACTTATGGGGAATTACATATACCCGTTCCATTATTCTATAATCATCAATGAATAGAACATAATATCTATTCCATTCAATGGATCATGTTGAGATAGTTCAACATACATCAACATGCACCATTTCAAGCCCCATTGTTACTCTTAATCATTTTAATTGCCTGTCTTTCTTTTGATTGCACCTTGTTGGCATGAAATTCACATATGAGTATGATCACATGATAGATTAGGTTGTTCTCTTGCAGCATCACACAATACCATATATTCCAAGGATGGTTGGCATATATGACCATGTCATTTTTTCCACAACATTTATTCTTCCTCTCTAGATACAAAACATACATCTTATTCCCCACTTACAACATATAAGTTTCCCTTTGTCTCATTCCACTATAGAATAAGATCACCATCTCTTTATTTAAAGATAAAAATATTGGTAGTAAATCTTATATAATTACCTGATTAAATAGGTGACTTATGATAAGAAAGTCGTGGCTAAGACCATCTACTTCGAAGACATTAATTGGGTTCATTTAATTTCCCCCAAACCTAGTCTTTCATGAGAAAATTATCTCATAGCCATCTTTATTTCCATATTTTTCAATGTAACAACCCGAGAAAACCATGTTTTGATTTTTGAAACAAAAAATTCAATGTCACTCGTTAAGTGAACCAACAAAAAACTAACAATGTAATAATAATAAAATGCATCAAATGGATGAAAATTTCTTTTATTTTAATAAGAAACATTTTGGCTACAACATCCACTGATCAAACAAGAAGGTAAATTAACCCAAACACCCAACTACGACCCGATTACAATAATGGGAAGACCACTTATAACCACTAAGAGCCCAAGATTGCGGTAGGGGTTTTGAGCGTCCATCATAATAAACATGAGGATGCCCAAAGCCACTGCAATTGTGCTCAGCACCAAGGTGATCACACGAACCATATTTTCTTTTCTCCTTCGGTCACTTGGAGTAAGGGACACCCCGAGACCAGACCCTTTTTATAAGCACCCCGATCTGACCGTTGAACCCCAAACGGCTATAAATTTGACCATTGGTTTCCCAAAGAATCTTATGTTTTATTTTGACCACTGGTTCCTCCTATCATATAAGTTTTGTTTTTAACCATTGGAAATAGGATGGATTACCCCTAGAAGGTTTGGAAAATTAATTTGCTTCAAAATGACATCAATGTTAATTTAGTTAATCTATCTCTTGATTTCCCAAAATGATAATTTTAGATTATGTTTCTAAAAGGCGAAAATTAATATTATTGTTTTTCTTCCACTATACATATTATTTTGAATGATTAATCTTTTACCTTATAAATATATTAAACCTGGTGGATTTTTACTTTATGAGTTGTATATATATTGCTTCAAATTAGATATATTTTTTCTCTTATAATTCGACCTTAATTAACTATTTTGGGAACTTTTCCAAATTATGGTTTTATTTACAAATTTTGCATCATTAATCTTACCCAAATACTTTTAAGCAACATATTTGTTTTTCTTTTCTTAAAGGAGTGTATCCAAATGTTTGCATGGAATTACAATTAAGGTAATTATTATGTAATTCAAAAAAGGAAAAATAAATAAATAAATATATATATATATATATATATATTCTAATGAATAAATCAATGTGTTCTTTAATTGATTAAATGAACCATTAATTTTCCAAAATATAATAATTATGGATTAAAAATAACATACTTAATATAATAAGTCCAATAGAAATTATTGGTATTTTAAAATAGAATATATATATATACATATGTTTATATAATAGGATGTTTTGATTTAATCAATTTGTAATTTTTATTTGACCAATGATTTTTATTAAAATAATAAAAGTCAATTTAATAATTGATTTTTATTAAAAAAATGATTTAATAAACTAATAAAAATATTAATAAAACAACTAAAAAAGAAAAAAAGGAAGAACCGGCTGAGACCGCATTTTTTGAACACCGCGGTGAACCCAGGCCGTCCGATCCAGCCTCCCTTAATCGCGGCCACCCATCTTGTTTTAAAGCCGCATGGTTCCAGGCCATTCGATCTCTCCAGTTTAATCTCAGTTGTCTGCTGTTTTCCGCTTCTCTCTCCTCTGTAACTTCTTCTTCCCCGTGTCCGCCTTTTCTTCTTCATTGAGTCGTTGTACCAGTGGACTAAGGGGCCTCGTTTTCTCCTCTAGGCCAGCGAGTGGACCCGCATCTCTCCCTCTTTTCCACAGTGTCGGCACCGACTCGCCTTGGATACCTCGGGCCGATGACTCCACGACGTCCCGCCTTCTTCTTCTTTTTTTGAAACCTTGGTTTGCACCGAAGGTTGGGTGTTTTACACCAAAGCCTCTTGGATCTCCGGACCGGCCTCGTTCATGTCTTGCTCACCTCCTCTCAGAGATAAGGTAAAGGAGAAGTTCGTTTCCATTTTTTAAAGCTTCGGTTTACATATATATATATATATGTATATACATGTTATATATATATATATTTGTATATCTTCTGGGTTTATATGTTTCGTTCCTCTTGCCTCGTCCTCTACTCCTCTCTAATCTAAGGTAAGGGGAAAGTTTTATTTGAATTCTGTTTAAGCTTCGGTTCTTATATATATACATATATACGGGTTACATGTATATGTATACACCCTGAGTTTTTACACCTGGTTTCACTTGCTTCATTACCGCATCCGTCTCATCTCTTCTTCAAGTTAAGGCAAAGGGCATGTGTTTTTTTCTTTTGTTTAGATTTGTTTGAGTTTCGGTATATAAGTATATATATACATGTTATATGTATATATCGTTTTAGTATGTATGAACCAGGTGCAAACCTAGACCGTGAGATCTCCCTCTCAACTTAAAGACCCAGTTAGGAGTAAGGGGGAAAACCTCTTCACTGTTTCCTACCATTTCTGTAAAATTTATATAGTTTTATACACTTGTTGTATAATTGTGTATAAGTATATGCAGGACCTTATAAACCTGTTTTACATATTCCTAGAACCGATATTGACAACCTCTTTGTGAAACCCTAAAATTTGGGTTAAA
The DNA here is from genome assembly GCA_963277665.1 of Viscum album. Taxonomy (NCBI): domain Eukaryota; kingdom Viridiplantae; phylum Streptophyta; class Magnoliopsida; order Santalales; family Viscaceae; genus Viscum; species Viscum album. The sequence continues at coordinate 1,957,292,565 of OY728150.1, forward strand.
GGTTCGATGGATCTGTTTAATTTGGGTGCGGGTTCTTGCATTTTTTACACCTTATGTTTATATATGTGTATATATTTATACATTTATATACACATATGTATAAGATGATATACGCAAGTATACAACCTTTTCTCAATGTAATAACCCTGATTTGTTTTCCTTTCGCCTATAAAAAATGGAGATTTTGAGTAATTGAATGAATAGTTAAAATTATGCAAGTGAAGGATGTATATTGTTATATATGTGATTATATCAATGTGTATATAAATTAATATGAACTTGGTGTCCATGTTTTTCAATTTATTACAATATATCATGATGAAGTTAATGGGTTGGTCGGAATTCAAAATCATTCTTGAAATTGAGAGTTTTCATTTATCACTACTTTGGGTAAATCAGGATTTTTGCTTTGTGAAAATGGACTCCTTGAACTTTTACAAGTGAATACATGTATTCATAGGTATGTACACATGTTTATTTAAAGTGCCAATAAAAGAGTTTACACAATTATATACATGATGTCCCCAATGTGGACTTGATTATGCACATTGTAACCTCAACTGCCTGTATTAAACGCCTTTGATATCCATTTATGATAATATGTGTAAGTTATGAACGATCATGTTTTAACTGGTTATTATGATGTATGGAATGTTAAGTGTCATGTTTTCTTAAAATCCATGTTTTCAAATGTTAAGATAACTTTTTATGTGCACAGAGCTTTAGCATGCATAATGTTTTTAATAATTAAACTATTTTCATGTTATGAATACGTATGTGAAAATGGGGTTTAATTATGAATGTATGGAACACTATGAATGAATGAACATGTCAAGATATGTGATGGATGTATAAGACTTACATGTGACAGGTGCGCCCGGAATTATATAGCGCAACAAGAATGATGTGACGAGTGCTCCATGAATTATACATCGCTCCAATGCATTGGGTAAAGCAGGAGTCTCATGAGACGAATATGTGCGAAGGTATTGGTAGTTATCCTTGGCTTGAGCTAAGGAAACGGGGTGGGCAGTGAGCCTTGACCCATTAAGTATGTTATACGGTCTTGACGAAAGGTCTTGACAAAGTCCAGTATTATACATTCCCTCTGCATGTAATGATAAAGGTTAACCAGGGGTTAGTTCAACTAACCGGACAACCTCTACTTGAAAGCTCCCATGACTATAAAAATGTAAATCTTATGTCAAGTACTATTTTTCATGTGGTAAACTATTAGATGAAATGTATTTTCCCATGAACCATGATATGCACGTTTTCCCTTCTTAGTCACAGAATTATTTTTAAAATTTCAGTAAGCTTGTTTGAATAGTATGCATTGTTTATGTTGTTCTCTCTGATCATGTTTACTTTGAAGTTTATTTCATGTACATGCTTCTTGATGAAAGTGGTTTTCAAAGAATGATTGATTTCATGTTCTAAGAAAATATAATGTTCTGTTTTAGCAATGTGTTTTATTCTCCTCAAAAGGACTTCATTGAGAAAGTATTTTCTAAAAAAATGTTTTAAAACCCCTTTATGGGCATTTTTGCTCAGCCTATGTTTTCATTTAAAATTTTTCTGGCATGGTTGGTACTAATGAATCCAATCAGAAGCAGCTGGTTTCCCAAAATCCTGAGCCTCACGATCTTCTGTATTAATGAGACATGATATTTAATTTGTAATGATGTAATGTTAAGTATATCATGTCTCATTAAGCACCCTGGGTTTGGGGGTCGCTACAGTTGGTATCAGAGGATGTGTTCAGGAAACTCTGGAAAACCAGGTGATATAAATATGTTTCTAAGACTAACTAAGTAAAAATGTTATAACTTTTAGAAGACTGATGTACCTACTGACCTTTTGTCACTTCCCACTGAGGCTCTGGAGAACATTGTATCTCTAGATAGCCGTGAGAACTTTATAAACTATGCACAAATTCGCATGACGTGTAAGCACCTGTATGGCGTGTCAAACTCACCTGGGGTGCTTAGTCTCCACCAGGGATTAGGGATGGATTATCTCCTAATGATGATGACCCAATTTCCCTCTTATGCACGACAGAGAAGGTATCACGAAGGACTCTTCCGAGTGATTACAACTAGCGAGGAGTTTGGAACAACGCTTGACAACCCCTTTCAAGAAGATGCTGTTGCCGGAGACCTCCGAGCGGCTTACCTGTGCCAGATTTTGCACTATGGATTCTGGGGCCAGTTATTGGACTTTGGAGCGTTGGAAAATGAGTCCACTCATGTGTCTCTTAGGAAAGATGTGTACACTGATGTCTCCCAACTCCACACCCCTCACGCTAAGCTCAGGAGGCATTATAAATGTTCCCATGAGTTTAGTCATGTCTGTTCATCTTGTGTGTGGTTTGAAGAGTTAGGAAGTTTTGCCACTGTTTGTGGTGTACGTCTTGTAAACTCAGACTTTTCCGTGTAAAAATTTTCATAAATGGAACGTCCTTGTTTCCTTTCATGTCTCCACCTTATCAATGTTGTTAAGAGTTTCCCTTCAATGTTTGTTTTCAGATGGCTGGTCAAACAAACTTCTTATCCCTACCCGATGAGCTAGTATAAGTCATCTTAATCAAGGCATGCATGGTGGACTACCCATCCTTTCTCCACCTGCGAGGGTCCTGTCAGCGTTTTCTCGATTTAGAAAATGGTCTGGAGATCCTTCGCTTATGTCAAGAGAATGATCATGTCTTTCACCTCGTTGCCATAGCTCAACTCCCCTACTACAGGCTAAGGGGAAGATACTTTGAGGGCATGTTCCAGTGTTTCACTCTAGCACAGAACATTTCTGCCAGAGCATGCTTCCTCGTGGCCGCTCAGAATGGCCAGCTCAGTGCAGCAGACATGATCCATGTTCTGAATCTTAGTCTCCTCAACCGCGTCATCCCTCTTGACTACCTCGAGCGTGATGTGGCCAGAAGAGTCATCAAGGAGTTTATCTACTCGTACATTTCTGATCTTTGCATCGCACGAGCCTCCCTTTGGAAGCTCGTGTGCAGTACGCACGAACAGGAGTTCATGGAGTACAGTTCGAGGAGTATCTGGGCTAGGGAAACGTAAGAGTTGTGTGCCAACTATGGTATCTCATTAACCGAGCCAGATACACTGTTTCAGTAGTGTTCTATGTTTGGGGTTTCAGTTGTTCTTTTTTTATGATAGAATTGCGAGGGCGCAATTCTTTGAAGGGAGAAGTGATGTAACAACCCGAGAAAACCATGTTTTGATTTTTGACAAGTTTTCTTTTCAATGTCACTCGTTATGTGAACCAACAAACAACTAATAAGGTAATAATAATAAAATGCATCAAATGGATGAAAATTTCTTTTATTTAAATAAGGAACATTTTGGCTACAACATTCACTGACCAAACAAGAAGGTAAATTAACCCAAAATCCCAACTAAGAACCTGATTACAATAATGGGAAGACTGCTTAAAACCACTAAGAGCCCAAGAATGCGGTAGGGTTTTTGAGCGTCCATCATAATAAACATGAGGATGGCCGAAGCCACTGCAATCGTGCTCAGCACCAAGGGGATCACATAAACCATCTTTCCTTTTCTCCTTTGGTCGCTTGGAGTAAGGGACACCCCGAGACCAGACCCTTTTTATAAACACCCCGATCTGACCATTGAACCCCACACGGCTGTAAATTCGACCATTGGTTTCCCAAAGAATCTTATGTTTTATTTTGACCGTTGGTTCCTCCTATCCTATAATTTTTGTTTTTGACCGTCGGAAATAGGATGGCTTATCCCTGGAAGGTTCGTAAAATTAATTTGCTTCAAAATGACATCAATGTTAATTTAGTTAATATATCTCTTGATTTCCCAAAATGATAATTTTATTTTATGTTTCTAAAAGGTGAAAATTAATATTATTGTTTTTCTTCCACTATACATATTATTTTGAACGATTAAACTTTTACCTTCTAAATATATTAAACCTGGTGGATTTTTACTTTATGAGTTGTATATATATTGAATCAAATTAGATATATTATTTCTATTATAATTCGACCTTTATTAACTGTTTTGGGAACTTTTCCAAATTATGGTTTTATTTACAAATTTCGCATCTTTAAGCTTACCCAAATACTTTTAAGCAACCTATTTATTTTTCTTTTCTTAAAGGAGTGCATCCAAATGTTTTCATGCAATTACAATTCAGGTAATTATTATGTAATTCAGCAAAGGAAAAATAAATAAATAAATAAACAAATAAATATATATTATGATGAATAAATCAACGCGTTCTTTAATTGATTAAATGAACCTTTAATTTTCCAAAATATAATAATTATGGATTAAAAATAATATACTTAATATAATAAGGCCAATGAAAATTATTGGTATTTTAAAATAGAATATATATATACATATGTTTATATAATAACATGTTTTGATTAAATCAATTTATAATTTTTATTTGACCAATGATTTTTATTAAAATAATAAAAGTCAATTTAATAATTGATTGTTTTTAAAAACAATGATTTAATAAACTAATGAAAATATTAATAAAACAACTAAAAAAGAAAAAAAAGGAAGAACCGGCTGATACTGCGTTTTTTAACACTGCGGCGAACCCAGGCCGTCCGATTCAGCATCCCTTGATCGCGGCCGCCCATCTTGTTTTAAATCTGCATGGTTCCAGGCCATTCGATCTCACCAGTTTAATCTCAGCTGTCCGCTGTTTTCCACTTCTCTCTCCTCCGTAGCTTCTTCTTCCCCACATCCGCCTTTTCTTCTTCATTGAGTCGTTGTACCAGTGGACTTGGGGGCCTCGTTTTCACCTCTAGGCCGGTGATTGGACCCGCGTCTCTCCCTCTTTTCCACAGCGTCGACACCAACTCGCCTCGGATACCTCGGGCTGACGACTCCACGAAGTCTCGCTTTCTTCTTCTTCTTTTTTAAACCTTGGTTTGCACCAAAGGTTAAGTGTTTTACACCAAATCCTCTTTGATATCCGGACCGACCTCGTTCGTGTCTTGGTCACCTCCTCTCTGAGCTAAGGTAAGGGAGAAGTTCGTTTTTATTTTTTTAAGCTTCGGTTTACATATATATATATATATGTATATACATGTTATATATATATATATGTATATCTTCTTGGTTTATATGTACGGTTCCTCTTGCCTCGTCCACTCCTCCTCTCCATGCTAAGGTAATGGGAAAGTTTTATTTGAATTCTGTTTAAGCTTCGGTTCTTATATATATACATATATACGGGTTACATGTATATGTATACACCCTGAGTTTTTACACCTGGTTTCACTTGCTTCATTGCCACATCCTTCTCATCTCTTCCTCAAGTTAAGGAAAAGGGAATGTGTTATTATCTTTTGTTAATATTTGTTTGAGTTTCAGTATATAAGTATATATACATGTTATATGTATATATCTTTTCGGTATGTATGAACCTGGTGCAAACCTAGACCGTGAGATCTCCCTCTCAGCTTAAAGACTCGGTTAGGAGTAAGGGTGAAAACCTCTTCACCGTTTCCTACCATTTCTGTAAAATTTATATAGTTTTATACACTTTTTGTATAATTGTGTATAAGTATATGCAGGACCTTATAAACCTGTTTTACCTATTCCTAGAACCGATCTTGACAACCTCTTTGTGAAACCCTAAAATTCGGGGTAAAGGTTCGAAGGATCTGTTTAATTTGGGTGCGGGTTCTTACATTTTTTACACCATATGTTTATATATTTGTATATATTTATACATTTATATACACATATGTATAAGATGATATACGCAAGTATACAACCTTTTCTCAATGTAATAACCCTGATTTTTTTCCTTTCGCCTAGAAAGAAATAGAGATTTTGAGTAATTGAATGAATAGGTAAAATTATGCAAGTGAAGGAAGTATATTGTTATACATGTGATTATATCAATGTGTATATACATTAATATGAAATTGGTGTCCATGTTTTTCAATTTATTAAAATATAGCATGTTGAAGTTAATGGGTTGGTTGGATTTCAAAATCATTCTGGAAATTGAGAGTTTTCATTTGTCACTGCTCTGGATAAATCAGGATTATTGCTTTGTGAAAATGGACTCCTTGAACTTTTACAAGTCCATACATGTATTCATAGTTATGTACTCATGTTTATTTAAAGTTCCAATAAATGAGTTTACACAATTATATACAGGATTTCCCCAAGGTGGACTTGATTATGCACATTGTATCCTCAACTGCCTGTATTAAACGCCTATGATATCCATTTATCATCATATGTGTAAGTTATGAACGACCATGTTTTAACTGGGTATTATGAAGTATGGAATGTTAAGTGTCATGTTTTCTTAAAATCTATGTTTTCAAATGTTAAGATAACTTTTTATTTGCACGAATCTTTAGCATGCATAATGTTTTTAATGATTAAACTGTTTTCATGTTATGAATACGTATGTGAAAATGGGGTTTAATTATGAATGTATGGAACCCTATGAATGAATGACCATGTCAAGATATGTGAGGGATGTATAGGACTTACATGTGACGGGTGCACCCGGAATTATATAGCGCAACAAGAATGATGTGACGGGTGCGCTCGGAATTATACAGCGCTCCAATGCATTGGGTAAAGAAGGAGTCTCATGAGATGAATATGTGCGAAGGCCTTGGATGCTAGCCTTGGCATGAGCTAAGGAAACGGGGTGGGCAGTGAGCCTTGACACATTAAGTATGTTATACGATCATGACGAAAGGTCTTGACAATGTCCTTTATTATACATTCCCTCTGCATGTAATGATAAAGGTTAACCAGGGGTTAGTTCAACTAACAGAACTACCCCTAGTTGAAAGCTCCCATGACTATAAAAATGTAAATCTTATGTAAAGTACTGTTTCTCATGTGGTAAACTATTAGATGAACTGTATTTTCTCATGAACCAATGTATGAACGTTTTCCCTGCTTAGTCACAAAATTATTTTTAGAATTTAAGTAACCTTGTTTGAATATTATGCATTATTTATGTTGTGCTCTCTGATCATGTTTACATTGAAGTTTATTTCATGTACGTGCTTCTTGATGCAAGTGGTTTTCAAAGAATGGTGGATTTTATGTTTTAAGAAAAGATAATGTTTTTTTTAGCAAAGAGTTTTATTCTCCTCAAAAGGTCTTCATTGAGAAAGGATATTCTAAAAAAATGTTTTAAAGCCCCTTACAGGGAATTTTTTCTCACCCTACGTTTTCGTTTAAAATTTTTCAGGCATGGTTGGTACTAATGTAGTCAATCAGAAGCAGCTGGTTTCCTAAAATCCTGAGCCTCGCGATCTTATTTAGTAATGAGACATGATATTTAATTTGTAATGATGTAATGTTAAGTATATCATGTCTCATTAAGCACCATGGGTTTGGGGGTCGCTACATTCAACTCCATCATTGTCATATTTTAGGTATGTAACATCATACTTATTAACTATCATATGGGATGTGAAACTGCTATCTAAGATTCATACACCAGCATGATATTATGCATTAATGGAAATTTCCACAACCACTGCCTTCCTAGATCTTTTTTTTGATCCATTTTTTTGAATTCATAGTAATTATAAATTGACCCCCTATAACATATTTTTAATATTATGGACCAAATTCATGTTGTAAAGATGAAAATCCATTTTGATTCTTCATGTCACCTGTTGATGCATTGATTTGTTTCATGTGACTACATTTATTCTACTATATAGTATTCCTCTACACGGTTGATGTGAAATATCTAGAAGTGTTCCCAAATCCTCCTCGCCAAAATGAATATCACTTGAATGATATTGTAGAGTACCACTATTGGTTTGTCTTCCACTGTTTTTATTGTTCCCTTTGGTATCCCATGGCTATAGAACATATATTTTTTGAGTGCCCCATATTTCCAGAGTAATATCACTTGATGTATTGTGCATTGGTGTATTTAACTTCTACACCACCAGATTTCCATTGGCTTATATAAAACACTTGATTCTACATCATTCCCAAATAATTCTTCAAAATCGAGATGGTTCCAATTGTATGAAATTAAATATTACTACCTTATGTTTTTTATGAAGACACATACTCTTATTATCATTTAGATTCGACTATTTCATATTCTTTGCAGAACATATCTATTCCACCTCCATATTTTCCATCTTTTGAATGATTTTATTTCTTAATGAAACAATGGGAGTCAATTATTCTTTCTCGATCATTAAATATTCATCACATACTGAAAAAATCATCTTCATGTTATTCAAAAAAAATTATTTTCTCCCTTTCGTTGTTAGTCAATCTATTAATTTCACACTTATGTTCCTCATTTTTGTGTATATAACCAACCTCCTTTTGAAATATCATTGTTGTTGAAGACATATGTTTTTAAATTTCTTCTATCATATGAATCTTTTATTCTTCCTGATTTTTCATATAGAGTATTTCATTATGAACCCCTTTATTGTATTTCATCAATTTAGCTCTCTAAAAATATATCTCTTCCAGTGTAGCTTCTAATTCTACCTAAAAATGAACTCTTACTTCATATTATTTTACATCAATGTCACTTTCTTCCTTTTTCTTGACACAATCGACAACTATGACAATGTTATTTTCTCTTTGATCATGGATATTCCCCATATAACTGACCTCAGATTCATTTTAACTCTCAAATTCTTGTGAATGAAGATTCTTCTTCTTGAAATAATTTCTATAAAACTTTTCCTACATTTCAGATTGGATGAAATATTCTTCTTGGGAAAATATAATTATTCTCCATCACCTTCATTGAATTTCTTGGGAAACATTATAGAAATATGATGAACCATTCCACGTAAAATGCATTGTAGTAGAAGTTTCCCCTTGAACATTGTTTCCACATTTTTAGATTTTATGAATTGAATGATATCTACTCATTAGTATTATATTATACGTGACTATATTGAATAGTTAGATTCTTCGTGTCCTTGAATTCCACATCATTGGAATTACCATTCTTTATAGACTCAATGTCTCATTTCTAATATCATATTTTACAAGAGTACTGTGAAAACTATCTGGCGTCATATCCTTTGATTCATTGTACTTCAACATAGATATATTTTGATAGAACCATGGTGTAATAATTCTCATGAATATCTTGATGGCATTTAAATATTTAAAAAATTATCAAGACCACACATGACATCCAAAAACAAAATTTACCCTATCAATGAATGCATTAATAGACTCATTTGATTTAATTATAAGATCTTCATACTTGTTCCACAGAACTTACACCTTCGCATGTCTATGATCTAAATCACCTTCATATATATTTATTTTCTTTTCCCATATATAATGTGATTTATATTCTGAAAAAACCTTCATATATATTTCATTAGATAGGGATCCCCCTAATGCATTGATTTTTTGGTTTCAACGTATAATTATCTTCGTTATGCTTCAGAAAAAGCAACACTGTCGATGTTGGTTGAAATTCCACGCATCAATTCAATGAAGACATAAAATACCAAATATCTAAAGAATTGATACATCTAATTCTTCCCAAACAAAAAAAATATTCCCACATGAGATCATAATCCCCTTTTGATCGATGATCTCCTTTGAGAGAGAAACACAGATATTAACCTTTCACTCTGACAGTAATTGTAGAGTCCACTAGGTCAAATTCCCTAAGATGATAAGGGGTGTGAATCAGTGTATGAAATATTAAAATAAAATGTCTTTTTGTTCTTGATTATTTGTTAACAAAAATATATATTATCTATGTTTTCCACAACAATTCATGAATTGAAATTAAATCATGCATTACATATATCAATTTTAAATGGTTCACCCAAACTTATATACATACAAGGAGAATACAAAGAATATTTGATGACATAAAAAACTCAATAAATCAAACTATGGTTTACATTGTTTTCAGAAGACTCACTATCCCTTCTAGTTAAAATCCATTTTCAATTTGAAAGCTCAATGCTCTATCTACTGAGTTTTTCTCATTACTTCATCAAAACACCCACTAATAGTTTATAGACACGTAGGTCAATTTATTATGTAAATTGAATTCATCATCCACAATATGTAGATTCTATGATTATTTTCCACTTTCATCCATTGATCAATAAAACTTTACAATATGTGTAAATGGAAACTTCAATCTTTCATGCAACCCTTGGTTAACGTGCATGATATATTAAAAAAAATTCACATGTGTTACCATTTACCTAGAAAAACTAACCTTTGTGATACTCCAAAAATATGAGAAAAAACATTCATATACTCAAAACTTTCATAACACACACCATATTACTCCCAATTCAGTATTGGTGTGAAACTACCATCTGGCACGCTACAATTGAATAACTCACTACTTGGGAGACCTCATCACTTGTGAAAAAAGAACTCAAAATTTCCCTAATGTGTGTATCATTCAAAGAATAAAGAAGTTTGTTGTCTATTTATAGGTAGATTAGTGACCCTGGGATTGAGGTTCACAACTTTCCCCTGACCACATATGTCCATTATATCTTTCCTTTTTTGCGCTATTCACCTTGTGTTCCACTCCATAAAAAATGCTCCCTTCATTCCTTTTTATATTTTTATGTTTGTATTTTGAAAAATGCATGTTGTGAAACATTCGAATGATCATTAAATATAGTGTGAATCTTAATTTTCTAAAAATAAATTATTATATTCTCATTGTTTTGTACTAAAAATTTAACAAACACTAGAAACAGGATCCAACTTGCATGAATTACTTTTGTCCCACCCCTGGATCATCCATTCCTATATCATTGTACTTTGTCTAGAAAGATTGTAAATATTATATATCGAACTAAAAAATTGAACATGAAAACACCCTTTTTCATCAAGCACAATCACCTAAAAAATTCATCAATGTTAGCTTGGTGGATTTTTTTCCAACAAACTGAATGGTTTTTCTAACTATAATGTTTTTTTCAAAAGTGAGAATAAAAATTGAATTACATTTTATAAATGTTTTGAAATCATCCATTTTTCATATATTTGTAAAGATAGAATAAGGAATAATCTAATGAACCTTAAATATTGGTTTTAGAACTACAAGGAATGATTGATGTTTTTGAGTATGGAAATTCAAAAGTTATATTATATGAATCATGAAAAATATAATGTTTCTTCTATATTAGTTTTTTATTAAGTATTTTTTGGAATATGCTCAATATAATGTATGACCTTGAATTGTGATTTAATGGAAAGGTTAAAAATTATCTAAAACATTTGATTAATGGATGATAGAACTTAATATATTCTGATGATATGAAAATGGTGTTTACATTGCATAAAAGGATGATAGAAATTTATAAAGTAAATAGTATAGTATTAACTACCCCCAAAAAATAACGATATTTTTAAAATGTGGTATATGACACCATTGATGATGAATAAATTAATTATTAATTTACATAATATAATAAGTAATATTTTCTTTTATTTGAGGAATGAAGAAGCATATCTATTTTCATTGATAGTTTATAGTAATTAATAGTGTTATTATGGTTAATGAGAAATATGATTGAGGTATTCACATGCATGGAATATGGTCATTAAGATAAACTTAATTATATTTTGGTGGTTAATGTTATGATTATTTTCATAAATTTATAGATATTTATTATATATATATATAGAATATTAGTTTTTTCAAAAGGCTAACAATTTTTGCAAAGGATTTTACAGAAAATTCGATTAGGTTATAGAGTATATTATATTATTTCACCATATAATTATTTATGAATATTTGATAACCAATGGTAACAATTTATTCTATTAATTAGATATAGAATGGGTGAATTCAAATTATATAATGGATATTGTGATCTATTAGTGCTTTAGACATAACATATTCAATTTCATTTCCTTGGGAATAGTCGAAGTTGATGTTTATTTACTCACAACCAATTGATGATGTTTTTATTATGATTCAATTTAGTGATAATACCTAATAATATTTCTCAATTATAAATCCTTGATAGTACGGGGTCGTAGAATTTTGAAATTTACTTCCTCTGAACATCTCTCAAGTCCATAATGTGTTCTATATATCTCATCTAAGGATATACATTCATGAAACGTGACTAGTATTAATTTCAAAGGACATACTACTAGAGTAGTATATATTTTTGAGTAACATAATTTGGAGATTATATATCATAAGTATAATGTTATGAGAACAAATACCATTAACAAAGCCAATGTTTTCTGGTTAAACGTCTTGTCTGAGGAAGCTATATAGGAACCATAGGATATGAGGAGGAATATTCATCCCGAAGATACATTTAATTATATTTTTCATTAAATTTTCAATTTTATGACACAGTTCATTAAATAGACAACATAATTATACATATATTACATGAAACACTGATTTTATCTCGATTCACACAAGAACCATTTTAAAATGAAATGGGGGATACTATTAAAATATTTTTATTTTAAATAATATTTATTGTAACGAAAATTGAATAAAGGGGAATGAATATGATTAAATAAATTATTAAAATATATTTCTTACAATACTATATTATATGAATTCGTTGGTAACCATTAAATTTAATATGAAAAAAACAATTCAAAAATAAAATAAATATATTCTGGAAAACTAGTATTCAGTGCACAGAAGTTATTTTCCTAAATAATTATGAAATATATTCTATATCTAATTATTTTATTGAAATATATATATTATATATTTAATTTAATATTTTTTCATTAACTTTATTTTTCATCTAGGAAAGAGATAGAAATAAATCAAATTTTTCAATTAAAATATGTAATTTTCTAAAAAAAAGTTTTGCCCATTTTTCGAAATTATTTTAAAAATAATATGTGACAGTTCTAGAAAAACATTGCAATATAAAACTGATTTTTAAATAATTTTTTGAAAATTATGTTAGGGTGGATTTTTTAAAAGTTTCTCGAAAGACAAATGTTTCACGTAATATAAACAAATACATATTTTCTTTTAGAATTGTATTTTTTTACAGCATCTAAAAACATAAAAAAAATATAGGTTTTGATCTAAATAAATATAAGATATAATATATATATATATATATATTTATTTATATAATTTAGGTCATTAGAAATAATTTCAATTTTAATTTATATTTTAAATCTTTCTATAATTTTTAGAGTTTTCTCTTTGGAAAACTGATTTCATCTAAGGTGTTTGGGATTATTTTTAAAATAAATTATTCAATTTTTGTATATAAATGTCAAAAATGGATAATTTTTTTTTAATATTCATAATTTAAATTTTATAACATTTTTAAATAATTTTTTAACATTATTAAGAGTAAATTTATAAAAATAAATTACTATGGTTAAGGGTAAAACGGGTTCACTAGGGGTTAAAATAAAAAGTGAAGGGGAAAATAGCCCTGAATATTTATCAAATATATATGATAGAAATATGTCAAAATTTTCATATAAATTATAAATAATGGTTCATTATGGAACATTTTATAATTTAAAAAACATGGGTGCATATTTTTCCTCTAGAAAAAACATATGTTCTACCCACCTCACTTATAAAAGGCCACCCTCATCACCATGCTTCAAAAATTTAAAACAATTTGGATTGAAAAAACCCAAAAAAATGATTTCATTAATTACCTCTTATACTCCTCAATGCATTATATTAATACATAATTAATTTATGGAAGGAATTTTGGTAAACATAAGGCACCCATCCAAAGAAGTGGTAGCATTTTTTACTATTAACTTTTGTATTAAATATTCTTATAACTACTTATAATAATATCAAAAAACAAAGAAATAATTCAAAAAATACTTAATTTTTTTATATTATACTTTAATAATATAATAAAAAAATATTTATCTAAAATAATCAAATTCGATATAAAATCATTATTCATGTGTATAGCAGGCTACCACCTTATGAGCTAATGTTATTTGTTTTCTATTACCATCACTCAAGGAAATTTATAATTATAAATTAAATGAATATATGATATACTTATTATATTATTATTCATTATAGTTTTTAATATCACTCTTACCAACATTCATTCAAAAATTCTTCAAAAAAAATTAATGTTTCTCATGTGTAAAATGGACCCCTTCCTTGAGAACGGATGTGATGTGTTTTTCATTTATGGATTATGTTTATTTTAATATGGTTATATTAAATAAATATATATTATATATGTAAAATAGTTATACTTTTAGTAATATTATATATCAAATATATTATTAAATTTCATTCTATGGGGATATGGTTATATTGTTCGTGTGTACATCAGAATTTTTCCTAACGAAGAACCATGATTTTTTTCTATAATACATTGCGTTAAATGAGAAAATATTAAATTTAACTAATATATGTGATATATATGAAATAATAATGATTTTTTATATGTAATATATTAAAGAACATTCTTTCATTTTATCCATTGAGAAAATCAAAACAATCTTCATGCTTATGTACAACCTACCGTCTCCCTAAAGGGTGTTTTTAATTATTAATATATATATATTATTGATAACAAAAAAGATATATTTTGAATATATATATGATATTAATATTTTTGTAAATATTATTTATATTATATTATCAAGAATAATTTTTGAGTGCTGAAAATAATTAATAAAAATATATATAAAAAACAATGTTGTTATTTCCCAAAATGATTCTTTGTGAAACTATTTTTAACAAAAGGGTAATAAATTTTCATAATTAAATAATATATGGTTTGATATAATTATTTGTGTTTCATTAATAAGTTTAAAATAAGCATATATTTGTTAATCCAATGTTTTGATTCTGTAAAAAAGAAGTCCAGATTTAGTGTATGGTAATATTTATCACGTTTAACTTCCATGAGTCACATTTCATAATAACCGTCTATATTTTAGTGTGGTTTATAAACATCTCATCAATGTAATTTATAAACACTATAATGATAATAAATGTTTCTTAAATATCCATTTTACTATCACTCTTTTGTGGGGTTTATTGTTCAGATGTTATGAAAGAAGTAAGAGATTTTTCTCTTATTTTATCTTCTTTGGGGCATACGTAATGTTACACACTAATCATATTTAATGATATTATTATACATCCCATATGAAATTTAATGATATGTGTTTATTATTATTATTATATTATTTAGGATGAACAAAATATATTCTTTCATTCTTTTAATTCATAGATATTAACATCATGGAGTGGATTTTATTATAAAATTACATTTTTTCAAAACTATTCATGTTTATTCCTCGATTCCTGTAATGTTATTATATATATCTCATAAATAAATTAATTTAATTTTCCTCTTTTTATAACATGAAAATGTATTTCTTTCCCATAATATTCATATATATATATATATATTCATAAAATTCATAAATATATGTATTTAATATCTCCCAACTATATATCCTTTTTCCGTCAAAATTCATTTTTCCACCATATCCATGTTTTATAAAAATGTGTTAAAATTATTTTAACATCACCTAAAATATTAATTAATAATTTTATTAAGAAATTTATTTTATTTTTTAAAAAAATTACTAGGAATATTGCTCTTATTTTCAAAACAAGTATTATTTGTTTTTTTTTAAAAATTTCAAAGAAATATTTCTTTTAACAAGTATGATGTTTTCTTCCATCCAAACAAATAAAGGATATAATTCTTACATTATAATATTCAATGTTTATTTGTATGGAAAATAATTTCCAATTTGTTTTTATGAAATTGTATTTTTAATTATTTTTCATCAATGAATGGTCATTTATTAATAAACATTTTGAATAATTGTGAAAATTCATTTATAATTTTGAACCAATAATTTCAATGAAAAGGTTTTAGAATTTTTTTTAATATTTTCATGATTGAAACGATATTTTCCCTCATGATATGTTTGAAATTATTTTTAATTATTCCATTATATTTTATGATGACTGTATTAATATAATATTATTAGGAAGATTCTTATATATGAAAAAGTGTATTTCATATTATAATGTGTATTTTCCACAAAACAATTTCCAAATGATCCTTCAAAATCATTTTCCATCTATGATGAAATACATGGTGGTTATATACGCTTTAATGTAGATAGTATTTAATGATTCCATCATTATTTTTTCTCTTGATGGTTAATGGAAATTTAAAAAAAAATTGTGGAATCCATTTATTTTTTTAAGGGTAATGCTATGGTTAGTTGATTAAATTTCTATGAATCCCAATTTATCTACACGAGTTATGATGTGATGATATAATGAATGTATTACAATATTATGGAACACATAATTATAGTATTAAATTTTACTACTTTAAAGCCAATATATTCTTCCAATTCATTGGGTGAAGGTTTATATATCATGATATAATAATGGGACACAGGTCAAATGGAATAATCTACTATGCAAAAAATGTCAGTTCTTTTCCACTATTAGAAACATGTGCAACCTAATCCACCATGGGAAATAGGTGGTGAGTCTTGATCCACTATGTCAACTATATTAGATATTCAACCTAAAATTTAAAATGGATTCAATATTTTTTATTGATCAACATTTTTATGACTTGTTCGTACGGTTCATGACTCATTTAGGATAATTTCTCACTAATATGGGAAATTGTTTTCATGAATAGTTATGGCGTATTGGATAAATCATGTCTTTGATCGATGAAATGTTAGTTATGAACACAATATGTTTTTTCATTATCAAATTAAATTATTATTATATTATTCTTTCATATTATCATTGATTGGAATCTTCTATTTTGCAGTTATTTTTCATTTCATCCCATCCTTTTTTATGCTTCATTCCCCAGTTTATGAAGACACATTTATGAAGTGTACACCAGAGAGGTGTTATATGTGAGAAATTCTATGTGGGAGAAGTTGAAGATCCTTACTAAATTAAAAATATTTTGGTTTTGCTCTCCCAATACACATAAACAATATTGTTCTCTGGTATGTGTTTAAAACAATTTTGTGAATATTTACCTAAACAGATGTGATATATATATAAGATATTCCTAGGTCCATATATGAAGTGAATTAATTTTTTTCATTACCACATGTCGTATTTATTATTAATGTTCGTAATGGTGTAACACTAGAATGTCTCATACAATTTTTGTTATTAATTTTAAAGTTAATATCAATTTTCATCACCTTAAGTGCATTGTCCAACAAAAACTCTAATTGTTTTAATATATAGATTCCAACATACTTGATGATTTATTTTATTTTTTATTTTATAATTCAATTATCATTCTAAAAATATTATTATTTAGTTCTACTTGAAAAAATAACATTATAATTATGTTAAAATGATATTATGTCAAAAATACACATCCTTATCTATAGACTCCAATAATGTATAATCGTGTAAGAGGTAGTGTATGTTTAACCAATTATATGTAAAATGAATTAAAATATAATTGTGTAAGAATATGGTAACAGAAAAACTCAAATAAGATTATATATTTCCCAAATAGTTATTTTTTTTGTTTTATAAATTATTTATTAATAATTTAACTAATTAATAATCTATCGTATTTTTTCAGCAAAATCACGTAAATTAGCCAACACTAAATCAATTTTCAAACATCATAATAAAAAAAGTGATTTGAAATAATAAAATTATAAATAAATAAAATTTATATATAATAAATTTTTATAGGATATATAAATCATATACATGATATAAAATAATGATTAATGATATTAAAATTGTTAAGCATGCGAAAAATAATAATGTTACTTACAATTATTGCTCATAAAATGATATAACTAATTAAATTATGCACGATATGTAATTGTAATTTTTATTATTATAGTGTAATATTTATTTTTATGATTTTTTAATAAAATATTATATTATCTGCTTATGTTTTATGGGATGATATTGTGTTATTGACTAATAAATGAAACAATGTATGTTATTTTCATCTCAATTTCTCCTTCCTCGACACATTATTTCTATTACACAAATAGTATCATTTAACATGTGTGTGTATTTCATAAATGAATTATTATAAAATGAATTTATTCGTTATTCATAGTATTCTAACGTCTATTTCTCTGTCATTTTCCTTCTTGATAGTTGATATAATTGTCATATAATATATATGAATTTTATTTCATCTTTGTTCCATAAATTTTAGAACCTATCAAATGTCATAACCCATTGAGGGAATTTGTATTCTCATTAATTTAAAAGACAAAATCATGTTTTTCTCCAATATATGTATTTTTATTAAAAAAATTTAAATTTTAAATATTTTTAGTTGTAACCCATAAAATTATATAATCACAAAGTGTTTTTAAAATTTTTATTTCGAAATGATCAAATGGACTTTAAAACAAATATAAAATAATATAATATTCATACAACCTACATTTTATATTGATTACCTTTATGTATTATTCAAAATTATATTATTTCGGAATAATTTTAAGAGAAAATGATTTCTTGGTATTTCGAATAATTTTGTTTAAAACATTATATATATTTCCTGTTTCCATTATTTAATTTTTTTAATAATTTTTTCCTTAAAAGTATATATACATGTTTTATTGAATTTTATTATACTTTTTAATTTACTATTATAAAAAAAATAAAATACTACTATTTTAATTTATTTACACATATTTTATTATAAATTTTACATATTTATGAGATTGAAAAATTAAAAATGTAAGAACCTAGACCTTCATTTCAGGTACGTTTTTTCCTTTTTCTAGAGTTTTTGAGAAAAGAGAAGTTATTGGAAATTTTTGATGTACATACTATGTACATTATGAGTACATGTTGTGTACTTCGTTGCCACTCGTTGCCGTGTGCTGGCCGTGTCAAGGCCACACACACGACCATGTAGGGGTGACATGGAGGCCGCCTAAACCAGAGTACATAAAAGCCTAATACATGCCATGGACTCCAAAATTACACTCCATGTACATTATTTTTTTCATTAAATTGGTCGGGGACGCCTCTTAACACCAGAACTATCTTCTTCTCCAGATTCTTCAACTGAGAGCATCTCGTACGGCCGCAGATATTATTCGAACCCTTGAGCCGTCATCTGTTCTCTGAATCAACCGCCGTCGATTGTGTTGGAACCACAGCGGTAAGCTCTTCCTTCTCATAGAGCTTCGTCTTCCTATTCCTCTTCTTTCTCAATTTATCATGGGTTGAGAGTTCAGGACGTTCTCTTAGATCTATGAGGTTCCATGGAGAATCAAGCCTCATGGTTTGAGTATATCAATCTCCTAGCATCTAGGTAGGTTGTTTGTGCCTTTCAATATAAAGTCTTTGGGTATTTTGTGAAAATTCCTCCAATACCCTTGAACGAGGTATTGTGTGTTTCCTGTTTTTCCGTTGTTGTTTTCCTTCTTTTCTTAAATGCAATAGTAGAGTTTATTGCTTGTGAATAGGGTAATTTACTGTGCTTTGGATGTTTTTCCAATGCATGTTTTTCCTGTTTATGATCGTTTGGTCTAGTTTTTCCTATTAGGATATTTCCAGTTCCAGGCCTAGTTGTATCATGGTGTGACTATTGTTCTTCAATGATGAGATGCGGTAGAATCTGAGGCAAGTAGTTCTCGAGGTTCAATTTGGCCGTTATGTGATGCGAGACATGCTGACTTTACATAGGGCAGTGAGAACCTAGTGTAGTGGACTATAGGGATAATGGAAGTAAGGGCTTCTCCAGAGTGTCCTTAATTTAAGAGGTGAGACCAAAGAGGGAATTGAAATTGAGGGATTCCTCAGAGTGTCTGTAGTTCCTAGGCATGGGTCACATGGGGAATTAGATGATTAGTGCTTCCCCAGAGTGACTTTAGTACAATACAAGACTATAGGGGGAATTAACGGTGAATGCTTCCCTAGTGAGTCTATTCTTTCTTTTGTTGAAATAGAGGGGTGTGACTGTGTGTGCCTCCCAGATGGTTTCTAGTACTTGTAGGTTGAACCAGAAGGGTTAGGCTATGAGAAATACCAAGAGGGTTACCTGTTTTTTATACTTTCTTGAGTGTCTGCTTTCTTGTTTGTACATATTGTGCTAGCGACTGAGGATTGTATACTACTGTGTATTATCCTGTTTACTGCTTACCGATTACTACCTACTATACTTTACCTTCCATATACTCACTGACTGTTAGGCACAAATCATCAGGTGGTTTCATATAAGTATTTAGTCTCACACCATGTTTGGGTCATTCTTTTGGGCACAAAAAAAAATTATATTGTTACAGGTATAGATAAGGAAAAGATCTGTTCTACTTCAGGTTCCTGAGTGCACTAGATCTAGAGAGCATGGGACCAAGCCCAGGTTTGCGATAATGAGGTGCTGATCATCTGTTTGTCTTTTGTACTTTGGTTTAGTAATGTATTTAGCAATGTGACTTGTTTGGCTGTTTTCCTAGACATATTTGTATCATGCATCATTTACATATATTTCTTCTCCAGTTGTTTATTTATCAGTATTCCACTATTATTGTTTTTGGATATTTACTGCTTCTGCTATTGTATGTGTTGTTAATTTCAATGTGTACTTTGCTAATGAGGGCATAGTTTCCCCACTATCACACCCAAGGCTCTCACTACTAGTCGGAAGCCTCTTGCGTTCAGGGAAATGTTCTTGAGGCCATGTGATCAACCGGGCACAGGGTGTCTCTGGGTGTCTTCTGGAACCGGGATGTTACAAAGTGGTATCAGAGGAGTTATTTTCTCTTGACTTATTGTTTGGAGTCTATAGCCAGGGTTAGGATGGAATAGGTACTTGGTAATAATTTGTGTCCGGGAGTAGCTAACCTGTGTACAAGGAAAATCCAAACTACCTCATTTATTTTAATTTTACTGGTTTGTAATTTTATAGTTGATTCGATTTCAACTTGAGTGACTCACAAGATTTGGGATGTTACTGTTGATATTGTTTAGGTTCTATTTTTGTTGAAACCCGATGAGATGAGGTTATTCCATCTCATGAATCATATAGTCACTTGCTAGAAATCACATTTCATGAATTTTTTCCATGCCATCTATGATGAATTAGTGATTGTATATTGTTGTGATAAATGATGTGTGAAATATGCATGCTATTATGATAGATTCCATGATAGAAATACCTTCTGTTCGATAAGGAATTTTTTGTATAGAGGCGTAATGGAATGAATGCCAAATTGTGATTCTTGAGGTGTTATGGGTCCTCATGAATCAGAACTTGGTGGATCATTGACTTTTTTCCCTGGTATATGATATGTAGGAGATGCTATGCTTTTATTCTCAGGGGGAGTATGGGCCCTCACAGATCGGAATTTGGAACCTTCATGATTTTTTTCTATGTTTTCTAGGCTTTGGAGCATTTTCTGAGCTACTTCCTAGAAAAACCCAGAATATACACCGTCTGCATTACGAATACACGCTCTGTTATTTTTTGAACCGTGTTACTAACTGTGTGGGAAGAAACTTGGGGTTGTGGAAAATATTCAGGAACACACCGTGTTCGGCAATCACATGTCGTGTTGTGGTGAAAGTGTGTCTACCCGTGTGATTAATGACACAGTTGGATAAAATATGAGTTTACATGACGTGTCTTGTTTGTATACATCGTGCCTTGTATCCTAAGTACCCGGCCATGTCACGAACAAAATGGTTCGGGGGAATTTTCATCAAGTACATGCCGTGTTTCCATGGAGCACGCCATGTAGAGAGAGAGCCATGTATCCGGCTGTGTAACTAACAAAGTGGGTCATTAAAACATATCTACTACATGTCATGTGGTATTCATACATTCCATGTAGTCTAGGATTAAGAGTTCCATGTGGGTTAGCCGTGTAAGGAGACTCGAGAAGGAGAATAGAGTTCAATTACACGCCGAGCGTTGGGATAACAAGTAGTGTGGTTTAGGCGTTACACAAAAGGTGTGGCACTAGTACATGCCAATGTAAATGACTTAAGAGAACACACCATGTAGTTTTTATAAATTCCGTGTTGTCACATTTTGTAAAACATGAATGCTTCTTTCTACTATTCCCCTCTTGAAATCTTTTGTTCAGTCTTTATTAATCCTAACCTAAGGTGTGATTTTGACCTTTTAGAGTTATGCCACCGTGATGTACTCCATTTGTATGTCAGGTGCTAGACGGTGATCAAACACTGGATATGTCTGATCATGGACCTCCTGTAGATCCTCCTATTGTGATAGCCTTGTCACTAGTAGTGGTACTAGTTACAGTCACCAATGCGTAGTTTAGGGAAGGCTTTCTGAGGAAGATACAGACCTTCCAGGGAGCACTACCTCCTACCTCGACTATGGAAAACTTGATGCGGGTTTTCCAGCAGCAGAATCCTCCCACCTTTACAACGGAAGGAGGACCTCAGGCTGCAGTGTCATTGCTAGAAGCCACGATAAAGATCTTTGAGCATATGGAGACGACTCCAGAAAGGAGGGTCAAGCTCTCTACCAACATTGTACAAGACTCTTCCAAAAGGTGGTGGGACGTGATCTCAGGTAGGTTATTAGTAGGTTATGTCGTCGTAGGAGTTTCAGCGTGTCTTTTACGACTACATCTATCCGGAGACCCTGAGGGCCGACGGAGCCCAAGAGTTCATGAGGCTAGAGAAGGGTAATATTTTAGTTATTGAGTATTCCTATCATTTCACTGAGCATTAGAATTTCACTCCCCTAAAGGGTGGAGATGGGTTGTTCTTGATAATGAAGTTTGGGGACGGTCTTAGATGGGAGTTCCGCTAATAGATGAATATCTTCAGGATGACTTCCATCACTTCCATCATCAACCAGGAAGTGATTGCAAAGCACAATCTGAGAGATTGCAGATTTGAGAGCAAGTCTAGTTCCGCTTCCAGAGTTAGTACTTCACTAGCTGACGGTAGGAAGGTCCGTATTGAGTCTATGCATGGTGATCCTAAGAAGCGAGACACATCTTCTCGTAGCTAGGTGGTATGCTACCAGTTTGGAAGGGTCGGGCATACGAGGCAAAAGTGCTTGAGAGACCTAGTAGAGTGTCGATCATGCGGTAAGATGGGTCACATCCAGCCTTTCTTTCAGGTTTTCTCACCAGCAACTGGTGATAGGGGTTCTTCTGTGACTCCTCATTCAGAAGAAGTGCCACTAGTTTCTGACCAGTTTGGGAACTGGAGTTCTTTTGACCATCCAGGACAAGGTGGAGGTTGAGGTCGTGGTGGCCAGTTACCAGTCTTTCAGAAACAACAGGGTGGATCAGCTCAGAGCAGTCACACAGGGTCACAAGGCCGTGGTGTAGGCCAGAATTTTGTAGTGGAGTAGACAATTCAGGGGCAGGATCAAAGAACATCCATCGTTCAAGGTATGATATTAGTAGCCTTAGTTATATCATCTTTTCTTTTCGACAGTAGGGATTCCCATTGTTTTATCTATATTTTTGTTGTGAAGAGCCTTGGGCTCTGTATCTTTTCCTCTGCCAATACCTTGACTCTAGACACACCGTTGGGGACTTGGACGACTAGTGTACGTCCGTGAAAGGAGTTCCCTCTAGAGGTGGCTAGGTATCACTTCTTATGGGATTCTTATGTCCTATAGATGACAAGCTATGATGTGATTCTTATAATAGAATGGCTATCTCCCTTGTAGTAAGTCGTCGACCGTTATCACCGTAGAGTGAGTTTCATATCACCAGAGGGTGGATCCTTTCTCCATCGAGACGAGTGGGATGTCCAGGAAAGCAGAGTGGGTCCAGAGAATCATGGGTTGGGAACCGTTACAACCTAGATTGCTAGTCTTTATCTGGATGACCAAGGGACTACACAGTTAGACTTTCCTCCAGTGGTGGATCATTTCTGGGATTTCTTTCCAGTGGACTTGTCATGTTTGCCTCCAGATCTTGAGGTAGAATACTCGATTGAGCTTGTTCCAAGAGCGGAACTAGTGTCCATTCCTCCTTATAGGATGGCTACACCTGAGTTGTAGGATCTTAATAAGTAGTTAGATGATTTGTAGGTAAAGTATTTTATAGGACCCAATACTTCTCATTGGGGTTCTCCTGTCCTATTTGCGAAGAAGAAATATGGCACCCTTAGGCTCTGTGTGGATTATCGGAAGCTGTACCAATTGACAGTCAAGAACTGATATCCCTTTCCTATTATAAATGAACTATTTGATCAGCTTCAAGGAGCCCAGGTGTTATCGAAGATCTATTTGAGGTCCGGTTAACATCAATTTCCCGTTAGGCCATCTGATATACCTCTTATAGCATTACGAAGTAGGTATGATCTATAAATGTTTATGGTTATGTCATTCTGTCTCACGAACACACCTGTAGTTTTCTTGACACTGATGAACTGAGTGTTCCATCCATACATGGATTCCTTCATGGTGGTTTTCATAGACGAAATATTGGTGTACTCTCACACATGACCCGACCATGCTACTCATCTTGATATCAGTTTCAGTACACTGAGAGAGAATCAGTTATAATGTATGCTCTCAAAAAAACACTTTTGGATAGATCCAATTCACTTCTTGGGTCATGTTATCTCAGATACAAGAGTATCAGTTGACCCATATAATGTGAGAGTAGTAGTTTCCTAGGATCATCGAAATATCTTCTATGAGGTACGGATTTTCCTAGGGCTGGCTAGGTACAACATACACTTCATATAGGACTTTTCATTCTTAGCAGCACTGCTGACGGGTCAGACCAAGAAGGGTGGGAAGTTCTTATGGTCAAATTCTTGCGAGTTATACTTTCAGGAGATGAAAGGGAGGATGACTTCACCACCGATACTAGTCTTTCCAGAGCCGGGTAAGAGCTATACCATTTATTATGATGCTTCAGGTATCAGGCTGGGGGCTGTGCTTATATCGGGAGATAGATCCATTCTGTACGGGTCTCAGCAGTTGAGGCCACATCAGAGGAATTACCTGACACACAATTTGGAGTTGTCATCTATCATTCTTTCCTTACACTGTAGGAGACATTGTCTTCTGGGAGAACACTTTGTGGTTTTTACTGACCACAAGATTCTAAAATACATCTTTACTCCGAGTGATCTGAATTTGAGACAATGATGTTGGGTTGAGTACCTTTAGTCTTTTGACTTTGATCTTGCCAGCACGCCTGGGAAAGGCAATGTTGTGGCAGATGCACCGAGCAGGAAGACTCAGATACATGCTGTTCAGGAGTCTAGTATTTAGTGGAAGCTTATGGATCTGTTCTATGTGATTCATTTAGAGGTGCAAGACAGACAGGGGAATACATTTCTATCTTAAGTAGTTATTACCTATACACTTCTTGATCGGGTACGAAAGATGAAACTATCAGATTCTGAAGGCCTTGTCCTATGGGAAAGCGTGTCAGGGGAGGACCCAATTCTTGGATAGACAGTGGGTGAGGATGAAATCTTGCAATTATAAGGATGTGTATGGGTGATAGCAGACATACACGAGGATGTAGTGTGGGATTTCTATTCCTCAATTTGGGTAGTTCATCTTGGCATCACCATGATGTATCGTGGCCTACACCATTAGTACAGGTGGCCAGGTATGAAGAGAGATGTTGATGGTTTTTTCATGAGGTGTTCCACGTGTCAATAGGTGAAAGTGGAGTATCAGTGACCTGTAGGTCTTTTACAGCAGCTACCCATTCCAGAGTGGAAGTGGAATAATTTCACAATGGACTTCGTGACCTGTTTCCCGAGGTCACCTCGTGGGAATGATGCTGTTTTGGTTGTCATTGAAAAAATTACAAAGGATTCCATGTTCATGGTAATCAAGGAGAAATTCCGTGTTGATGAGTTGGGACGGTTGTACATTAGAGATATTTACCTTCTACATGGAGTTCCACAATCCATTTTATCAGACAGATATGCGCACATTACATCTCTGTTCTGGCTGGGGCTTCAGAAGGCTTTCAGTACACATGTACTTTTGAGTACAGCATACCATCCCCAGATAGATGGCCAGCCTGAGTGTATAATTTAGGTTCTTGGGGATATGCTCCGAGCTTGCATTCTGGACTTGAGATGTTTTTGGGAAAGCATATACCTCTTATGGAATTTTCCTACAATAAAAGTTTTCAAACAACTTTTCAGATTTCACCTTATGAGTTTTTGTATGGTAGGCCATGACGATCACCCTTATGTTTACGGGAGGCAGGAGAGGAAGATTTGCTGGGAACTCATCTTGTTCAGGAGACATCAGAGTAGATAGAGTTGATTTAGAAGAGGATGGATACTACATAGCCTTGTCAAAAGTCTTATACTAATCAGTGGAGATGACCTCTGAAGTTTGAGGTTGGGGATCAGGTTTTCCTACTTATCGCACCGAGGTTGGGATAGAAGAGGATTTAGAGACATAGTATGCTTTCACCAAGGTATATCGGGTTTTTTGAGGTGATGAATATAGTTGGTTCAGTTTCCTATCTGCTGTAGTTACCTCAGATATATCGGGCTATTCACAACGTCTTCCACATCTCTTAGCTCTGACTTTACTTTTCAGACCTGTCTCATGTCTTTCAACCTGAGGAGGTTGAGCTTGAAGTGGATGCATAATTTGAGGAGCATACAATCCCGATTTTCGATCATGGTACAAAGGTTCTTCATGGCTGGTTTGTTCCTTTGTAATGGGTGTTATGGCAGCACGGGCGAGTACAGGACAAGACTTGGGGGAGGTAGGCAAATGTACGATAATAGTGGTCAGATTTGTTCGGGGATTCTTCTTCTATGCCTCACTAGGGGGATTTGGTGACAAATTTCATTAAGGGGGAAGTTTATAAGAACATAGACATTCTTTTCAGGTATGTTTTTCATTTTTCTAGTATTTTTGATAAAAGATGAGTTTTTGGAAATTTTTTAAGTATACACCAAGTACTTTATGAGTACACTCCATGTACATCGTGGCTGCTTGAAGCCGTGTGATGGCCATGTCATGGACACACATAAGGACATGTAGGCATGACAAGGAGGCCACTTAAAGACGAGTATGGAAAATCCAAGTACACGACATGTACTCCAAAAGTACAGGCCGTGTACATTATTTTTTTTACATTAAATGGGTCGGGGACGTGTCTTAACCCCAGAACAGACTACTTCTCCAGCTTCTTTGACCGAGAGCATCCCGTACGGCTGCAGATCTTCATCAACCCCCCGACCCTCTGTCCATTCTCCGAATCAACCGCCATCGATTACGTTGGAACCGTAGCGGTAATCTATTACTTCTCCTAGAGATTAATCTTCTAATTCTTCCACTTTCCAATGTTATCGCGGGTTGACTGTTTTGGACGTTTTCTTAGATCTACGAAGTTCCAAAAATATTCATGCCTATTAGTTCGAGTATATCTATCTCCTAGCATCCAAGTATGTGGTTTGTGCCTTTTTGTAGAATGTCAATCTGTATTTTGTGAAAATTCTACCAATACCCTTGAACGGGGTATTGTGTGTTTCCGGTTTTTCCCTTGATATTTTCCTTCTTTACTTATATGCCTGAGTAGGGGTTCTTTGTTGTAAAAATTGTAATTTACTGGGCTTGGGATGTTTTGTCCATGCATGTTTTTTCTTTTTTATGACTGTTTGGTCTAGTTTTTCCCGTTATGCTATTTCCCTTTCCATGCCTAGTTGTAGGATGGCATGACTATTGTTCTTCCATGCCAAGATTATGTAGACTGCTAGCCAAGTAGTTCTTGAAGATCACATTGGACGTTATGTGATGCGATACTTGCTGACTTTACATAGGGTTGTGATATCCTAGTGTAGTAGACCATAGGGAGAATGGACGTAAGGGAATCTCCAAAGTGTATTTAATTTACGATGAGAGACCATAGGGGGAATTGAAGTTGAGTGATTTCTCAGATTGTCTATAGTTACTTGGCGTGGACCATAGGGGGAATGAGATTTTGAGTGCTTCCCCAGAGTGCCTTTAGTACGATACGAGACTATATTGGGAATTGACGGTGAGTGCTTCCCCAGAGAGTCCATTCATTCTTTAGCTAAACCAGAGGGGTGTGACTGTGTGTGCCTCCCAGAGGGTTGCGAGAACTTGTAGGTTGAACCATAATGGTCAGGCTCTGAGAACTATCGAGAGGGTTACCTGTTTGTTCTACTTTCTTGAGTGACTGAATTCTTGTTTGTACATATTTTGATAGCGACTGAGGATTGATTACTGTTGTGTATTATCATGTTTACTATTAACGGTTATTGTTTACTGTACATTACCTTCCGTATAATCACTGACTATTAGGAACAAATCTTTGGGTGGTTTCCTACTATGATTTAGTCTCACACCCTATTTGGGTCATGATTATAGGCCCAAACTGATTATATTGTTACAGGTATAGATGATGGTAAAATCCCACCTACTTCAGGTTCTTGAGTGCACTGGAGCTGGAGAGCATGGGACCAAGACGATGCTTGTGATGATGAGGAGTTCCTCATCTGTTTTTCTTTTGTACTTTGGTTTAGTGCTATATTTATCATTGTGACTTGTTTGGCTGTTTTCCTAGACATATATGTATCATTCATCATTTACATATATTTCTGCTTCAGTTGTTTATTTATCAGTCATCCACTATTATTGTTGTTGGTTATTTACTCCTTCCATTGTTGTATGTGTTGTTACTTCCACAATGTACTCTGCCAATGAGGGCATATTTTCCCCACTATCACACCAATAGCCCTCGCTGTTAGTTAGAAGCCTCTGTCATTCGGGGAAATGCGCTTGAGGCCTTGTGACTAACCAGGTACGGGGAGCCTCTAGGTGGCTTCCGGAACTGGGACGTTACAAAACATACTTTATAAAACTAAATAATTCCAATAAATTTTCATTTATTTTATTATGAAAATAATATCTTTTTCATTTATACATTAATTAGTTACCTCATAAAAGTAAGAATGTTAAATTTATTTTTACATGTTCTATTTGTAACAATTTTTCCATGAGTATTATAATGAACTCTTTATAATAAGAATGTCAAGAATATACTCTTTCCCTTACAAAGAATTATTTTCAATGTAATTTTTAGTTCAATGTTTTATGAAGAGTTTTTGAATAGGTATGTAATTCCACATATATTTACCCTCACATGATTAATTTTAATGAATTAATGTTTTGATGACACATTATATTCTATTATGAAATTCATTGTTATGTAAAATGATTGTTTTAACATCAAATGATTTATTTAGATCATGTTATGTTATGTTTTACATATTTTTAGGAAACCCATTTTTTTACCATGGGTTATTAATGAAATAATTAATTATTAATTTGGATGAGGTATTAAATGCCAGGATTATGAGATTGGGGGAAATTTATATCCCTCCAATGAATTTTGTTAATAAATTGCTTCCCATGAGGAAAAAACAATATGTTTATAGTTTAACAAGTCACTAGGTTTTTAAAGAGTGAGAAAGGAAACATGATGATCTGAATACAAGTTTAATTTTGAATTGGTTATACATTATCAAGGATCATAATGGGTCAATTTGATAGTTTTATCAACTACTGATAAGTTTACATGTGAATTGTTTTGAAAGTACCTATGTTAAAAAAGGATGGGTATGATTTAATTATTCTCTACTGACAATTATATGTTTGTTAATGTTTCCATATTTATAGCCTCACAATGGGGTGGTTGATATGTCATTAACCAATTATTATAATTTTTATTGTGAAAATGTGAGAATGTCTTGATGTCCAACAAACAGTGTTTATGAAGATATTAATATCTTATTTAAATTTTACATGCGACTTGTTTGGTGAGTATCCTAGATCAAAAGGATTATAAATCTGATGTTTTGGCTTGTTCCACCATTTCAAGTTGTTTATCATGTTAATCCATGTTTCAATAATTTTATATTGTTTTTCAAGTACTCCACAGTTTCACATCATTCACATTTTTTAATGAAATTTATTTTATAATAAATGATATTTATTTTCTGTTTCCTTAATTATTTTCTATTGTTATTATATTTATATTTAAAATTTTATTATTATTATATATGAAATTCTTAGAATTTACTTTTTTAGATATTAAATTTTCATATTTTCTCTCATGTTGATGAAACAATATAATATGATAACTATATCAATACTAATAATCTTATCTCACACCTTTACTATGTTTCCAATTGCATGATTATGAAGATGAATGTGTCTTGTGTGATATATAAAAATGTCTAGATGACTACAATTATAATAAAAACTTTTAGGTGTAGTAAATTAAGATGTTTGTCTAGATTTTCTCAAAGTATCTAAATTTTTTAGAAATTTATTTATGGGTTTTTTGAGATAATTATTATTTATATAATGATGTTAATGTATTAATTTATCCATTATTATCATGGGTCATGTTACTTGTAATCAAATTTTTGTTTAGTTATTTTGGAGATTATATATGTGAATAATTTAGATTATATTATCTACTACTGGGGATAATATTTTAGAATCATAGTTAAACAACTAGAGACAAATATATGTCATTGATTTTATCCTTAATTTTTTCGTAATGTATTGATTATGTATTTTTTCAAGAAATTCATTCTTGACTAGATAATGGAATCTGAATAATGTTGTGGATCAGATGTACCTAGTGGTAATAGCCCAATAAAGGTGTCGTTGGTATTAAAAATGTAAAATTTTTAATGCTCAATTAATGTTCATAAGAAATCATATCCTATTATAACATCTTATGGTATATGCTTTGATTGACCATATTCTATTTACAAACCTCTATATAGGATTGATATCCTAGTTAAATTGATTAATAAAAGATTACCAAACATAATATAACATTTGTTGAACAAAAAATATTATGTGATTAATCTTTTATTACTTAGATGAAATTAAAGTATCATAGACTAAAATGTAGTTGTCACTATTGTATACAAAATAGGACTAAACGTATAAATAAACATAATTATTCAGTATTAGATAATATCATAAATTTTTGTGTATTATAATTTCGCTAATTTATGATCAACGAAACTAGGATTTCAATATTATGTCCCAATAAATTCCATATAATCATATTTTGGATAATGTGTTTCACATTATTATGATGAATAGTAAGATTAATATCTTAGAAGAATATATATTTTTTCTTTATCAAGGAATTTTTTTTATACTTTAGTAAATGATAATTAAGTCTTTTTTTGATAAATTTTATTTAATGGGGGACAATGTAATGTCACATGAAATAGGATCCATTTAAATGAATGATAGTTCTATAACATGAGTCACATGCTACAAAAAAACAAAAAAACAACACAAAATATGAAGTACATATTATTAATAATGGTATAATAACCAGTATGATGTTTTACCTTTAATAGTTTTTTATAAGGTAATCTACTAATATGAGTAAATATTTAATAGTTTATTTCATATTAAATATATTTTATTTATAATATAATTATTTGGAAATGATATATTTAAAATTTCAGATTTCAATTTTGATATTTTAATATTCAATTGTGTACCATTTATAAAAAACAATTTATATATGTATTATTAAAAAAATTTCAATAATATTAGATTGTGATCATAATAATGAAAATTTCAATTACTAAGATCAATTTTATGATTTTTTTTAAAATATAAATAAATAACATGTTTTTAAAACATTTTACATAAAAAATTATATATTATAATAGAAAATAATTAATTTTTTGTAGCATTTTGAGTTTATGAACCCATGACCATCATTTTTTAAATTTATCATTAATTTTAATAAAAAATCATGTTTCTGTAACTTTTTCTATAAAATAATAAAATGATGAAATGATGTTTTAAATTTATTTTGTTAATAATGAAAAAATATTTTAATCTTAATAATTATTTTCAATGCCTTAAATAATTGGTATTGATTATATATTCTAGATTATAAAAAATATATCATAAAAATAAAATTTATAAAATAAGGTTTTTTCATGTTACATGTTCTATTGTTGTATTTAATTTATAAACACATATAATACTAATTTCGAAAAAATTAAATCCCAAATTTGACACATTATTTTTTATGAAATTCAATATTTTAAATTTCATTTATAGATATAAAATTTATATTGATAACAATATCATTAATCAACATCAAAATAATGAAAAATTATTTTTAAATTAATTTATGATAATTATAATTAAATTTCAAAACATTAAATCATGGTTGAATATATGATATATGAAAACAAGAAAAAAAATATTAACATTCATTTAACATTTAATAAATGAAAATTAAGATTTAAAATACATTGAGGTCAAAGTATAATTTTTATACAAAAATGTCTTATACACATATTATTTATAAATGAGAAATTAATTTTATAATAGTTATAAATTAATGTTTGAATAAATATAACCTAAATTTTGTTAAATTATTTTTTTCATTTTTATGCATTATTTTATATTCTTAATGAAACATATAATAAAATAGTCAATAAATTGGTACATAATAAAAATGTGAAAAATAAAATTTAAAGTATTAATGGTATACCACATATAATTTTTTAAAATAATGATTCAAAACAATTTCAACTATCATGTAGAATATATATATATATATATATAACCTAATAACATTGATTCAGTGGATTCATTGACCATTTAATAGGTTTATGACATTATGGGAAAATATTGATTTTTCCCAAAAGATCTCATTTCTCTAATTTTTAAAGGGCAACAAAACCACCCTATATATATAAAACAATCATTTTATTTTTCCTTGAAAAAATTAAAATATAATATAAATTTATCTGTATCATAGAAACATATTCCCCTTCAGTTCATTTATAATAATTATACCCCTTTAATTGCATGAGATCATCTATGTGGAAAATCATGTCTCCAACCGAACTGTTAAATCCTCTAAATATTTTATTCATGATCATAGTCTGAAAAATACAATACAATAAAAAAATGTTTATATAATAATCATTACTATAAAATTATATTTTTAATTTATTATAAATTTAGTTATTTTTCATTCACAACCACATAGAAAAACAAAAAAAACATCATAATTGTGTTGTGAGGACCACATCATCAATGAAGTGATGCCATTTTTTTAACTACCACTTATCATGGATGGAATTTATGGTTTTAGTGATGAATAAATATGATAAATATACTATAATTATGTTTCATAAATGTTGATTTAATATATAACTTCCCATATCTCACCTATAGTAAACTGTGAATGCTAATATTTTCTAGGTATAAACTACCTCTTCCATGGTGATGTATTATTTTATTATTCATTTTTAATATAAAAAATATTATATCCATTGGATTATAGTATGTAAAATTTTATTTATGATTATTAATCATATATATAATTAATGTGATGTTTTGGAGAATTTGGAGAAGTTTTGGAGAGTTTTTTGGGTATTTTTCTATAAGTACATAGGTGGTGGATTATTTTATGAAATAGTGAAACCCATTAATGAAACATGGTATATTTTGATAGGTGAAAAAAAGGAATGTGCATTGGTCGGGAAAGCATTATGTAGACCATGAAGAGGTATTACAAAAATCATGTCTTGTTGTGAATTTGTTTGACAGTGAGCTTCAACATTGATAGGGAATGTTTTAGAGAACATGTGAGAGAAATGGGAGAGGGTCATCCATAAAGAAATGGGTGACCATCATTTAGTGAATAGTTTTCTGAACCGTTCGACTCAACCATGCACGTCAAAAAACCGCCTCCTTAAAATGTTGATTTAACTTGGTTTTCCAAGAAATTCACTCATTCTTCCTTTTATGTGGCCATAACCAATGATTATCTTTTTTAATGGTCATAGAAGGTTCCCCTATGAAGAAATAGAAGATCTGAATGATTCTCTTATTGATTAGATGTCGATTCCTTGACGTATGTGATTATTGTTGGTCGTTCCTTGTGTTTTCATAGATCAAATTCACCCTCTATCTAGTGTTCATATATAAATTCCTTATGTGGGTAGATATAAGGTTATAGGTTCCAAAAAATGCTTATATTTCAACTTTTAAATCATATGGTATGGGATCCAAGTAGGGTTAATAGAGATTCAACACAGTTTTTGATGTTTTTCATGTCATTTATCATTTTAGAAATAATCATGAGGTAGGTTTATTCAATATCAACACTATGTTCTAGAAATGATTGGAATAGTTTCAATATGATTTAATTTCAAGAATTTATTTTTAAATTGGTGTGAAATTAATTATATGAATATTTTTTAGTGATGATTTATGGATTATGATGATATTTTGAAATTGTGAAATTGTGGTAGATTTTTTTACAAGGTCCACTGGTGTCGTGATATTAAAAATTAGGATTTAAAATATTTCATTGATGGGTTACATAAATGGATTATTGAAAAAAAACCAATAAAATTGTTATTTTAATGTAATTGTTTTTGAATTATGGGATTGACATGGTTTTTGGGCATACTTTTTGTGTGCGCTCATATTTAATTTAATAGGATTGTTAAAAATATGACTTAATGCTCAGTGCCAAAGGTATAATGGATCATGGGATATAATTACAATTTTACGACTTGGAAAATTAATGAGAAACCACTAATGGGTATGGAACACTCCTAATGTGGCACTAATGGTTGGATATGTGGAATTTAATGGATATTCTAAATGGTCCATGTGAAATGGTTTTAACGAACTATTTAGATCATTTCATTAAAATATGTATTTGGGTTGAAAACAGTTGATCTGATAGTTGTTTATCATTAGTTATAAACTATTTTAAAATTGAATTATAAAACTATTATAAATAATATTTTCAAACATTTATATCATAATGGAATAAGTAAATAATCTATTTGGGAATCCAATGGAGTTTTAGTACTCACAACTTCTTTGGAGCTTTGGGGCTTCTATTGATGTCATCTACCAAGATATGGGAAAGGGAAATTAATCACAGGTGGAAATCACTACATAATGATAATAGGGTTGTTTGGTAATTTTGGATCATAATTCTTATGCATCATGGAGTCTAGTGGTTGTCATGGAGTTTATTAGGTTTTATTCTACTATTTACATTGATATTGTATCAATACATTACAGTACATGATTTTATTACGATTATGATAAATGAAATTTTTATTTTACATTCATTCTTATCATGAATCATGTAGTGGTTTCTTTGGTTGGTAGTTTTATTGTTAATGGTTAAATTATTCCCCACATATATTGAATTAAATTAGCATTTATTACAATCATTTGGAGTTCTAGGGTTGTCTCTTAAGTCCATTTAACATCTCACTTCCCTTTCTAGACAATGATAAAGGAGTCGGACATTAAAAATGGTATTTTTTTTGTACGGTCCAAAAGACTATTCAACACAAATAGTATCATGTTATTCCTTTTCATTTGGAATAATTAGTCTTTATTTATTTATGTATTAGATTTGAAATCATTCTTTTCAATTCCTTGAGTTTTTATTATTGAAAGGAGTAAGATTATTAGGTCCAGAAATGAAGATAATAAAAATATATAACTAAAAGTTTAATGTTTATCTTCATGTAACCCGGGTGATGGGTGAATAACTGTTTTCGAGAAACTTACTAGTTTAATATCTCATTGTCATGTGTTTAATTAATAATATGATAATGACATTCTTTTGTGGAATGAATTTCCAATATGAGTGAATACAAAATTTTAAGGCATGTTTTTTGTTTATTTTCAAAAGTGGTGACTTTATGAAATTCATATAGTGTTTTTAAATAAAATATTTTGAAAATATCATGGTTTTGGAATTTTAAAAGAGGAATGATTTTCAAAATCATTTTTAATGTTTTAATAATGGATTAACAAGGTAATTATTTATTTTGGAATGAAATTTTTGATATTTTATGTGATAAAATCAAAACTTATTAGACATCAGTTGTTTGAGAGTGAGGCTTTTGGTGGTTGTTGTTTATATAGAAAATGTTACAATGTAGGAATCGTCAAAACCAGTTGGTGGATGTTGTAGAGAATGTGGTTCAAAAGTTTCCACAAATTAACAAACAAATGGTTCAGAGTATCATCCAAGCGGTTCAGGCTGTGGATACATGGAACTAGTGGGGTGAACCACAACTTGTGAATCATTCTCTCCAATTCCCAATGTGGAATCCACCAATCATCTGATGTGTTTCTAAAAATAAAAGGGTAGCGGTATGTCTAAATAAGGAGAATCATATCTTTGATTTCCGAGACACACCATTAGAGGTAAATTCATGATGGAAATGTATATACTCGAGGATCATCTATGTAATGGATGGGATCTATAATTGTAGGCTGAAGTCGACCAAGAACTGGACTGGGAGGATTTTGAAGAATTTTTTTAAAAAAATCATATCCTCACATATTCAAGATTATGAGAGTATCAGTATTTTGAAGCCTGATGTTGAAAAATATTTCACTCACCAATTATATGGCTAAATACATGAATTTGGTGAATTTTTCACCCCATGTTGCAGTAAGTGTATCCTTGAAGTCCCACATTATTGAGGTGGGGAAATGATAAGAGATTATCTCGATGATTTTCATTCTATACATTACTGATTACAAAGAGATGAGGAATATAGGGATGATGTCTAAATAAGATAACTCAGAGAAATGGGAAGAAAAATTATCTTGATACCAACATGAAATGTTGGGAACTATAAATGTGGGGAAAATCAGAAAAGATATACCAACATTTTGGGCGGGAGAGAAAATAAAAATAAAAATAATTGATTGGTGATTCTTTCTGTAAGGCCCATGGAAAAAGAGGGATGTTTCTAGTGTAGAATTATTAATCCCATCAACCAAGACTATACAACACCACCAAGGGATTATAAAATTAAAAAATTGATGGAACATAATCATCTCAATCGTAGTTGTGATCTATGTTTAGGTTCTTTATATTCATATTAGGTATTACAGACGTCATATGCTTTATTGGGTAGATGATTGCATATTCAGTCTCTTCAAAAGAATGGATCTAACCATGGTGATCCTATTAATATCATGACTCATTTATAATATAAATATTAGTAGGGATACAATGTAAAAAGTGGAACCATAAAGAAATTATTTGGAACAGAATAGGTGACTGTGGATTACCATGTGGGAGAATATATGGTGAGGGATACAATTCTTTTTAATTCCACATATTCGAAGTCAATCATTAATAATTGATCATCACATTCCATTATTTCTTCTCATTATATTTATTTTCTAACTGTAAAACATCAGATTAATTCTTTTTTGATAAAACATAATACAACTCTTGGTCAATCAGAATGATGAACATTTTTATTTAGAAGTAATTCAATAATTATAAATTGAGATTAGTTGAAATGGGATTTCTTGATGCCAGGGATGGATGTATTTGATGTAATAAGTGGGATGTATTTTTTGAAAACATTCAACTCTCACTTAAATTTAAGAGGGATTATGGGAACTCTCAATGCGAATGATCTCTTACCAGTTGGTAGTGATGATGTTTGAACTGATGGAAGAGGTAATAAATTGGTTTTTTTCTAATCATTGTGGATCACTTCCAAGGCATGTTTCATAAAATTGTATATGGGATACCCCTATAAGTGAAGTGGAGTTTATAATTAACATCCTCTCGATGACTAGTTGTATCTAACTTCCATCATACTGAATGGAATTGATATAATTAAGGTAGTAGAACATATAGTTGTAAGAGTTATAAATAAAGGTTTCCATTTAGTTGAGCATGTATCTGAGGGTAGAACTGGTCCTTTTTTTCCAATGAAATAAGTTGATCTTAAAGGTTTTGTGTAGATTAAAATAAGATTAAACAAGTTAAAATAAATCAAAATTGACCACATCCAATCGTGGATAGATTTTTTGAGCAATTTTTTAAGGAACATTGGTTCTATGAGATTTATTTACAATCAGTATATCACCAATTGTGGGTTCGCTATGAGGGTATTTTGAAAACAACTTTCACAAGTGGATAAGGACATTATGAATATGTGGTAATACTTTTTGGTCTTTTTAATTAGGTATAATTTCTTGTGGAATTCATGAATCATATAATTTTGTAATATATGGTTTCATTTGTTGTGGTTTTTGTGGATGGCATATTTTTTTAATAAATGACAATTTTTGAGCATGAGAAACACTTGGAATCAATATTTCTAATCCTGAGTGGCCATCTATTGTAATACAAACTATAAAAGTGTGATGTTTTAGATACAATATGTATTTTTTCATTGTAATGAAATTTCTGGAGGATGTGTTTCAATGGATCTAGAAATGATATAAGTTATTATTTGTAGGAAACCTCTAATGAATTTCATCTAGATATGAATGTTTGTTGGACTCAAGGGTCATTACTGCCAATTTTTTCATTAATTATAATGACTATATTCACATAATAAAACATTTAAAAATAAAAATGTTCTATACCATTGAAATGATAATTTATAGAAATATTTCTAGAGTTGAATGATCAACTTTCATCAATAGCTGTAATTATTTTTCTCAAATCTGGAAAAGGGTATGTGGTGTATTTTGTTACTTTTGGATATGGTTTGGGATTTTTTATCAAAAAAGTATATCATGTGGTTTAATATGGTTTAATTATGTTATTATTGAATGTAAATAACTTACCATCACATGATTTGTTCGTAGCTACAATCATCCATGCTTTGATGATTTGGATCTATTCTCTCTTGGGTGAGAAATAGCCTATATTTATGGCTCAAATGTTCTTTAAACACAATTTTTCACAATGGGATATGAATTAGAGGAAAATAATATGTATTAAGAATCTATAAATGTCTGAAATTGACTAGATTTATACCCCGGGTAGTGGTAATTTGGTGGCCAATTCATTAAGTATATTGTTTTATGCTCAGTTAGAAGAAGAAGATTCAAATGAGTTAGAGATGATGTAGGTACAAGTTGAAAATATTGTGGAATGTGATGATTGAGGTGATTTTGGGGTTTTCATTCCTTTTATTTTTATTCTTGATTTGGTAAATATGGTTAATGAGGCATATACACTAATGCAGAAATCATTACTATGAGATGAAAATTAAATGGTGGGGAGACCATTGAGTAATGGAAGCTGGATGTGAGTTTAAGTTTGTGGATAATAAATATAATGGTAGTATGTATATCATACCAGGAAAAAAATATTTATGATTAAAATAAATTTTAGAAGTTCTAACCATTTTTCTACACATAAGATGTATAAGATGTTGAAACTGTTGTTTAGGTGGGTCAGCATGAAAATGAAGGTTGATGTGTTTTAGAGTATGGAGCTTGTGGATCATGGTATATATTGGTAGTCCAATATTTTTATTTCATTTTTTTCTACTTTTTAATTTTATATTATAGTCCTCCACTTTGGTACATGATTTTACAATGATTCTGATAATGTAATAATTACATTTTATTTCATTCTTATCATTCATCGAACAATGGTTTCATTGGTTGGTTATTTTATTTTCAAATGGGAATTGTCCCCTCAAGAATTGAATACACTAATCAAATATTGTCAACTTTTTTTCATCTTGGAGATGTCTCATAAGGCCATGAAATTTCACGACACAAAAATTATCCAATGGTAAGGGTTTCATATGTCACAAATGGTATCCTTTTTGTTTATCCCAAAAGTTATTTTGAGACAAATGGTATCAATTGGTTTCTTTCCCCCTAGAATAATTATTCATCAGTTACTTTGGTCATGAAGATGAACTAATTATTGTTTATTCCTTAAGTTGTGATCATATAAAAGAATATGATTTTCTGGACATGAAATTTAGAGAATAAAAATATATACCCATCCTGTTTATTTAGAACATCATATTATTAGGGAGTAGGTTACATATGTGTTTTGGAGACACATAATGGTTGGAAATTTCATTGTCATTGGTTTATCTGTTGTTATGATCATTATATGAATTAGAGGAATGAATTCCTACTAATAGTGCATACAAACTTTTGTGGAATGATTTATAAAATTTTACAAATGTGTTGATTTTTTGAAATTTTGAAACTATTTTTGAATGACATTTCTTGAAAACAGCATGGATTTTGTAATTTGAAAATGAAATAATTTTCAAATGATATTTGACCATTTTAAAAAATATCCTAACATGTTAAAGGATAGATTTTTATAGAATGTGGTGATTTTTGTTGTGATATAATTTGAAATTCTAGGCCTTCAGTTTCTAGAGAGTGAGATATATGGCGTTTGTTGTTTGTAAAGAACATGTCACCTAGTAGGAATCATAGAAAATAACTAGAAGCAGTTGCATAAGTTTTTGATTCACATGAGACACAGGTGAACCAAAATCTAGTTCAGAGTATCATCCATGCTTTTTAGGCTATGTACACGAGTATCTAAAGGGGCGAGACATGGCATGTAGATCATTCTATCCATTTCTACAAGTTCAATCCCTCCATCATCCAGGATGATTCTAAACCAGAAAGTTAAGAGGTTTGGATGAATAGTATAAATCATATCTTTGATTTTATATGCACACCAACCTATCTAGTAGTCATGATGGTGATGTGTATTCTTGAGGATCCTGAATTCTAGTGGTGGGTTCAATTTGTACAAGATAAAGTTGACCAAGGCCTAGATTTGGAGGATTTGTAAAAAAAATTCAACAAACAATTATATCCTCACACATTCATGATTTTGATAAATAAAATAATTCTTCCGTCTGATTGAAGAAATATATTTATTTCGACGAGTATGCGACTAAATTTTCGAATTTAGGGAACATTTCACCTAATGTTGTGGCTTGCGAATCATTCAAGGCACACATATGGGAATGAGACATCTCATGGACTATGAGGAGAGGAAATATGTTGATACATTTGAGATATGGTGTGAAATTTATTGTTTGAGGAAAAAAGATGACATAAACTTGCTTTTGTGTTGGGAGAGTAAAATATAATCAGACATATAGATCGTTAAATTGTCCTCAATGACCCAAATAAAAAGCGGTATGTTTCTAATTTGGTCCACATTACCAAATTTAGTGAGGGTGTATGGAAAAACCAATGTAATGAGACTAATTTAATAATATGGGACACCAACAGTGCTATACATGTAGTCCTATGAGGTTAGGTTCTCGTGAAACTTCTCAGGTATCACATTAATCATATTCTTCAATGGGGTGAGGATAGTATAATCAATTTCAATATAAAAAAAACTAGTCATGTTGTTTCTAGGAATACCATGACAACTCAAAAATAGAAATCTCAATAGAGAAAAATGAAAAATTTACATTAGAGAAGCAATTATATAGAAATAAATATGTGATTGTATATAATAAAACATGGCCATATTTCGGGAGTTTGGTGGAAAATCTTCGAACTCGTATCGTTCAAAGAGAATTCCATACCACTCTATGTAAAACTTTTTCTATATTTTCTAATGGAGTCGAGTTGAATGGGACTTCTTAGTGATGGATGTGGATGACTATGATGTAAACCTAGGAATCAATTAGTTATAAATATGGATGGATCTTATAAACTATAATAGAAGAAAATTTAGTTTTGAGTCTGAAGATGGTATCAAGAATATCATTATAAAAAAGTGTTTTAAAGATAAGTGTGTGGAAGGATTCATGGAACCAAAGGTGGTAATTCTCTCATTCCAATTGGTATTGTTAACATTGCAAAAATTTGAAGAGATATAGAATAGAATATTTCCAGGAGTAATGGATCACGTTCCATATGTGTTTCTTGAAATGTTTATTGTGTTACCACATATAAGGGAAGTGGAATATACTATTGATCCCCACATAGGGACTATTCCTATCACAATATTTGTCTTATAAAATTGGGTTGAAT
The DNA here is from genome assembly GCA_963277665.1 of Viscum album. NCBI lineage: Eukaryota > Viridiplantae > Streptophyta > Magnoliopsida > Santalales > Viscaceae > Viscum > Viscum album. Next base: position 1,957,334,395 of record OY728150.1, read on the forward strand.
GAATTGTGGGACTTGAAATGGGGGTTGGGAGATCTTGATTGAAATGATTACATTCTGCTGAGCACACCTCTGTGGGAGGCACTTGTATTGTTCATAATGAAATCATATATAAAACGATGGTTATGTTTAGTTATTTGTATGCTTAACCACGATAAAATAATTAACAAGTATCCAAATAAATGAATTTTTTGTCTATTTCATAAATTTATTGCAGTATAGTGGTCTTCTATGATTCAATTGAGACCAGGATATCACTAATTGTGTGTTTGGTAAGATGATATTCATGAAACATCTTTTAGAAGACGATATAGACAATATCAATTTACGGTAATTCATTTAGACTTACTAATTCACAAGTAGTCATTATAGAATTAATTATTTGGGTGTTATAATGATATCTGGATACTTTTGATGTGGTCTTTTTGGATGACATATTTGTGTATTCAACGACCAGTCCTGCACATGAACAACATTTGGAGACAATGTTTAGAATCATAAAAGACCATCAGTTTTATTCAAAACTATATAAGATTGATTTCTGGATATAATATATATTCATTCATTGAAATCTAATTTCCCAATGATGCGTTTCAGTGGATTTGGGGAATATATAAGTGGTTATTTCATAGAAACCGCCAAATAATTTCATCGAAATAATGTGTTTTCTTAGTCTGACTATTTATTACTGTCACATTATTCATTAATTTTACCGATTATATTCAAATATTATAGCGTTAATAATTACTAATTTTCATTTCCATTGACTGAGGAATTATATAAATCTATTCTATAGTTGTATTTTTGACTTTCAAAAGAACCTATCACGATATTTCTAGAATGAGGACAGGGGTATATGGTGTATAATCATGCTTTGGGATCTAGGGTGGTGTGTGTTTTCATGAAAGGATATCATATTGTTTCATATAGATAAAATAAATTATGAGTGCATGAGAAGATATAGCCAATAACAATTTAGAGTTAGTTGTATTTGTCCACTCCATGAATACATGGCATCGTTATCTCATTGGATGGAATTTTATAATGTTTACAGATCATAATATCTAAAAACATATGTTCTCATAGCTGGATTTGTGTCTAAGGTAATGGAGATGAATCAAGTATCAACCAGGGTTGAAATATGACATGACATATACACTGGGTAAAGGAAATTCTATAGCTGATGTGCTATGTAGAGAGTTGTTTGCTCCTATAGAAAAAGAATATTAAGTTTATTGGCAATTAATTTTGGTCATGGATGACATGTTAGTGGAATGTGGCGACTGAGGTGATGATGCAGTTTTCATTCCATTTCTTCTATATTTTTATTTGGTAAATATGGTTAAGGAGGCACAAAAATCCAATAAAACATTCTAGGATATGAGTTCAAAACCCAATGATGGGAAGACCATTGAGTGGTGGAATATGGATGAGAGTTCAGTGTAGTGGTATAGAAATTCGATGGACATACCTATAGCTTCTTGAGAGAAACATTCATCAGACATACCACCAGTCCATATGGGTTTTTCACCCAAGAAAATATAAGTTGTATAAAATTTTGAAAATTCAGTTTTTGTGGACTGACATGACCATTATTGTGGTAATGTTTCTATCAAGATGCTTTAATTATCAGCAAGTTAAGGAAAACATCATCAATAATCAAATATGTTATATTATTTTTATTTCAATTATAGAAATGGGATAATATAGGTATGAATTTTGTAACCAATATTCTGATAATATTTTATTAACATGACTTCATATGTGTAATAGTGGATCATCATATGAATTCATCCCCTTTCATCCAAATTCAGAAAACTCATACCATAGAGGATATATACAAAATCTATAATTGATATATTTTGAGGAGATATATAATAATTGTTCGGATCATATCAAATAGGGAACTAAGTATTACATCTAGATTCTGTAAATCCATATAAAAATACCCTGGGAGTCAATTGATTGGGACTATGATGCATCATCCCTAATTGGATGGACAAACAGAACATATGACTCAAAAGTTCGATGATATGATTAAATATTCTGAAATGGATTTTAGTGGCTCACTGTAATAGAAATTGTCATTTGTAGAGTTCTCATATAACTATAGTTATCACGACTCAATACATATGGATATTTTTTATGAATTGTGAGTGTATCCATTCTATTCTCTACTCTTATGGGTGGAAATGGTTGAGATTTAAAATGAGGTGTTAAAACTTGTCCATGAACCAATGGAAAAAATTTAACTAATTAGAAACTAGATGGATATGGATTATAGTCATCAAAAAATTTATGTGGATATTCATTGATGGGTGTTTTCATTCTATGTGAGTTATAATGTGTTAATAATTTTTTCTCCAGTTATTGTACATCGATGTTTTGGTAAGCTAGGAATGTTATCTTCTCGATATATATGACCTTTTGAGATACTATAATGGGTTTGAGGGGTGGAATATTGGTTGTATTGCCACTATGCATTAGTGTAGTGCATAATGTGTTCCACATATCTCAGTAGAAAATTTATAAGCATGATCCTAACCATGTGATCGGATGGAACCATGTTCATCTAAAACTGAACACTTCAATGGTAGATTTCTCTGTTTGTAATATGGTTAAATAAGCGAATGAATTTCATGAAAAAACATCGGTCTAATGCATGTTTTGTCGGAACATGGTTATATTTACAAGGAATCATGGGAATGTGGGAATGAAAATTCCATAGTAATGGCCAACACTCTTTCAATGTAGTGAGTATTTTCTACATTCTAGGAAATTAAATTCCAACGGTGGGGAGTGTAGCAACCCCATTTTATGGTATGTAACAATATTTTGTATGGTTTTACATATATAATGTATATTTTCAGTGTTTGGGAAATTTTGGAGAGCATTTTTATTGTTTATGGGTATTTTTGATAGGTTCACATGTGGTGTAGAGATTGTTGAAATAGTGCAACCCCTTCCAAAAACAGAAAGTAGATAGAGACAAAAAAATTGAAGGCGTGCGGGTTGTGCAGGGGTTTCCCAAACTGTGCAGAGGCTTAGGAGAAATAGTGTTATATTCTACATTGGGTGAAGATTGATCATATAAATGACTGGAACATGGTTGAGAGACTGTGTGAGAAAACTATTCTTAGAACATCCTTAATGTAGTTGTAAATACATGGTTAAAATATGATTTTCTTAACAATGTGACTAAAATATGCAGGGTAAGAAAATACATCTTTAAAATGTGGATCTCGATACATTTTCCATTAAACATACTTTTTTTATCCAATGAGGCCCTAACATGGGATTGTTTTGTTCCCAATGTTTGAGGATAGTTCTACCTTTCATCCAGAGGTGATCCTACGTCTCCCTTTATGAGTAGAATATGAACCATCCTTGTATGTAATCGTTCTTGTTCGTTCATTAGGTTATTATTAGATCTACTTCACACTATATATGTTTATATTTTTCCATTTTAACTATAGTGATGGAGATTTATGTGGGGTTCATGGATATTTAACCTAGTTTTGTGATGTTTTTTATATGTTATCATTTTCATTAAAATCCTCAAGGTATATGGATTCCTTGTAGAGTCCTCAAATAGAAAAAATTGGATTTGTTTCAAATTTATATAATATCATGAAATGTATTATGAAATTTGCGTGAAAAGAATGATATGAATCATATTTAGTGCTGATTTATGGTTTTTGGTGAAATTGTGGAAATGTTGAAAATTGTTGTACAATGTGCTTTACTTTCTTGATTTTATAATGTTTATTCTAATATATAGACTATCTATATTTTTGTAGTGGCTTGTTAGAAAATGGTTTTCAAAATTATTATTGGTTTGTGGAAATGGTATTGGAATGTCGGTATTGGCATTTTTCATTCCTATAAATGGTGTGTGTGTTAATATTTCATTTATGAGGCTTAATTGAAATATTACCTTGTGCTTGGTGGCAAAGGTGTATTGGAACATGGGATATAATTAACATATTATGACATGGTAGATTGAAGAAAAACTCTCATATGAATGGGACTATAATAATGATACTTGAGTGGTTGGATATGTGGAATGGAATAGTTATTCCAAATAGAACATGTGAAATGGGTTTAAATCATTGTTTGGTAGGATTATTTGAAATATGGATTTTGGTATGAAAATTGGTTGACATAGAACTAGTTTATATTTTGTAATAATATTTTATATAAACTGTTTTATATGAACTATTTTATATTAATGTTTCTAAATTTTTATCCCTAGTTGGGATAATGGAGAACTAATTTTGTAAAACGTACTGAGTTTTAGTACTAACACATTATTTGGCACATCGGGGCTATTCCAGATGACAAATATCAGGATATAGGAAAATGTAACCTATCTCACATATTTATCACTGAATTGTGATACATGGGATATTTGGTGATGCATGAGCATTGATATTGTAGAGTATAGCATCTTGGAGTTGTCATGGAGTTTTATTTGTTTGTCTCTTATTTTTCGAATACTCATTAAATTGAAATTATAGTCTATCATTATGGTAATTGATTTTAGTATGATTTCGATAAATGATATTTTGATTATCTATTACTTATTTTCAAGAACCATGTTCTGATTTCTTTAGTTGGTTTTTTTATTTATTAAGGTAAAATCATACCCCACATCTGTTTAATCCCATTAGCATTTACTAGAAACTTTTAGTGTTTTTAGAAAATATATTAAGGTCAGGTAATGTCTCACCGCCCTCTCAAGAAATCGAGAATGGGAGGGACATTTCCAAGTTATATAAAATTTTTACAATGGGGTTCATCATAAAAAAATATTGTATAAATCTCATCTTTATCATTTAATAAACAAATTATTTTAATGAAAACACCTCATATAGCATTGTGACGAATCGAGTAATAATGTGTTCATGTTTTGGGTCAGTTTAAATCCATGTAGAAACAATGCATTAAATTAAAATATTAATGATTTTGGTAACATTGAAACTAATATTATAATTATAAATTAATCAAATTAATATTATTATAATGATATATAAATATTAAAATATGTATTTAACATATCATTACTATATTAATTTTCTTTTCAAAAATCAACAATATTTGAAAACACTAATTCAATCATCCCACTGTTTAACTACAAAAATTATGGAAGGTATAAAATCATTTTAAATAAATATAATAGATATATTAATGATCAATATATGATATATAAATAGTTATCATAATATAAAAGGATTTTAATGGTTCCAAAATTGTTAATCATATTAATAAAGAAAATGTAAGTAATACCTGATGGTCATAATGTACCTTAACTCATTAATAGAATAATGATAAATAATTAAATAAGGCTTATAAAAGGGTAATATTTAGGTATATGGTTTTAATATATGATATTTTTAATATAAATATTTTTTCTTTAACTTTATATTATAATCAACGTTTCATTGAAGTACAATATGTGATTTTCAACTAAATTTCCACATTATTTAGTCATTATTTATATTATAGAAATAATTTTATTTTAAGTTTGCTTGATATTTTAAAATCCTTTCTTTAAAATGATATAATATTAATTCTTGATATATTTTTTAAAAATATTTTATAATAGTAGACATACATATGTGGTATATAGAGGTTTTGGGAGAATTTGAGGTCGGTCTAAGGCTTTATGTTTCAGATTTTTTATAAACAACATGTGGATCATGGTTGGAACATGAATAATTGTGACCATAAAGATTAATCATGAATACCAATTGGAGAAACCTTATTTTTTTTTAAAAAAATTCATGTGAGGCCACATGTCCATAATAAAACTATAATTATTTATAGAGTAATTTCACAATGTTTTTGAATAGTTTCCCAAAACATTATCAAAAATTGTGTAAGGGGTGTGGCCTTAAAAAGTTTTCCCTCATGATTTTTATATGACATGTATATTTTTTTCCTAAATAGTATAATATCAGGATAGATAAGTATTGGAAACACATAGTTGGTAGATTGTTATCAAAACGATGAAACTGAACATTATGTGCCATTTAAAAGGTTGAAATTTTAATTTATCACTTTCGTGAATAAATCTAACTTCCCCTTTCTCTTCTCTCATTCACACAAAATATATAATCATAATTTATGATTCCTCCTACTCCTATGTCCCATAGTCCATGAAAAATAACCTAACTATATCATCAGATTAATTTTTATTTCTTCCTATTGGATCCCCCTCAACATGTCTACGATTCATCTTGAATCATTTCTATGTTTCATTCACCAACATGGGTGATATCAATTTATGACTAGATATTCCAAATTTTTAGGTGCATTATTTGGGTTATATTTTTCTTTTGATCAATCCAAAATATATGGATGATAGTGTTTGTAAATTATTGAACAATAAAAATCATTATAGACTATAAAATTCTTGTAAATGTCATGATTTATAAAAGTTATGTTATTGTTCTACATACCGAACATTCTGTACATTATTATATTATTGTGAAATAACATTAATTTTTTTATAAAAATTACATAAATATTCAATTAGTACTGTTAATCTAATTTCGATATTAATTAATTTATCTTGAACTAACCCTTTGGTAGATTCAAATAAATTTAATTAACAATTTTTCTCCCTTACGACCAAGAAACTACTAAAATGATTTTCCCCCATATTGAATATTAAATTTTTTAAAATGGGTTTATAAATAGAATTTTCTACTGGTGTATGGTTTTCAATGGTGAATTTTTATTTTGATATTATTAATTGTATTTTATTGGGGAATTAAATTGAATAATGGTATTAGATACATTCGTTGTCCATGATTTTTGAATATATTTGGATATAAATCACATCTTGATTAATTTTATTGGACCTGTGTTATTATATTTTTATGGCCCATGATTAATTATAATTTTAAAAGATTTATTATTATTTTGAGTCATAATGATATGATTATTTGACTGTCCTAAATTTTCTTACTCATAGATTCATGACATGGAATTTCATATGAAAACTCATCAAATGTGACTGATTCATTGATTTGACTACCAAGTGGAACATCAGATTTGGCCTAGTTCATATTTATAAATACATGAATAACTTCGTAGATAATTAATGATTCTTTTGCATATCCATAAATATTAATTCCTATGATAATTACCTGATTCAACTTAAAGATTGCGTACACTAATTTTAGTGGATGAGGACCATAATCTCCTAATTTGGACTATTTTAAGGTTACATTGGATGTGTTCCTTAGACATGATGAAGAATCCATGGACACAGACCATGTGATCATCACCAATTATAGGTCTATTATTCTGATATTTCTATCAGATGCCAATGTTGGAGATTTTAGTTATTTATTGGTTCAACCCCACCATATGTCGACTTCATAGATGATTATATTCTAATTCATTATTTTTATTTACATTCCAATATTATATTTCAATGTCTAAAAACTATTAAATTTTATATCCTCATACATTATTTTTTATAGGCATCATTGGTTATGGAAATCTATGATATGCACAATCCATGTTTGGTCCCCCATTTTGTACCTAGACACACTTCATTGATAATGGTATAGATAACAGCAAGAACAAGAATATAGAAGACATATTTCATTTTTAGTATGGATCATGAAAGAGAATGAATGAGATATTTATTAGGATCCTCATAGAGAGAATTTTTTAATATTTTTTGTATTTATATATATTAGTACCATTGTATATGAGAATCCAAAACATTTAGTTTCATTTTTCTATTACAATTAACTCATTTTTAGGTATCCAAAATTCAAATTTTGTCTACCTATATATAGTTGGTTCCACTAATTCTGAATAATTTGTATCAATTCCATTTAACTATTAATATTTTCCCTTTTTTTAATCTTATAATGATGATAATGATTCCCTATTATACCATCATAGAACCCTATATTCTTGCTAGAAATGTTCCAGAATAGTGGGAGACACTTGAGGCCATGTATCCAATGTGGTTTAGTTAATTATGATTGATCATCGTTTAGGAAATCACCATTTAGTATTATATATATATATATATATATATTTCTAATAGGATTATTATCTTTAGATTTTTATATACTAGAAAAGGGAGTGTTTAAAGTTGGTAATGAGCCTATGACTTGGAGTAGATAATCCACATGTTGGGGAATATTTATGTTTGTTGTGGTATGATATGTTGATCTACATTATTAATCATAATGTTTTATTATTCCGACAATTTTAGGAAGTTTTTGTTTCTAATTCTTGTTTATTTAGGATTTTCCCATTTTGTCAATATAGGAAAGGAGTATTTTCTCATCCATCATTATAGGAGTGTAGATATTTATATTATATGAATATTCCATTTCATACATATTACATTGATTGAAAAACATTTACTCATCATATGATAATTGGTATATAATACTTTTATTTTATAACGCTTTATGTTGGAAAAAGGTTTAAATAATTGCTATCATAATGTTTCTACAACCAATGGAATTGAATTTTTAAATATAGACTAATAGTGTAACCTTAAATAACCAATTTCATTACATGTTTGAGTGATGAACTATTTTTGACATGTCCTACAATTTTAGTTATTTGAAATGAAATAGAATATAATTATAAATTATAATAATTTTCTTCTAGAAATATGGAATCATCATCCATATAATTGAAAAATCATATATGGTCTTGATACTTTCTAGAGAATATGTTACTATCTAATCTACTCATAGTTAAACGATGTTCTAATTTTGTGTCATAAATCATATGTTTTTTTACCTGGGGATGTAAATTCCTCCGAATTAGTTATTATATATAAAACAATTAAATATTAACATTTCACAGATATGATTGATGTTAAATGGTGATTCCAATAACTACATAAATAGAGTTTTTCTCAATAACATGTAATTAAAATCCCTTATCAGTAAAACTAGATGATAAAAAAAATTTCACCTTGACCATGCCCTAGTAGTGGGATATTTGGTAACTTAGTTTTCATGTTTATTAAGATTTTCAACATGATTTTTTCTATTAGTAACCATTATTCTATTTGAATAATTTTTGAGGTGTTTTTTGGGAATTATAGAAATATTTCTCTTTTATTTCCTTGGGTTGAATGCATTGAAGGTGGAAATACTGATGCTCCCAAAATAGGGGAATTTATTCCACCATTATTGTCCTTAGTGGATTAAATTTTATATATTTTCTTTATTACTCAGTGAGGAATTGTTAAATAGCATTGAGTGGTTTTATTACAAACAATATTGTCTATAGAAGTTATACCAAGACCAATACTATCTATGTAAGATTTTACCACAGTGTTCCGATAGTAGCATCCACTGAATATTAATGGGAATGGTGGCCCCTAGAATATTGAATCATTATTAAAGGATATAATATAATTTTTTTAAAATCTAGAGATTCCTACATAGTGGAGGGTGAAACTTGTTGATCACATGATCTATGTTTTTACATTTGATATTTTTATGTGATTGCACCAGCTGATTGGAACTGCGGAATGTGATACACTAATTTACAAAAATGTTTATCTAAATAAGTATTTCAATATAAACTAATATATAAGAAATATTTATATTTCATGCATCTGATGCAATATTCTTTGTATATTATGACTAATTCATATGTTTTCACATTGTATTAGAAATTCTTCCCATGTATTGATGGTGCTGAGTTTTCCAAAATGATATGATTTAAGGATGGGATAATGCATATAATCGGATTTGTGGTTAACATATACAATGTAACTCCCATATATGATATAGTGAATGTAATAAAGTATAATTTAATAAATTAAATTTATCTTCTTTTAATATTATAAAGTTTTATAAATCGAATACATGGCATCGAGAAAGATAATAAATTTAATACTCATAAATGAATACATATACATTTGTCACCAAATAAATAAATAAGAATAAAAAATATTACGATTGGAAAATAAATATAAAATAGTAAAAGAATAATATGATAATTATGATTTTCTTCATCCATGATAGCGTCTTCACTCATATAAAATGATTTAGTAATAAAACAGAATGTTAACAATGCAATATTTAATTTTAAAATCAATGTATATATAATAATGAAAAATTATTTGTGAGTGGATAATGAATTGAATAAGTTATATTTATATGAATTTTTTAACACATTTGACTGTTATTAATCCGACTGTTGGAATAGTATATTAAGAGTTGTAATAGTAATATTACCATCCTGTATAGTAATAGGATCATTATAATATTAAAATAATCAATGAATTTATAAAATAATACTTTTCTATCATATAAAATGAAAATATGATATATTTATACAATTTTACAAGTAAATAAATATTTTTATAAAAAACAATTAGACTTGGTTGTTTTTTAAAAAGTAATTTTATTACGATGTGTGACAATGACGACACAATTTTGTAATACCATATGTAATATTTGTAAGGGTCACAAAATCGATTATAATATTTAACCATTATTTCTCACATAAATGGAGATTTAATTTAAATATTAAATTTATCATATCAATGAAATTATTTTAATAAAATGGATTCCATTTTTCTAATACGTATATCAATAATTTTATAGGGTGAAATAATGGGATTTTTCTAATATAGTATAATTTTTGGTTAAGAGTGAATTATGCTAATTTACAATATTTATTATCATTATCCAAATACATGAATTTTTGAGTCATGAATAATGTGACAACCCATTAGATAAAACTCACATTCACCCATTACATCATATAGTCTCAATAATCGTTACTAGAGTTATTTATTAGCCATAATAATATACTAATCAATATAATAGTAAAAAAACCATTCTACACCTTTTATAAATACCACCCCATTTCCTCACAACTTATAAGTCGACATGCATTATAAAACACTACAAAATCATCACCTACCCACTCTATCAATTTATATGTTCGTATGATCTCACTAAATGACCAATTAATAATTATAAGGTGGTTTTTAAAGTAGGTGATAATCAAGAGGTAACAATCTCATTCTACCTCTTTAAATTTCATTTCATTTTTTTCATTCTCTTGACCTCATAGATACATGAAATAATAATATATATGGTATAATTTAAATACTCTAATGTTATATTTATAATGGAATGTTTTCAATCCAACAATTTCCTCAACTTATATTGTTAATAATAACAAAACCATTATCCAAACTATGGCAGTTAACCATCTCTAGTGTTAATGGGTTTTCATTTTGCATTACCTCATTCAAGTACAACCAAAAAACTATTATTATGGTTATGTAAAATTTCAATATTTATTTTATTACCCATTACATTTTATAGATCATATATTTAAAAATAATAATAAAAAACAAACTTGAATTAGTATTTGAGTAATATTTAGTCATTTTTCAAGAATGTCCATTATTATACCGAACTAAATCAACCATGAAACCAAGGAACTAATGATCTCGGGCCGAAAAAAATTATCTTAAATACTCATAGAAATGTCCATAAATTCATAAAATAAAATTATAATAAATAATATATATAGGTAAAAGTTTAGAAATTATTTTATTAATGAATCTAATTTGATTAGCTAGTACATTAAATGCATGTGTAGAACATATTAAAACATCTTGTAAGGAATCTTTCCAAACCTCAATATTTCATTTGCATTATGCTATATATCCATTTTTCTCAATCTACATCTTCATTATTATTATATATATATATATATATTATGTATTCATTATACATGTTCAAATCACCTATATATTTCTCAATTCAAATGTCATTTATGAGGGAATGCAGTTTTTCAAAATGGTCCCTTCTCAAATTCTAGTAAATAAGAAAACATGATTTAAGGGAACTTTTATGATTCGTACAATGATATCATGTACAAAAAAAATTATTAAATCTTTCCATACGTTATAATATCACTCATTTTATTCATCGAAAACTATTTGAGAAAATTTATTATTTTTATATAAATTATTATGACGTTATCCCCTATAAGGAATGTTAAATATTTCCCCTTAAACCACACTTAATATAAACATTTATAATGTTTCCAAAAGAATATTTTACATGTTATCACATCTGTTGGAAAATAATGTTAATAAGAATCTCTTATTCACCACATTATGATTTCACATTAATTATTTAAACCCTTATTTTTGGGATACCATTATGATAAAACCTTATGTTATGACTTATGGAATTATTATCAAACCCATTTGTTTTCAATGGGTAACCCTTTTGTTAATGTTTCAATTCAAGATATGGAACACATATTTTGGTACATATCAGGATGGTTGTTTCTAGAAAACAATCCAACAAATTAGGTAATATTTTTTCCCAAGATACATTATATATGTCAATAGGGAGTAAACTTAATCGATTATGAGACCCTATCCACCATGTACCATCATCATGACATTTACCATTCACTGATGTTTCTGTCATGATATATAAAACTACAACATTTTCATATTTTGGTGATCATATGATTCAATTCCCTATATGTTATTCTTCTTTTGAATTATTATAGAACCATGTATTTTAGGCTATCATTTTATTCCTTCTGACTCTTTTATAATGCTTCATTTCAATGATGACTACCTTATTGTGAATTTTTGTCATAACCTATTTGAATATATTCCCCAGGGTTTAATATCTATTTGTATGAGATAAAAGGTGGTTAAAATCCCATTTAATATATTTATAAAAATATTTTTTTATTTTGGTTATTTTTTTTCTAAATATATACCCAGTCTTCTAAATAAACTATGATTTTCAATCATAGGTTTGAATTTAATGGATATTTGTACTTAAAATAATATAATAATATGTGAAATATACATTTGATTATAATGATTTATTCTAATCCTGGTATAGTTATTATTTATTTATTTTGAAAATAAATTATTAATTATGACCATATAGATAATTCTAAAATAATGGATAAATAAATTTTATACTAGTTAATAATAAGTATAGATATACATTTTATTTATTTTTTTATACTTTTTTCTTCATTGTTTCAATTTATATTCTCATTAGCTAGGTATACAAGACCCCCTATTAGATCATGTTGTTGATGAATCTATTATTTGACAATGTCATCTTATATTTATTAGATATTTTGATCCCCTCATCATGGAATAATGGAATTATTATATATTAAATATATACAATGTCATAGAATGCACATAAGAAAAGATATTACTGCTAGTAGTATATCTTTCTAATGGTGATGTTGATCAATTTTGGAAACTATTAAAAAAATTAATAAATTGTGGAATTAATTCCCTGGAATGAGAAGGATTCACTAAAATATTTTTCATTAAATATTTTCCCCAAATTTAATATCGTAACTAGAAGAGGGAGTTCATTGTAATGGTGAAAAATGATGTAGAGTCTATCTGGGAAAATGAGGAAAAGAATAAAATGTCTTGCATTATTCTCGTATGGCCTTCTCATGAACATTGGTGGTAAATATGATTTATTATTTAGTGCATTAAACCAATTTTTAAAAAAAATCATCTTTATTTGAGAGAATAATAGCTATGAGAATACCCTTTTATTACTTTTGGATGGTATGGAAAATGGATACTCTCAGTGTCCTCTTGGGGTCGTAGATAAATAATAAAAATGGTGTGTAATAATGAATGTTCAATACATAAATCCTATAGAAGACAGAAAACATGTCATCCCACATGTCAAAAATAATGTGATAATCAATCTTGGTGCAATGTATTGGGGAATGAAGATGTTTTTAGTGTTGAAATGGGGGGAATGAGGATATTCATAGAAGAAGGGAAATAAAGTGGCACACTAATGTAGATGAAATGAAAAAAGAATTTTCATATCAACACAATGCATGAATAAAAAAAATTTAGCTACAAGAGACACAGAAATTTAAAAAGCCAATTCCCTAAGACATGGTTTGTAGTGACAATCAATGAATATTACCTATATCAAAACAATAAAGATAATATTTAATCACCACTATTGAGGATATTCATCAGAATGATGTAGTGATATGTACACCGGTTATTCATTCAGTAATAGAATCCATATTTATTATGGTTTTACACATTCATTTATATTGTTCAGGTTTAGTAGAACTATTCCAAAACCACCTCAAGATATAGTAGTTAGGATATAAAATCAAATACGTAATGGGGTATTTTTTAAATCTAATTTATTTGAGTCCTCCCTAAACAATTTATGTATAAAAAACCTCCCAAAAAATTAAATCATACATTTTTCAGATGAGTTTTATTCTATTTTTGGAATTCCTTGACTATGATTATATAAATACATCATCAACTGTTGGTAAATGGAAATCACTATTCACATCCAGACGCATCCTCAGATAACATAAAAATGTATGAAGGTTGAATAATATCATATAAAATATTCTTCTCACGAATGGATACTATTTTCTTATGAGAAATCATATATATATAAAATGATAGAGATAATGGAGAGGACCATTCTAGAATACATGCCCATGGTTAGGGACTACATCGATGTGTTCCCAGATGAATTGCGTAGTATTCCACCTAACCAAAATGATGTGTTCTCAAATGAACATACACCTTGATCTCTACCCATATCAATGTATCCTTATATGATAACATATATTTAGTTCGATGAACAATATGTGAATTTATAATAAAATATTGATAGTAATTTTATAAATCTAAGTGCATAATTGGTGTGTGTTCAAGTCCTCAATTTCAAATAAAAAATATTCTTCCTTACCCCTTCTAATTGACTATTATGAGATAAATATAAACCTTCTAAAAAACAAGTATCCCCTGCTAGAGATAAATGACCTATTCAATAATCAAAATAAAAACATGTATTATGAGAAGGTTCCCCTTTTGTCAATTTTTTTCCAATTAAAGGTGATGATAGAATATATTCACATAAGTAAAATTCAATTGTGTTAGGGACACTATGAGTTTGTGGTGATTTTATTTGTAATCAATAATTTTATAGAAAATTTCATGGAATTAATGAATTCAATATTTAAATATTAAATTTAATTTTTTTAGTAGTCATTATAGATGATATTTTAATAGTATCCATGAGAAATGAAGATCAAAAGAATAATTTCAATACTATGGTAATGAATTTGTGAGGGGATAACCTTTATGCAATGTTTAGTAAATTTTTTAGGGATTTTGGATGTATAACTCCTAGGATATATTATCACTAGAAAAGGGATATCTATAAACCCTTATAACAAAAAGGCAATTTAGGTGTGGCCTAAAAAATCTATAATGGATTTCCATAGATTAAATTTTCTAGATAGGTATTACCAATAAATTTTGAGGAAATTTCCATGGGTGAAAACCCATTAACCAAGATGAATTAAAAGGTAGTAAATGTCACAACCCGTCCACCAGGGCCCGTGCCATGACTATCCCAAGCCGGCCATCCCTAGGCCAGTGATATATGACTAGTACCGAAAAGAATATTCCCTAAAAACTGGGAAGAAATTGCCTTTTTAACCTGTAAACACATGCAACCCATCACACAACAAGATATGAAAAAAAATAAACTATATCGTAAAACATGTCTATATAGTATGAAAAAGGGGCTTGAATACAACCCCAAATAGAAAGTACAAGTAAACTAAAATGTACAATTAAACTAAAACAGCTCCTCTGGACACCCGCCAAGGATCCTACATAAAGGGTAGGTACAGCTCTCAAACGGTCGTCTCTGTGGTACACCTTGTTTAATGTCCACCTATGAGCTACCTTCAGTCCTGATACTGTCGTCCATAGTCAGCGTTGTTTGTCATCTACACCAAACACAAGATGGTATGGAATTATCCCATGTAGGGGAGAGTATAAAGATACTCAGTAGGGTACCCAAGACCCTTGAAGGTCTGACAAAACCCAAAAAGGATAAATCACAAATCCTGAAAACAAATGTCAACCCTACTTAGGTATATGCCCATAAATATACGTATGTTACCAAGTATAACCATCTCATTCTTGAGGAAACACAAGACCAACTCATTTTCTCAAAGCTCAACTATTCCATTAAGGAACGAATATCCCAATGGTAACACCACAATGGTAAGTACCACAAAGGTAAAACCACATAGAAGAATTCCACAGAGGTATCACCACAATAGAATATACCACACATGTAAGCCACACAAAATAAAACCACCAAGGTATCCCCATGATGGAAAGTACCACACAGGTATGCCACATAGAAGAATACCACAAAGGTATCACCACGATGGTATGTATCTCATAGGTACTCTACATAATAAGAATACAACAAAGGTATCACCATGAAGGAAAGTAACACACAAGTACGCCACATAGAAGAATACCACTAAGGTATCACCATGATGGAAAGTACCACACAGGTACACCCCACAGATGAATACCACCAACGTATCAGCATAATGGAATTACCACAATGTTACGCCACATCGAAGAATACCACAATGGTATTACCATGAAGGTAAGTAATCAGCTCACACAAGGTATAACTTAGGTACAGTAGTAGATACAATTAGACATAACTACTGAATCATCTTACATTGATAAGAGGTAGACCCACCTATGATCCTAAATCATTATACCCACACTGGATCCTAGTACATCATCATACCCACACATGATCCTTGTACAACAGACCCCAAAGGATCCTAGTACATAATCAGACCCATAGAGGATCCTAGTACAGTAGAACCACACAAGATCCTAGTACATCATCAAACCCACATGTGATCCTAATACAGAAGTCCCACATAGGAAACTAGTACATCATGAGACCCCCATAGGATCCTAGTACTGCAGACCCACATAAGATCTGAGAGTAGTCACATGTGGATTCCTAGAGAAGATCCATGTGAGACCCTCGAAAAAAGCCACATAAAGGATCCCAAGAACATACCCACAAAGAATCCCTTTATCATGTTACAACAAGATACAGGGTTCCCGCACTAAGCTCACTTGATTCTGAGAGGATCCACTAATAAAGCCACAGGTCAATACTCCATCTGCCAATAATTACCAAAAAGAAGAATCCAAAAGGAACGCCATGTAAAAGGGGTCTCAATGCAAAATACGGTGCGTCAATCAGACGTCAGGTCTCTATGTTATTGTACTTTTAGTCTCAAGGTCCCGATTGGATTCATGTTCGATCCAACCAGGCCATACAAAAACATTATCCAAAACTCAAGTGGGGTATACCAAAAGGCCGATCTCTCTTCAAAGATACCATCGCAACCGATGGTTCATCAAACAGAGGCTCGTAGCTCAAGATATGGCAGAAACATCGAAAATGTGTCCAATTTGGACTGGGTCTGGTCCGACCTAGTAGGACCCATCCTGCCCAACTCGGCTTGGGCCAACCCGATCCGGTTCGGGTCGACCCATCCTGACTCGGGGTCCGGCATTGGGTCGGACCCTACCAGTTGGGTCATCCAGGCCCACCAGCGTGACCAATGCTGGGAGCCCCGTGACTGGCTGGATGGCCATCCCTCTATCGAGGCGCGGTCGTGCACCACACCCCCACCAGTGGTCGGCTGCCCCTCCATTGCCGTAGTGGCCTTGCGCCAAAGTTGTTGCACGCCGGGCGGCGCATGCCGATGCTGCCACCACTGTCGCATGGCCGGCCATTGAGCCGGCCACTGCCCTCGCTCTGCACTAGCCAATGAGCCCTGACCTTCTCATCATTCGGCGGTGCAAACGTGTGCCGCCCTTCATTCCTCCCAGCTGGCCAGGTGTCGTCCGCCACCTCTTTATGTGAGTCATTGCGGATTTGTTCCAAGCCTGAAAAATTAAATGATCACATATTTGTGTACTTTGAGTCGAGTGCTTCGCATGCGTATTTTGAGCTCAGCAAAACACCACGTTTCTAACGCCAATAAATATTTTGTGATGAGAACAGATGAAGAACGTGTCAAAACCCACAAAGGTTGCTGAGAGGTCGGGCCATGTTCGTTTGTCCCGCAGCCTTAGCATTAGATTGGTAGAATGTGGATTTCTTTATCTTGAATCAAGAAGAATATATATATTCCTAAATTGAGATGAACATCAAGAATGGGTAAAGGAATAATCAAATAAGAATCCCTACAAGATACCCCGCAACATCCTCTAGCATAGACGAAGGAATCGTGGGTCAACCTGTAAGTCGATTGGCAGTGTTCATCATATAAATCCAAGAATGGGGAAGTGGAAGTCAAAAAAACACCCAATTGAAAATAACCCCAACCTCAAGTTTGTTGAAGACTGCCCACGTTTGAGGATGTTTCGGCGTTCATCATCACCTGCCACTAGCCTCCAACGACTTCACCCATTCATTGATCTCCAGTTCGGGGTTTTGGTGTCGCTCATCACCTTCCTCTAGTACCAGCTCTCTCCTACAAGGGTTTGGCATCACAACACGTTCTCCGCACATCGTTTCTTTGCGAAACTGTGCCACCACCTCCCCCTAAGATCCATATAAATAAGAGAGGTTGAAAAGTTCAGGGGATTAATAGAGGCCCATTAATTAGGAACCTTCCTAATTCCCGAATGGTCCGGTTACATATAATTGAATGGCCAAACCATTTATTGGCTTGACACGTCACTGATCCCACCTTACCACTCGTCCGTTGGGGGAATATAATAAAAATAAAATAATAAAGATATTTTATTTAATCTATTATGAAGTTCCAAAACTTAATTTTTCTTCAGACCTACTATGGTCGAAGTGAAGGTTTCATTAATCGAATATTGGCACTGCGAGTTCAACGGTGACCTCATATTTCAATTCTGAGCACCGGTTCAAACGTTATATGACGCTGCTCACGTGCTTACTGAACATACTCGAAAAAATCTTTATAAAAATTATAACAGTCACCCTTGACCCCCACTAGTTGAGGTTAGGCTCTAAATAAGAGAAACATGCCCCAACGAACCCAACGGTACTCTTGTATTTTCAATCCGAGTTACCATTTAAAACTTGTGAATTTTACAATAAAATACTTATCACTTAATTATTTTATTTACAACCTAAAACTAATATTTACTGGTGGCCTACTCCGACCAAAGTTAGTATCTGGTTAAATAAATCCTGACCTCACATGTTCAGCAGTGGTTCCATTTTTTACATCTGAGCTACAATTTGTGAGTTATAAGCATTTGAAAAATAAAATAATTTATTTATAGTAATGCCATTTTCATGTTTTCTCATAGGAGGCCCGCGCCGACTAAACTTATGTTGTGCCTAGAGTAAACCTGCCATCATATGCGCAACAATGCCCCAGATTTTGGATTTGAGTAACTGTTTAGGGGTCATTCCAAATTTTTCAGGAAAACTGCTTAAGCTCACTATTTAATGTATCAAAACTTTGACGGACCATTCCAGGCACTCCGGACCTCGGAATAAAAAACCGTCTGATTTCGGAGTCTCGAAATAATTTATTATAATTAAAAATAATATAAGGAATTTATGAGACATTGAAGTATATATTTACTAGAAAGGTTATTATGAATACAACTTCAATAAACTAAAAAATTAAAATATATGTAATAATTCTTAAAGTACCCATAAGTGGATAATTATTTGTGATATATAGTGATGCGTCATAAAAGGGAGTAAGATTATTATTGAAGGAAAAATGATTAAGTGATGGCCTAAACAAATGGAATATGAATATTCATGAAAAATACTATAAAACACAAGATCTGGTGATAGAGGCTATGGATTTCATGTGGAAATTCTTGTTGAATTATTTATTGGGGATAAATGTGAGATATATACCTATCCCAAGATCCAAATATATATTAATAGAGAATAAAATTAATATATTCTACTGAATGTTGTTAAATCTCATCAAGGATTATGATTTCCCAATCCACCACCATCTTAGTAGTGAAAATAAAACTGAAGATGATATATGTAGAAATTATTCTACAATATTATCAATGATCAATATAAAAAGGGATATAGTCCTTTTTGAATTGAATATGACGAACCTAGAAATCATAAAGGAAGGAACATCATAAATTATTTTCCAAATTATTGCTCAAACATGGTTTTTAGATATGATAATGGAAGGTCAAAGAGATTATATGTAAACTCATAAGAAGGTGAAAGCAATCTGAAATGGGAAATCATAGGAGTTCTAAATTCTTGTGGAATGAGTAAAATGTTTCAGGTTAAAAATTAGTTCACAATAAAATCATTATATAAGATGAGGGGGAATTTTGAATGATTCAAAAGATTTTCCTTCTCCATACACCTAGGGAGTATAATTATATATAGATATATCTATGATCACTATATTTGTGAAATTATATTGGAGGATATAAATGAATATATATCAATGTGCTTGATATGTCAGTGTGTGTAGGATGAAAGTGTAATGACTAATGGTATGATACAACCATTTACAACTCCAATTTTGAAATGAAAAAACATAACTATGGAAAATATCATTGGAAATATGAAGATATCAAGAAAAAATAATTCTATTTGGTTTGTAATGTATCATCCTAAAAATAGTTCACAATTTATTTCAAATCATTATCACCTCTCAGTCAATAAAATTTAATGGAAAACATCTAGGATGTTTTGTGGCATAATTATGTACCATTATCGATTCCATATGATGAATATGTCATATTTAAATCCTTTATCTAAAAAATTATCAAATATTTGTTAATAATATAGTAAAACATCAGTATGTCTTATCACACCTAGACACATGGTCAGTATGAGAAGTCTATATAGATAGTGGAATACATGTTGAAAGAATTCTCAATGTAATTTTGAGGAGGATGGGAATAACATATTCTTATATTCATGTTCTCGTACAATAATCATTTCCCCTCATGAGTCCAAAGGCACCATATCAATCCCACAAATGGAAATGGTGAATAACAAATTCATGGTAGAAATAATTTGGTGAATGCAAGAGACTAAGACCTTAAATGATCGAGGAAATGGTAGAAAAGTTGATAACCATTCATCAGTACATCATGGTAGTCCGACGTTCATTGATTATATATGAATAAAATAATAACTGAGGCAATCCGTTTGAGGTTTCATATATAGTATTACACTACATATCTCTATGGAATTATATCATGATATTTGTGAATGAGGGAAGCCTAAATCCAAGGTTGATCAACCCCTTTAATATTATAGATCTTGCAGGAGTTGTGGCATATGGACAAGCGCTTACATCAACAATGTTTCACGTACATTTTGTACTCTACATATCCCTCATGGGGATGTACATAATATATTGCTTATATTTTTTATAACTATAAAATGATCTGTCTAATGTAGAGAAGCTAGTGAAGATATAGGAGAATCAGGATAAATTGCTACATGAAAGATGACACACTGTTAAAAGTACTATGGAAGAATCATATATATGAAAAGGTGATATATAAACTAGTGTAAGTAATGAAAAAGATATACCCTCACAAAAATTCACCTAAATATGCAAAATGAATTTTTGGATGAGTCATTTTATAAGGGGGAAATTTAAAGATCCAAAAAATTATGAATGAAATTTATCTTATTATAATTTATTATATACTATAAAGAACAAACTTTAGATCGATGAACCGAAAATATCATTATTCTCATAAATTAGCAATGATATATTATTATGAAAATGAATCCACCAGAATTACAAACTTTCTATTAGGAAATAAAAAGTTTAAGATAATAAGAATATGATAATTTGGACATACATGGTCGACCAAAATGATTTCACTCACGAAAAAAGATATTGAAATAGAAAATAATGTTAGTAAAACATAAATTATTATGGTGATTCATGAATATATAAAATTGGGGAAAAAATAAGTTAATGAATAAGTAATTCAATAAGTTGTAATTATATGATGTAGTGAACCCTTTGACCATTAAAAAGATGACCATTGAAATATAAACATGATCGTTGGAATAGTATTATGATTGTTAGAAATAGTAAGATAACCACTACCATATAAAACATTCATAAGAAAATGTAAAATAATATTTAGTATTCTTCAATAATTTCAATGTGAAATATTTATATCAGTAGACAATTAAATATATCCATATAAATAATAAAATTAAAAATTGTTATTTTTTAAAATGTTATTTCTTTATTTATAATTTTGAAAATAATAAAATAATTTATAAAAAAATTACAATCATAAAATCAATTCATAAATTAATATTTTTTGTTAATATAATGATATTATAATTTTATGAGACAATATGTATTTTTTCAATGGTTTATAATATCGATTAAAATATGAAAAATAATATTTTATTAATAAATGGGAATTTTATTTATAATTTAAATTAATCATGTTTAAAAAATTATTTTAATATTATTATTTCTATTTATAAAATATATAATTTGAAAAAAATTTAGGGTGGATTGTTGTAACTTTTCTACCACATAGTTTATTTTCAAGTGAATTGTGAAATATTGTAATTTACAGTATTTAACATTAAAATAAATACATGAATATTTTACTCATGGATGATATAAGGGAAAATTAATTATATCTCATAATAACCAATTATTCTATTTTCCACATTAATAAACAATATTAATAATTTTGAACAACAATAATAAACTAATTAATGAAATAACAAAAAACTCCCCTCTCCCCTTACAAATACCTGCCATATCCACCCAATCACCTCAAACTTTCTAAGACTTGTTGATTTATAAATATCTTAAAACATATATATTTCCAACACTACCCATCTCCATGTTGTTTGGGTATCAAAA
The DNA here is from genome assembly GCA_963277665.1 of Viscum album. Lineage (NCBI taxonomy): Eukaryota > Viridiplantae > Streptophyta > Magnoliopsida > Santalales > Viscaceae > Viscum > Viscum album. The sequence continues at coordinate 1,957,357,180 of OY728150.1, forward strand.
AACTTAAAATTTCATGTAATTTAATCTGGTTTTCAAGGATGAGATATTTAAGATGTTACTGTCTCAAACTACTTGTTTTAATTTTTTTCATTTTCAACCATCTCATCAGCTCACCAAAAAACAAATTCTTAATAAGTCTAGTATAAATAATATAATTTACTGTTATATTTATAATGGCATATCTTATTTAAATACACTTTATAATCTAATCTTATTTAAATAAAATAATAATTATCCAAATTTGAAGGTTAAACATGTCAATGGATAATGAGTTTTTATTTTCCATTATAACCATAATGAGTGGTCATAAAACAATTTTTATAGTTAAATTATATATTAATAATTATATTATTAATCATATAAATTTATGGAACTTATATATATAGACATAATATTACCTAAAAATGAAACTAAATCATAATGGTTGGAAAAACAATAATAATAAATAGATGAATCGACCATGAATCCATGAAACAAACACTTTCGGAATGATAATATTTATCATTATAACTTATAAAAATTCCAATAAATGGAATTAATAAATTTATAATATATGATATACATTTGGAATCAGTTATTATTTTAGTAATTAATTAATATAATTTTATTATCATAGAAATTAATTACAAATGATGAATTTATTCACACATAAGATAATGGATTTCTATAAACATAAATATTTATTTTGGGTAATGATTTTTTACTATATTAAATAGTTTATTTCTTCATTATTATCATGTTAATATCCTATATTTTTATATATGTTCCCAATAAATTAGTTTATCTTATTTCATTATTCATTGATTGGTAACAATTTTTTAAAGGTTTCCCTTCTTGACTCCTTTCAATATGAAAATTATTAAAGGGAACTTCTCAATTTCATAACCACTTTTAAAGTACACTCCATAAAATGTTTTATGAAATTAAAATTATATAATCAAAAGACATTAATTATTTTATTCATATATATTTTTATTTAAATATTTTTTGTTTTATTCTCCATATGAAATATTATATATTTTCCCTCAAACCACACTAATGTGGTTGATTTTTAAAGATACATAAACATTCATTTTATTTTTTCAGATCAGTTGGAAATCATTATTTGTCATATGTATTTATTTCATACATAATTAGTTTGAAATGATGATTTAACCTTTTTATTCTCAGATACCATTATACTACACCATTTTCTTATTCCTTATGATATGATTATGAATCCCTTGTCATACCATGAAAAAACATTATTTATATATTTTTTCATTATGTGGAAAACTTATGAATGTATATTTTAAGATGTGTGCATACAGATGACACTCCAATTAATTAGGTAATGATTTTTCTCGTGACTTATTATATACTGGATTATGGTGTTGTCAGAATCCATTATGGGTCTTTGTTGACTATGTTATATCACCATGACTGCGATCCTTTATAGAAGATTATTTTATGATATTTTCTTATATAAAATTATTAATTTCCATGATCAAATTTATTGTTTTATATGTTTTCCTATTTATGTTTATTCATGAAACACAACTTTTATTTTATCATTTTATTCCTTCCAGCAGAAGCACCAATAATTTTTTTTGTTTATTACCATTATGGTCTTCTTAGATCATAACATTTGTCTTAATATTTCACATTTTATACTATTATATTTTAGGTGATCAAATGGATTTAGGGAGATCATTATTGAGAATAATAAAAATATTTATTATTCTAGTTTCAATTTTTAAAATTATGTACCTTGTTGTCCAAAGACACATGAATTTTCAATCCTTGATTTTTATTTAATTGATATATTTTTTAAAATCATGTAGTAAAATGTGAAATAGGTTAGGGTCACTATAGTGGTTTGTAATATTACCTCAGTGTGTAATTTTAGTGAAGATGATGTTATTGGGAAACGGTGTTCAACTTCTTGAACAGGTAGTTCATCATCTTGTGGATGAAAGTGTTAATTTAAATTATCACATGATGGTTGTTTTAGTCAGATTTAATTTGGAATTATTTTTTTATTGACATTATATGGAAGGAAGGGTTACATGGAAACCCAATGAAACCGAGACCATGAAAAGTTCCAATGTTTTTATAATGTTGGGGTCGAATTAGTGATATTATAGATCATTTCATTTATTTCTAATGAGATTGGATTGGCGAGAACTCTAGGTATTGGTTTGGGAGTTGAATATCCATTCCATGTGGAATGATGATGTGATTCTAGTAGAATATGATATATATCATGGTCAAAAATATATCATGTTATATGTAGTAAAACTTATATCAAAGAACAAGATTATTGACCCATATATAGTGTGAGGTATGATCATAGTAGCTAAGATGTTATTATTTAATTTTCTAGAGCTAATGGATTTCAACTCATCCATATCTAATGATTTATATTAATGTGTTGGAAATATAATGTAACACTTATATGGGATGATTTCTCTTGAAAAATTATTGGGACTAATGTTATAATGTAGTCTCCGATGATAGGTGTTTCCCCTTGAGAACTGTGTATACAGTTTCGTAGGGATCTTTTGATCCATCATATGAATGCTTTTTATTTAATTAAATAGATGGTCTATTTAGTGCATTATTGAGCCAATTTTTATTGAAACCACAACATGGTGTTCATCATATCCGTATAAAGTAATAGATCTATTCAAAAGGGTGAATGGTATTCCAATATGATTCGAGCTGGACCTAATAATACCAGATATTGAATGGTTTCTCCTATATAGTAATTAATTTTATTGATGATTGAGGATTATTACTAGATATGTTTACACTAGTGGTGGAATTATTCAAGGATGAATTTATCAGTGAATATTTCATTCTACCACATGAGACATAGGTATATTTCAGTATTGATAATTTTTATAGAACAGATCCAATTTCTATTCATCAATACATAACTTCTCCTAATGAGTTTCCAAAAAATTAGATATAGTTATATGACCTAGATGATTAAGCATATATTAATCATAATAAATCTCATAGATATTTTCCTATATATTTTCACAATAAGATGTAATGGCCTATATGAGTATTTTGTTATGAAATTCGATATCATAAATGAACATGTTATTTTAATGACTATGAGGAATAATGTCATCTACCCAAACGATCATTCCATTTTTTTGTTTTTATGGATGATATGATTGTATTATATTTGTCTGTTATTGATCATTCAAATAATCATGACATATTAATGAGTACATTGACAGAGTATTGTTTGTATGACAATCTAACAATGTTCAAATCCTGTATTATTAATCTTCACATATTAGATCACATTATATATAAATTTCATTCTTTTTGGACATAAAAAAGGTGTGAGAAAATAATTCATGGGAGAATACCATAGGCATAATAGATATATAGTGTTTCTTGGGGAAACCATTTACTAAAAAATAATCACCAAAATATTTTCATTCCTTGTTGCACCAAATATAGGCTTGACCAATAATGGAGTAATTTTTATATAATCTGAATCATATTAAAAGGTATTACAATATTTTAATGGAATTATATCCTTAGTTACCATCATCACATTATTTGTCTCTAGTATAGTCTACAATTTTTATTGTGACACGTAAAGTTTTGAACATTGATAATTGTTTGATTAGGTAAAATGAGTTGTAACATGTGTTCCAAAATATTTTTTTCCTAATTAGTATAATTAATGAAAGAATGGTATATATTTATAAAATCTTGTTCATGAATTACATTTTTGTAAATGCTATATTTATAGAGAATGAATTTTTGTAAATAGTGAACCAGGAATAATCTAATATATAATTACTGAACATGAGATGATCCTCCAACAGAGAAAATGTGTGGAATAACTATAGTAATTCAACATTGATCATGATTATGTTCCATTAAAGATTGTCATGAACCACTTTATAAGATATGGATTCTAGGATAACATTTCTATTTTGGTAGGTTTTAAAGAGATGTTTTTGAATTAAGGTACATTGGAGTACATTATACCACCCATAAACAATTTATAGTCTTATGTAACTACACATATTCTTGGTGAAATGATTGATAAACATTAATTAAATTTTGGATTCTATTGTGAATAGATATTACCATATTCTATGTTCACTAACAACAATAGTTTTCAAAGGAATTTTCATATTGATCCTTATGATGAGCTCTTTAGTAGGCCCTCCATTTTTCCAATTTTTTTGTTATATGTAGGACATGTACCTCAACTAAAACATTTTTTCATTCACTAAAAATAAAAATCTGAATTTTTGATCATGAAATTCATGATTTTGAATGAGTTTATGTTATAATCATATACTGATCATCATCAATGGACCCTAGATTTTAGATTAGAAATCTGGTCTTCCTTATTTTTTCAAAAATATTTGGTCGTTGATGGATTATGTTTCCTGGTAAGAAAAAAATGGTCATCAGACTATTTGAAATTTTGGAGAGAGTTTGGATGATGAAATATTATATTTCTCCTTAATGGATGTATAATTATGTTCACCTTTTCATTCATGTTTTCCTTCACATTCATTATCACACTTATAGAACTCACATTTTTAATTCTCAGGATGTCGTGTAAGGGGATGTTCAGATTTTTATGAGTATTTATATTTTATCAACATTTGATGAAAATGTTATTTTATGATTATAATTAAATATAGTGTATTATCATAAGAGTATATTAGATGAATATAAATTCAATTGGGAGATAAATGTTACATAAAAAGGCAAAACAAAAAAATGTCCTCTTAATGAAATATTAGTATTATTAGACCAAGTTTGATGATATGAGTAAGGGAATCAGAATCAAAAAATTTATAATTAAATAAATATATAGTAATATGATATTCATTTATAAAATGATAAAAAAATTATATGAATACGTTTATTATGACGAAAATTAGTTTACGTTGACTATAGAATAAACCTGTAAAAATAAGCAAAAGAACAGCTAGTACAAGTAATAATGACATACAAGATATTTTAATAGAGTTATCTATTTTAACCATAATACTAATTTTACAATATATCATTGGGTAAAGGAATAAAAATATTTATACTTACAATGATTCTAGTTAATCATTTCTAGGAAATCCCTCGATATGATGATCATTATATCCACTATCATTCAATCCATAGAATCCCACAATACAAATATCGAAATCAATCTTCTTAGCGTAGGATGCCCTCAATCAAAGGGATCTGATTCACTATCTACCTCTCAATATATTCTTACAATAAAAAATGAAAGGACATAATTATTAAATCAAATTCATTATAAGGGAAACAACCCAGAAAAAATTCCATAAAAACAATATTCTCTAAATGATTAAATTTACTTTTTAACAAGGCTTTCATGGAGAGATACCATTAAATAGATTTCTTTGTGAATGTGAATATCTCCAAACTCTTCAAACGGATTACTATTTGTAGGAAAACCTTCAATAACCATATTATTGTTTTTGTTCCAATAGCACCAGATATATGTCATGTGACATCTCATCATGTTCTGGCATAACTAAATATGTGATGTTGTTTTTATCATCAATACAATGTTAGATGTATTCTCCCAGATAGTAAATATAATTTTCATAATTTTTAATACAATAATCAGTCAATGAGATGGACTTATTAATTGATTATTAATATAATAAACTAAATGAGGATTATTTTGATTTATTAGTAACATGGTTAGTCTAATTTTAATTACTTTTATTTGTTAGGTGAACAAGAAAAGAATAAAATAGCTATTCTTATCAAAAGTCATTTATATAATTTGAAACACCGTATGATTGATATATTATATTTTGTAATGTAAAATATGTATTTATAATACATTATTAAAATTTTATGTTTGGTATAATGTAATTATATCTATAAATTAAATTCTAAAATACGAGTGACATAAAATTCATTTAAATTTTTTTTAATAGATTTTTTTCTGATTTCCTAGACTAAAAAATTGACAAGTAATAAGTAAAACTTTACACTCACCCCCATTTAGAATAAAAAAAAATATTAAACAGAAACAATAAAACAAGAAAAATATATATCTTTTAGTTCTTTGATGATCTGTGAAGATATTATTTAAAATATCCTTATATCTAATTATTTTTTGAATTCAATGGAATAATATTAGAACATTTTTCCTTAAAGAATACTTATCCTCTTAGAATTACTTTTACCCAAGAGGATAATAAATCACCATTAGAAAAAAATTCTATCACGTTAAGAAACAAACTCCCCCTTCATGAAATATTCTCATCTTTTGTGACTTTCAAAAAGGAAAGGGAATGAATCATTTTATTCATTAAAAATTAGAAAAAACAACATAGAGAAAAACTAAATTGTACTATCTAATCATCCATGAATAACATGATATAAAAAAATTCCAATAGTAACATAGAAGTATTCAATCATAAATAGTATGGATGAAAATGTAATTAAATTCATCAAATTTCAAAAGCATGATAAAAATACATTATGGATTCCAAAACAAAGTATTAATTCATTCTTCCACAAGGTCCTTTAGAAATATATTTTCTTTTTTTGTGATAATATTGTTCTTTATCTATCTTTGGGACCTTTTATTCCTTGTCATCCTACTTCCAAACATCAACCATGAGGATTTTGAGTTCCTCATATAACTTTTTATTTTTTTCTCCCATTATTATTAATTAATAATTACATGATCTCATGATGCTCATCTGAATCTCCAATTCCTACATTGTTTCATTTAAGAAATTTACATCCTATGTGCAATCATTTATAATATCTATAAATTATTATACCAACATTAAATGGTTGGAGATATTTGAGGAAAATTTTGGAATGATTTATATATTTCTAACTTGAGTTTCTTTACCATGAGAAACTGATCATCAAGCTCATTAATATTTGTATATATTTGGTATGACAACTTTTCTATCTGATTTTAAGAATAATTTTCATATATAAAACATTCTTGTAAAAAAACCAAATGAGTCCCTATTTGGATCCATTTTCAGTCATAAATTTGAGTGAAATTATCTTCTATTTCATATATTAATATAGAAACAAACATATTGCTTCAATTTTGTGTAAATATGGAATCAGACCAGTCATCAATTTTCACGGAATGAAAAATAAATCAGCAACAGTTTGAGAAATAGTTTCTTCTATTTCAGATTTATCTGGATATAACTACAATGTTTTATATATACTTGTACTAACGCCAACTTCATTCCCTTTATATTTCATATTTCATAAATATGTTATTTTCATATGAAACATCACGAATTTACACATCATTAATAGTTTATCCTTTTTTAGACAGTTTTTTCTTAAAATGTTGATCTTTTTCTTCTTCGGTATAAGAAAACATTAAATCCATTTTTTATTAATTATTTTCTTCATGAATAAAATAGCACTTTTAGTCCTTATGATAATGTGAGGGTAAATTGGTTAATGATAAATATGATTCTGAGGATTCAATTTCTACTAATTTTTTATATGTTTTGGTTTCATAATCATAATCCACTCTCTCTTTTTTATATTCATATTTTTAATTTTCTACTTCTATTAATATTTCATAATCTTCATCTTTTTTTCCATTTCATTCAAATTATTTTTCAATCAATTCCATTAATTGTAGTTCTATTATCAGATATCGGTTTCTAGTAGTTTCAGAAACCAATTCTTATTAGGATTTTTTGGAAATGATTTATCAATACATAAATTTATATTAACTATATCAGTAAATAAAGCGATACTAGTATGAATTATTTTGGTTTATCAAAAAAATTAGTTCTCTTGGAATAAGATGATTTTTTTTTGTGAAATCTATGTGAATAGATACTTAAAATAACTCTTAATTCCTTTCATGATATCTTATACTAAAATTTATTCTTATAACCTATTTTTATTCTTCCACATTTTGTCTTATATCTCTAATTATTCTCCATTCCAAATTTAAATTGACTTTATCTATGTAGGGTCAATACAAAACTCTAGATCCCATAGATTTTGTTTAGATTTATAAGTCATTATCTTTTTTAACTCATCATCAGATAATATTTTTTATTTCATATTCTAAAAAAATGTATGATTCATTATTTCTATTAATTTTTATTTCATCAGACTTCATATATGGTTATTCCTCCGATACAATACCATTATCCTTCTCAAAAAAAAAATTTATTTTGAATAAAGCACCAACTTCTTTATTGAAAGTTTACCTACACTAATTATAAATATATTATCTCTCATAAGGTATTATTTTTATTAAATCTTATTAATCTCAATAAACACCACTATAATCATTATGATGAAGGAAAGATACATTATAATAAATAAATGTATTGAATTTCTTTAGATTTCATAGTCATAAATAATATAAATGTCACAGATGTAATCATCCTCATATTGAAACTATATTTATGAAGTAAAAAAATTATGACAAAATCAATGATTCACTATCACCTTACCTAGGGATAAGATAACCTTGCATCCATACGGAAATTAATCTGTTTTATAGTTCCTGGTGAGAAACATATCTAGCATGAAAAAAATTATATTCAGTTTTTTCAAATGTTACATGTCTAATTATTATATTTTTAGAAGGTGTATATGTAACCCCATTTGATGGATCTCTAACCGAGTCTAATACTATTTTATCAAAATGTATTTTTCTCTTACAAAATCTGATAACAAAAACCACATCCTTTCTATTTACATTAATAAATTGAATCGATGAAAAAATTTATAAAACAACATGAGGATTTAAATGACAAATATATTTATAATGATTGTAAAAAAAAAATTTCCATCAATGAAACAAGATAATCGTTTTGTGTGTAGAATTAATCAAGTCATACCCATATCTTTTAGTGAGTATTTTCTTGAATACATAACATAATGAATAGTTCTATTTGATTTTCATCAAGATGAAAACCAAAACCGATGATAAGTCAAAATTGAAAAATTATTGGATTGATGTATTTGTAGGTTCGAGCAGCTTGGTAGAAAAATCATTAAGAATAGATTTTGGAAAATGGGGTATATCAACTATAAATAGGCCTTGGGGTGGATGTATAACTTCAGTGATGAGACCCGTAGTTGATATTAAAGACTATTCTAATCTGATAGATTATATTTAATTTTAGATGTTTTAAATATTTATTTGAATTCTCAGTCCCTTAAAAAATTATTTTAGTGGGGATCATTCTGACTATGAAATTTAAAATATCTTGAAAAAAAATAAATTTATTTTAAAAAAAAGTTTTAAAAAATAGAAAAAAATTATAAACTAATGTAATTAAATAGATAAAAAAACTAAAACAATGGATGTTTACAAATAAAAGAGGAATGGTTCTTTGTTATTACTAACATCATAAACATTTTTTGTAAAAAATATATATTATAATGGACTTAGAAAAAAATATGATTATGAACTTTTTATTTTTGGAATTGAATATGATAATTTTAAACAGAAAATATATTATGATAATTCTAAAATGTAAATTCGTTACAAGAGTTTTGAAAATAAAAAACATAAAACACTATTTTTGTTAAATAAAACATGTTATGATAGAAATATAATTACCATTAAATGATTATAACAAATTTTCAGAATGTAAAATTTAATGGAAATTTCTGAGTGAAAAACATTTCTGAGAATTATTTATATATATTAAACATTTATGCATGAAAATCAGTATGAAACAACTGTTATTTAAAAAATAAAATTTTGAAAAATAAATTTATAAGATAAACTTGAATAATTAGAAAAACATATGTAATCCTCCAATGAAAAATAGTATATTAATGTAAGGAGGAGATTCAACAATTATTACATATGAAGGATCACTTAATATTAATCATTCCATGATTTTATAAAATTTATTCAAAACTATTATAAATATGTTGTTCTATACAAATATATTCTTGTTGTTCTTCAATTCCGATTAATTTTAAAATTATATTTCCTTTAAGAGCTTTGTCCAAAAGGAAAATGTGTCTTATATCTATGTTACTTGAATGTGAGTTATGTGATGAGTTTTCACATAGATAAATGGAACATGTATTATCACTATATATTGGAGTTTTAGTAAAAGTCATTCTATTGTATAAAAGTGTGTGTGGAATCCATAACTCTTAAGAACATCGAGTTCCTACTATAACATACTTGGAAGTAGTAGTGGAATGTTATTATGAGTGTTGTTTTTAAGATGACCAAGGAAATGAAGAATGAATTATGAAGTGTAAAGTACTAGATATAATTTTTTAATCCACTATAAAATCTAAATTTGTAATCATAAAAAAAATCTGGTTCAAAAAAATTTATAGAATAATAGAATAAGTCAACATCCACAGTTTATTAAGGTATGAAAATTAATTTTAGAACATTATTAATGGATTTATTCAGATTTTCGTGATCTCTTGAACATAATCATATTAGAAACATTAAATCATTATAATTGCTAGTTAAGTTGAATAATATTCCAATCATACCTCAATTTTTATTGGATTAACTGGTTCTCATTCTAATCAATGTATACCATATTAGAGGAAGAAATGAGAGTAATATTACATTTATTATTGTCATATCAGAATTTTATAAGAATATATTTTATATAATAATTTTGAGATATAAAAAATCCTTATAATATTACTAAAATTTGAAAACAATGATAATTATTTAAATCACCCATCACACACATTTTAAACTCCGATATCCTAATATCCTCTATGGAATATGTGAATTATTTTTTCATTGAAAAAAATGTATATTCACCAACGTAAATTTATAAAATATTAATACATATATATTTAATTATTTTATAAAATTTGTTTGATCTACATCTCCCTTAACAAAACTATATTGTTACAGAAATCCAGTTAACCTATCATACAATGATCAATGATCTTATTTATGTCCATAGTGGGACTTGCTATGTTTATAATAATATTCGAGATAATTTTTTTTTCAAAACCATTGTTAGTTTTACATAAAAATCCACTTAATCATACCCACTATAAAATTAACACATCACATCCATTAGAAATAGTTTGTCTATTAATAATGATGCGATGTCTATAAGTATCCAGCTAGATTTATGTCCAGCTGCCAGAGTATAACATTATTCCTAATAAATTCCATCTTGTTTTTATTTTCCATAGTGCACAATCTAGATTTATTTATAGATATTATTCAATTTTCATCTCATTTCTTCAGTAAAATCATTTCCATAAAATTATAAAATTATTTATATGTCATTTAATTAATGTCTACACATTTTTCCTTTAAAAAACTTTGATCTCGTCTTTGATTTCCATAATAAAAACATCATGTCCTAAAGCCTCATTTAAATTCATAGGTTATTACTGGGATATTAAAAATATTTTTTCAATTTCATTTCATAAATAAATTATATTTCTAACTTTTTGGTCTACATCACCTTTAATACTTACACTTGAATGATTCTTAAGAACCCTCAGACCTCATGTTTTAAAAAAATCATCAATAATGGGTGGAAAATATGCAGCTAGAATTAATTCAGAAACCGATTTACTGTTTATATATTTCTGGGAAGAACATTCTATCAATGGTTGAAAATAAACATTAAAAATTATGTTTGATGATGTCGGTTGAGTTTGTTTAAAAATAATGGGATCTGTTTCATCAAATATAACATGAATTATTTTCTCAATAGTACAATAATTTTTACTAAAAACTTTATAAGACATATAGGTAGTGGAATAACCTAAAAATATTCATTCATCATATTTTTGTGAAAATTTATTTTGGTTTTATTTATTATTCATATTGAATAATTTTCCAAAAATAATTAAGTAATAACCATTTCATTTTTTTATTGTTCGAAACACATAATGAGTTTTATTATTAAAAGGGGTTATTAAAACTCAATTTATAGTATTGAAGGTAGTAATAAATATTTTAGTCCAAAAAATTCCTAATAATTGAATATTCACTAATTATGGTTCTAGAAATACAATAAAGAATTATATTTATTTTATTGACTACACAAATTTTTATGTCGTTGATGGTGATAAAATATTTTTCTGAATATAATTTTTACTATAAAAATATTCCAAACAAGAATTTTCAAAACCCCCCCAATGATCACTATATATATTTATAATATTTTTTAACAGTATTATCATTGGGTAAAAATATTTACAATAACTAAAGTCATTAGACTTATTTGCATGAAAATACACCCAACTTTATCAAGGGTAATCATCAATGAAGAATTATAAATATTATTTCCAACCAATACATTTAGTTTTTAGTACATAATAAGTCAATGTTCAGTAAATATAAATAATTACAATCTTAAACATAACTAATATATTTAAAACATGATATATGTTTTATACCATATTGATAAGGAACACAGAATTTTGAAGTATCAAACATGTGTTCAAGTAGATCATGAACTGGTCCATTCCTAGTCACATAAATAGTTTTATAATATTACAGGGTCATATATTTCTATTATATTACCATGATTGATATTCAATTTTACTATGTAATGGAATGTTATGGCTTCAAATATCTTTTATGTTTAGTGTTTAAAAATTCTCATAGTGAATTTAAGAATGAATAAATTCATATTTGTAACTATGTAAAATAAATATACCATTCCTCAAATTCACAAGGGAAGATTTATCACGTTGATGAATTATTATTATAAGGTTTTTTATCACATATAAAAACTAAAACATTTAAATATTATATTTTACAAGAAGTACAATGTCATAAATTTTGAAAATCTATCCATTAGAATTATCTAAGATAGTAACATTTCCTATATTATCTTGATTATTATATTTAGAAATAATCATTTCCATTCATGATCTCAGTATAACCACTATCAATGTTCCAAATGTTATTGTTGGTGGTACTTATTTATTTTTATAACAAACCAAATGGATAGTATTTTAGAGCCTAAACCACTTCAATATGGTATTAATAGAAATTATATTTTAGTTGTCTATAATTTTCAAACATTAATTTTTTGATAAAATATAATTTTTTTTAAAAAATATTATCCATAAATCCAAAATATTGTTCTCTAATTAATGGAATTACTTTCTTCCTATGGCCATCATTTTGGAACTTATTGAAAAATGTACTCTTCTAGATAAAACTAATTATTTCTAAATCATTTTTATTATTAGAAAAATCAAATATGTTGTTATTACAATGAGGAAGAATTTTCTAATACATTTTATTGATATTTTAACTACTAGGGGTAAAAATTAATAATAATTTTAGTAAACTATAAATTATATTTTTATTTACACAAATAAATTGTTATCCTCTATGATAATTGTAATAGAACAATATATATCAAAACTAGATTATAAATTATTTTCCTCAGAATCATCATTTTCAAAATCAATTCAAAATAGTCTTTATCAAAATTGCATTTTTTCAAGATTTATAGAGTTATAAAATATATCTCTATTTCAAAGATTTATTCACGAATCTTAATTGGAATTGTTTTCATTAGAATAATAATTTTTTTAACATAACTTATTATTTATCATTTCTAACAGTTTTGAAAATCATGAATCTTTATCATAAATTAGTTAGATATAGTCTCCTACTGACTAATATTCTTCTTCTGAAAATGTTGAAAATTTCTCCTGAGGATAATTTTCATTTAATGACATATTTGTTAGGTATTCATCCATATCTACATTTTCAATTAGACAGTTATTTAACATAGGTATATTTATTTATATACCATTGTTCCTCTATTTTAATCATTAATTATCATGAGAATTATTATATGAATCTCCAATTTTATAACTCCTTGTGTTAGAAGATTACAAAACATTTATTCCTTTTTAATTATTATATTCTTTGGAATTTCTATCTGAATTTCATTCCATCCCATATTTTATTTTCATCTTTGGATAATCAGGACTACTATATCTAGATTTCGTATATTTATAACAAGTGACCTCAGAATCATTCTTGTCACCATTATCATTATTAATTTCTGATATAAATATTGAAAATACTTCTTCCATAGTATTTTTCTCCACATTCTAGAAAGATTACTCAAATAATGTTAATAATATTTAGTGTACTATAATATGAATAAACAATGACTTCAATATTTCTTGAATATTTCCCAACATTCTCAGGTGAAAGTACATTTGTAGATAAACTAGAGGTTGTTGAAAAATCAACAAATTTTTTTCCATTTTATATTTCTCAACATATTTTTTATGTAATCCATACTAAATCACTATATTACAAATCAAATAATCATGTTTAATATTATTAAGCATTCTTATATCACTTACATTATTTCTCATTGATTTACACTAATTAGAAATTTGGTGTATAATCATTTGGGAAAACAATTAATCATAAATAAATTTTTCACCAAGAGAAATAAAATATATATGATATTCATGAACAATTTGTGAATATTATAAATTAAAACATGATTAATTGAATAAATCGATTGGAAAACAATTATTATATTAAAAAATCTTGTTTGGATAGCATATGATGTTCTCAAATTAATTTCTTCTAATTTACTCCAAATACAATTGGAATCTTCACAAGATGGTATATGTAAATAGATATTCCTTATACTAGAAAACTATAATGTATTTCATACATTTTAATTTGAATTATATTCTAATTACTCAGCAATTTTAAAACCCGAAACTTTATTACGATGAATCATGTATTTTCCAGTATGTTTTATGAAGATATCAACAACATTGTTGATCACAATTGTTTTCAATTTTTCACTCTAATTCTCATATTCATTACCAATATAGATATATGAAAAGATATATTTTCAATTATCTAGATATACAATATTCATTTTTTTAAATCATATAATAATGAAAATTATTTTCTACAAATACATGTTAGTGTAGAAAATTCTATAAACCAAATGCTTATATAAATGCTTAAAAAACATGGTTTAGGTAAAAACAGTCAACACATTTCAAGTATGTAATATCTAGAAACGTACATTGTTACAAATTATAGTAACTCAATAGTGTCTTTTATGGATATACATACAAGAGTGGGTGAATTTTAGATTAAAAAACTCAAACTAAAAAGAATGAAAATACCCTTTACTGTAATATTATTTATATCAAACTTTGTCTAATAATTATAGTTAGGTAATCAGAATAACATAGAATATAATTAAATAAATTAATGTTTTCATAAAATATACATAGACATTGATAAAAAAGTATAATATACTGTTATGTACAAGGAATAGATTTAAATGACATTCCATATGGAATAGAGTTGTAAAAACAAGTAATAGAGTATAAAATAAAAGTAAGAATGTCTTACCAGCTATATTAAAATATTTTACCCATTTAAAATTATGATTAATGGTAATCAATAACCTTATCTAATGGAATACAATATTTTACACATCTAATAATGAATTTATTTTCTCTCCACGAAATTCCAATATATGATGATCAGAATATGTCATTTCATCATATTTTTAGAATCTCTCTATATTATAATCACTGTTTATCTTCCAAACACAATAACCCCCAATCTGAAGGATTGGATTCAGAATATTCATATCACCATACTAAATTTATTGTAAAAATAATCATATGTGATTATGAAAAATTAATTCTCATGGAATCAAAACTTTTAAGGATTCCCTAGAACCAAAACAATATAATATATTAAAAACACTTTGGAACATAATATTAACATAAATAAAACAATAGATAGAATAAGTAGAAAATTTGATCAGATCTAATGGTAATATTTATGATTTTGTTGTAATGGCCTCAGATAGTAGACACATGAAAACTCTTAATTTTTTTGGGATAACTAAATGGAATACTTTATTAACACAATTACAGTGATAAAATTATTTTATTATATATAAAAAATAATTTTGTGCCTCTAATTAAAAAAATCAGTTAGTCTAATGGAATTCCAATTTGATTATCAATATGATAAACAAAATTACTGTTAGTCTCATTTATATGTACCAGGGTTATTACAATGGTAATAACTTTTCATGGTCATGTTGAAAAAAACTAAAATCAATTGAAAAAAAAGTCATTTCAATAATTAGAAACACCGTTTTTTTGATATATAATATTGAGTAATGTGATGATTATATATTTAATATATTATATCATTTAAATATGTGGTATAATTTAATATTTAATAAAAAAAATTATGAAATAATTAGTTAAAAAATAGTATGTATCCAATGTCTTTATAGAGTGTTTGGGATTTAAATATTTTAATGAATAAGAATTAGTTATTAATTATTATGACATAACATATAGTTCATGTTCTATTGAAGTATGAAAATATATATTAGTAGTCCTATAAGGGATTTTCTGATATACATTACTAGTGGATAGATTTATCCTTATATACATCTCAACCACCATAGGAACTATTTCTCTAGAATCATTTTTTATAAGGACATGATGTTTTTTGTTCTTGGGTTTTTATATAGATAAAAATAATTTTCAATTCAATATAAATATAATTTTAATAATATTATATTGGAATAAGATACTCACAATTCATTCAAGAGTGTTTCATATTTTTTCACATTCCAAATATCCTATTTTTGTGGAAGTGGAAAAGGTGAATTGTTGGTGGGTAGTTATTACTGACCGTTATGCTATACCGTATGGCCAAAAGGAGATGATCTAGGATTGATAAATCAACTGAGAAAGGAATCAAGGAAATTAAAAAAATTAAATATACTTTTATTTTTATCATTTTTAATGTCAATCGTTTCGATTCGCATAAACAATTTGATGGGTGTTTCCTTTGATTGTAGACATTCAAGGTGTGTGAATTGATTTCCAAACATTTCACGTAGACCATGAAAGCATAGGGTTACTAGAAAGAAAAAAATGTCACAATTGTAGCATGGTTATCAAAACTGTGTAACCTAACCATATGACATGATAAAATGATGAAATTATCATTTTCTCTTCGATCTATTAATAACACACCATCTTTTCCCTTATCTCATCCTCTCAAAATAGCTTTATCATCAATATGATCTATCCACCTTTACAAAATTAGGATTTGAACTATATCATCCCTCTTGTTGGTTACGCAAGTTGTATTCGTATTATTGGATCTTCATTGGTATGTAAAATATATAATTTTTATATTTTACCTAATTCATTCCTCATCTTTAGAGTCATATTCATAAGACTTAATTTTCCATTTTATTGGAATTCAAATTTTCCCTCCACTATCTTGATAAATCATAAATCTATGAGTGATATTGTATATGAAATGTTATACCAATATTACATAGGTCTTATATTCACTTTCAATAAATGGGTTGATGTAAAACAATTGTCCCATTATTCGGTAAATAGTCATTTCCATGCATTGATCCAAAAAATAAAAATGAACTATATTTAGTGGTTAAAAAAATACCTATATATTATATTTTCACTCTCACACATTTTTTATGGTTTATGACCTTATCCCGAACCAACAAATTAGTGTAATCAAATAATTTTCATTGACCAATTATTTTTCATATAATCTAATAACCAATAATTTTTTTTTATCATGATAGTAGTCAATGAAATGACATCAATTAAAACAAAAAATCTTATAATAATTTGGATTAATACATTCATTTGGTCCTTTTTATTTATTTATTAGTATGTGGATATAATGGATGGATTAAATTGATAAATGAAATGGATTACATTCCATGGCCATTATTTATTAATTGTAAAATATATTTATCATATCCTGGTTACATGTTTTGAAAATATTTTTTTAAAATCTTGTACAATGATATATTTTCAAATGAATATACTGATTAATATTATGATTATTGGTAAAATGATTATAAAAATGGCCTTCATTACGTTAGACAAATATTATAGATGTGGAATTCTTGTAGTGAAATCATAAGGAGTCATTATATTCATTTATGTAACTAAAAAGTGTCACATGAAATTCAGACTCGGTCAATGTGATAGATATTTTATTTTCACAGATTATCACTAATTATTAACATAATAATCATGAAAATTTAATGAATTTGAATATCTAAATTGATTTTTCGTGATGTTCTTATACACAAATTGTCATGGATGATCTCCTTGGACTCCAAATCAAGTTAACATAGTGATTAAATTACCCATGCTCTTTGAAGATGATATCATCAACATGTTCATGTACTAGGGGTTCCTGATTGATGATATGTCTTTGGTTTAGATATATCGAACTAAGGATATAACTGGTGATATGTTTTATTTATTAACATACCAACACATTGAATCCTCTTCAATGTTGTTTACTATATTGTGTCTCATTTTTTTCAATTTTTCATTATATTTCTTTTTTCCATCACATAATTTTATTTTATACTTACATGCTCTATTTTTTATGGATACAAAATTTAGTTGAATTTTGTGTTTTAATATAACATTTTTTGGGCCGTTTTATGGTTCTTGGATGTACAACATAGAGGAATATAGGGATAAATGGATGTGTAATGACCCAAACATTTATTAATGAAAATTTTTTATGATCAACTTAAATGTCTTATTATGTAAAATGGTAATATAACATAATCACAGAACTAGATCTATGTTTTTGGATTTTTAAAATACCGTGATTAATTGTGTTCATTGCTTGTACAACCACCGAACATCAATCACATGATTAGTATAAATATTTGGCTTTAACAAATCCAATTTTCTCACACAAAGGAAGTAATGGCCTCATCCAGTATACTTTCCCCATACGAAGACCATTTGAAGGAACTCGGAAAGGAGGTTTCATGATTGTGCCTCGCTTTTGACCAAGCCCTAAAAGAGCTTCAACCTGTTAAACTCGAACAAAACCTTCTATAGGAGAAGTGGTTGTTGACATAGATTACCACTCGAGCAATGTAATCTGATCCTACCCCAAGTGTTTGTCACCAACTCTCACCTTACCCTTCGGTCCTTTGAAGGTGTTATAAGGGGTTATGTAACAAGACTATTGAACTATTATTGTGTGTATTATTTTTGTTTATAATAATTAATATTCATTAATTTTATTATCTTTACGTTGTAAATAGTTTTTAAAATCACAAATAGTTTTTAGTTAATATTCCACTAAGGAATCTATTTTGATGAATTAATGGATTTTTTTAAAATTTAATAATATTTTAATAACATAATAATATAATTATTATTATATTTAATATCATTAAATATTAATGATCATATTATTTTATGAATGCAATTTTAATTTTTGTTAAGGTTTGAAAGATGTTTTTGTCAAAACCCATGTTTTTTTATAAATGTCTGATTTTCTTTTAAAAGTAAAAATTCACATATTTCGAAAATTATTTATATGAAATGAATATTATTTTTGGAATTAAGATGTCTAAATTATAAAATGGTAAATTTTTCATAACATTCTAAGAGTCTATTTTTTGGGAAAAAATATAAAACCGTTTTAATATATAATTTGTTTTATTACATCATAATGAATCAATAGTGATGTAATAAAATACTATAAACACTATGTTCATCCGTTTTATGTTTTAACATTAAAATGATATGGTTTTAAGTTTATTTTATTTATTTTAAAAATCCTTTGTGGACCCTCCAGTACTAATAAAACATTTTATCTTTTTAAATTGATTTCCTTGAGAGCGTGACTCAACTCCACATAAGCAACCCTATGATTTTAAGAATTTTGGACATTGTCAATATAAATTATTATTTTACACTACCCTTTTGGAAAAAACAATGTGATGGTTTGTGGATTTGATTAGTTTAATGTGTGGTGTCACAAAACTACATATGTTGAATTCCCCACATTTCTTATATAAACCCACCCAAGCTCCAAGTTCCTCTATACTCAAAGCCTTTGGATTTCATTAAAACTATTCACTTGTATCTATATAATTCTCTTTTTGCTCCCCAAGCTCATAATAATCCTCTCTCAAGCATCTCCCAAGACATTAAGATCACACTTCCTGGTAAGGGATTCCTTCTATTCTCATTTAATCCATGTTTCTTAATATTGTTAGGCCCTTTTATTTTCTATTATAAATGTTGGGATATTATCTCAAACCTCCCCCACATATCCCTTTTTATGTTTTAATGATGAATGTCCTATTTATCTTTCATTAATTCCTCCCATGTAGACCTGTTAAGTGTCAAAATTCTAAAATGAATTTCACACTCCTCATTTACATTCAATCAAATATTTTTTATTATGAATCCAAATTCACTTAAATATGTTGGGACATGTATATATATGACCCCCTTACTTTAAATTTCAGGTACATACTATGAGACACCACTTTTCCTTTTATGAACCATATTTATGAATTCTTATTACACACCATTATGCTACCAAAATTGCACCACGTTTTTGCAAACCAAATCAATGTGTAGTGAATACCATGCCCATTTCTCTATCAAGGGTATTCACCATTAATCACATTTATTTATTTATTTATTATAGAGTTCCACATTCATTTATCATAGAATATGTGATGATGAATCCATGATTTATGATCCATGTGGCACACTTATGTCTGAAATAAAAATTTTAGAAGGGTGCGCCCTGATAGCGCTCTAATTCAATTGGTAAGATTAGTATCATGATACATCAAGTACTATGTGGATTTACTGATGATAATTCAATTTAAATGTGTATTTAATCATGATAATTAATTTTCAATGAGTACTTACACATGATAATTCAACTGCAATGAGGCTTTACTCGTCATTAATGTGCAATGAGCTTTGGCTCATGTTAATTCCATGTTAAGTGTTGTTTCCACATTTCCATGTTATGATAACCATGATATATCACGCCATTATGTTCATGTTTCTTTATGATACATTGATATTACAATTTCATAACATGTATTTTATTCTTCATTTTATGCCCTTTTTACACTCTTACTGGGCTTTATAGCTCACCCTATTCTTATTCACGTCATCAGGTTATCCCATGTAATGCTAAGTACAAGGGAATGTAGTGGTCATGTAATGGAAGTTCTCAATAATATATTGTATTCTATGTTTTAATATGTTATTTAATTTTCCAAATCAACAAACAAACTATACCTCTCGATTTTCCATGTTGTGTCAAATGAAGAGTTTATGTTATAAACCATGTTTCAGTGCATAATAAATAGCAGGGTTTTTATAGTTGTTATCAAAGGATGGGTTTAGTTGTTTTTTGGGATTAGGATTTGAAATTCCTTGTGAATATTTAAGGCTAAGACTAATTATATTCAGAACATCCTTAAATTTTATTTATTACTGACTATGTGGTTTATCATGAAAATACATCCATGTCCGGATACAAATAAGTAGAGGCACTCTGGAACAGATGTACCGTGGAGTGAAAAATACATCTATGATTATTGAGCATGACATGAGGTATCTTGGTACACAAAAATTGGTCTGTAGTAGTTTTGTTTATGACACTCTTATTGGATATGATTTGGTAAATTAAAATGATTAGTATGAACCATTATAAATGGAAAACAAAGTCCATAAGAATATATTTAGGGAAGTTGATCCTAATAACATAGATTTATTCTTATAGATTCATAAGTTATGGAAATAAATTTTATTTATATGTTATCCATTTTGTCTATGGATTACCCTGTATGTGTAAACCCTTATGTTCCTCTTATTCCAGCCAATTGCTGGTAATAGGAGGCCACGGGCTAACAACCGATGATAATATCAATGTGATAACTATTCTAATTATATTCCCAATCCAATGGGATATAGAATCTTGAACATTGTCATGATACGATCTTTGTTAACTAAATCATTGAATAAAAACATGGGTTAAGAAGAACGTTCACCCCCCCCCCCCCAAAGAAAGAACAAGTCGCTATCGAGATATTTATGAGAAAATTCCCTCATACATTTAATGGGTCATTTAATCCCTCACTATCCAAACAATGGATCTTCTCCATTGTGAATATCTTATCCATCCATCAATGTATCGAATAAGAGAAGGATCTTCTGGATGCTTATTGGAAGGAGGGTGAAGCCGATCAATGGTAGACATTGTAACATCCCAAGTAAATGAAGAATAAGACACATTTCATATTTATTAATATTTTTGTATTAAATATTATTTTTCCTCTAAATGGGTTTCTATGTTCGATAGTGTTCGTGATACGCAACAAAGAGTTTCTTTGAAATCTTACGTTGCACGCTAATAATATAATATTATTATTTTAAATGATATTTATCTCATAGCCGTTTTATTTTATGTAATGAACAAAACTATCTAAAATTTGATTATAAATGTTTGTTAAATGTATTTACATTCATCCAATAAATGATAGAGTCTTAAAATGTGATTGAATCTAATTTAATGAAAAATTTACATTAAGAGGCCGATTTATCGCCTTTTAATGGAGAACCCTCATTAAATACAGTTTTGGTCACATTAATACATTATAATTGACCAAATAAAATCCTTATTTATAATGGTGACATCAAATTTTACTTTGGGTAATTTTTTGGTATTTTTCTGATAAAGTTCATTTTTTAATGAATAGTGAAAAATATTGCATTTTAATTCAAAAGTGCATTTTAATCTAGCTTATTTATATGGTTATATTATCCTTTTAATTGGTATTAAAGTGAAATTAAAATATATTTTTACCATTTGATCCAATGTTTGTCATTGGAATTAATTTCACTTTGAAATTCGACATAAACAAGTATCAATATTTTGGTAGTTATTGTTTCTTAAAAACACGCTATTTGTTTTAACGATGGGAATTAATTTTTAAATTAATTAATGCCACTTAAATGTTTTGAATTTGGAAAAATAGACATCAATTTTGAATTTTTAACATCAAATAATGCTTCGGATGAATTTTTCGTATTTTTCTAAAAAACATCAATTTATGATGAATAGTGAATCCACATAGTGGTACTTAAAAAACTGACTTTTCATTTAAATGAAATTTTACCACTTCTGTGAATTGAATTTCCAAAATACGAAATACATGTTTTTTATAAAGAAGTAACATGTGGTTCATTTAGATGAAAATAATTTTTGGTGAATAGTAACTTTTGATTTTTTTTACCGCGGTTAAATGTAATTATGGTAATTGAAGGTAAAAAGAATATTATAATAATTCAAAATTACCTTAAACATTTTTGAAACAATATTTTTTGAGTCATTAACGACCATGGGCCTCTTTGGGTTGATTTTGGGACCCCATTGAGCCACATGGAAGCGAAAATGACAATTTGGATTAATTAATTTAATGTAAAGACAAAATTGACATTAACAAAAATACATTAGTAATTAATTTTTATATGGGGTTATATAAGTCCTGTTTTCTACTATAAATATTATTTGGAAATATAAAAATATTTCCTACATCATGGTATTTTTTTTATAATTTTTAGACATCAAATAAATTAAATTATTTATGTCACAATAATGATACAGTATTTACCTCATTAATAAATGAATTAAATAAATAAGATTTTAATGATTAAAATACTATCCAAAACCTGTCCAATTCCTATTTAATGATTTTATTTAGACCATTAGTCATCTTATCTTTGACTATAATGATTTTCGGTCTATTAGAAACTGAATATCTTTCTATAATAAAATAATGTTTTAACACTTTCTTAAAGAGCCCCTCCTCTCCCTTAAAAAATAGACCACTTCTAAAAAATTCCTCACACATCTCAAGAAATTTTTCTTGTCCAAAATCTGCAAAATTAAGATCCTGAAATCCCTCTCCTCCCTCTATAAGCCTTACCTTCAGACGAGGGAACTTCAAGAAGTCCTTTTTCTTCAAACCAAATGAAGTTACCCAAATTAAAGGTATCAGTTTCTCTTAAATTGTTATCTTTTATTTTACTTCTTCAACCCATAAACTCTTTTTATTCCTTTATTTTGTAACAAAAACAGTATCCTCAATATACTAGGATGTTTTTATGAGAATTAATCTAACTACACATACACACACCTCCATCTAATTGGTGAAGAACATAATGTTTTTTTTGGATGGCCAACTAACGCCTCACGAAACGATGATTGTTCGATTATCTCATACCGCCTATCATGGTTGCCATTATGATGGCACTGTATTTATATATGATATATATGATATTAATGTTTTCGTAATTCTTTTATATTTTCCATTTATTTCATGCCTTTATGGTTTCTATAGTGGGTAAATACGATAATCTAATTTGAAGAAGTGCGGACTACTGCCCCCTCGAAGTGATATGAATCGTTAATGGATTATGTTGGATGTATAAAGGATAGAATTAATGAAATTGTATATGATATTATACTGTAATTATTATATACCTATGTATCATGATGTTTTAATTCCACTAAAATAAGAAATATAAATGAAAGTAGCGTTCATGCGTTCTTACGGCTTACCGTCTCTATGAACGGTGCATTTCATTTCTTACGTCCAATTGTTATATACTATTATAAATACATTATATACCGAATATATTTGATATATATGATATTTAAATCATGAATATCATTTTGGATATAATAGACTATTGACCACATGGACAACTTGTAAATATAAGGTGTTCATTTTTGACTAAGTACCAAATATCGACAAAATGAATGTTATTAACTTAAATGATTAAATAATGTTTATAAAATGGTTATAAGTTATATTAAAGGAATAATAAACTTGTAAAGGGTTCTTAAGAAAGTAGAAATTAACTTTAGTTTATTATTCAGGAGATTAAAGAACTATCGAGTCATATCGGACACGAGGTAAGGGACTTCGTCTCAATCTCCATTCATTGAGGAATATTTTGTTTTAATACACGACATTATTTTGTACGCTATATAAACCCCCTTGACTTTTCAAATGGAATCATTTTCTATGAAGCATTTCACTAAACGACAAAAACAAATTTTTCTTTTAACGTAAGCGGTGACAATGACCTTTCCACCGCCGTGGGTATGTTTTGATCGTTGGATTCCGTAACAAGCTGTAATGTTTTTAAAAAGAAAAATAAATACCATATACTATTTTTATGTATTATTGTATTGAAAATTATTTTGAGAATAGATTTATTATTTCAATATCATGAAATGATATTTTGTTATTTCAATGTGTAAATTTTATCTTTCCCTTATGATTATATTATGTGTTACGATCATGTTATGTTTCATGGGTATTATTTATGTATACGGGTGGTTCCATGATAATCCTAGGGCGGGTGAACCCGAGATAGCTCTCCAATTCATTGGGATACATGATGTTGGTAAATGTGAATGTTTCTCCTAAGATATTTAGGGAATATACTGTGATGGGTATTCTAATGTAACTCCCTATGTAGCTGTGATAACTACAATATATGTATGATATGGATGCCACAAGTTAACTTTATGATTTATGATTTCCATGTGTCATTCATAAATCTTATGATTTCATGAGGTAAGTAAAATATTTCAAGTTTTCTATGTATTTATGATGAAATGTTTGTATTCGATGTTTTATAACCCTTACTGATATTTTTATGCTCATCCAAATATTTGAAATTTTTTCACAGGGCTTAAAGATGAAGAGGGTCAAGGATGGGATCAAGGAAAAGTCATGCTGTCTAAAACATGGAACTAGACATGACTCTTTTTTCAAGATTTTTTATTTTATGAAAAAATGGAAACTGTGTAGAAGTGCCTACCTTGTAATATTTTTAGATGTAATAGTTATGTCGTAATTATCTAAAACTATAAACCTGAAAATATCATCAAAGTGAATTATTCATTTAATTCAATATTATTTAAGTGTTAAGGCCAGCTCCTTATATTTGGTATTAGAGGTCATTTTAGATAACATTAGGAGTAAGGGTATTGTTAAATAAATGTCCATAAATTAATTTCTGGAAATATTGAAATGATATAGCCTTTATAGATTACCATGTTACTTCACCTAAGATATTTCTGGGTTAAGAATAATTTTTTATAGAGGAAACAGAGAATCATTTCTGGGAAGGAATACAGAAGAAAATGATCGTCCATATCAGCATCCTGAGATGGTCTGAATCATAATTGAATAGTTTATATAGTGATGGCTCTATTGAATCAGGTGATAAATGTTGGTTGTGTTCCATGATGATATTTTGTTTTGTTCTAAAAGTAATGAGGAGTATGAAATTAATTTAAGGGTTGTCTTGAAAACTATAAAATCAAATAAACTTTAATGGAAATTCAGCAAGTGTGAGTTTTGGTTACAACAAATTTCATTCCATGGTCAGATTGATTCAAAAAATTGCACAACTATAGATCCTGCTAAAACAAAAGTTGTTGAAGTATGTCCAAGAACCAAAAATATAACCGAGATCTGTAGTTTTCTTGTTTTGGAAGGTTATTACTAGAGGTTTGCTGAAAATTTTTCACGGTTATCTAGTCTAATTACTATGTTAACTCGAAAAGGTGTTAAGTTTATATGGACAAAAGAATGAGATGTTGGTTTTCAGGAATTGAAAACACGATTGGCGAATGCTCCAGTTTTGGAGCTGCCTTCTAGAAATGGTGAGTTTGTTATCTACAGTGATGCTTTGTTGAAAAGACTGGGTTGTGTCCTAATGCAAAATGATCAGGTAATTTCTTATGCTTCACGTCAGTTGAAACCACATGGGTTATATTACCCAATACGTGATTTGGAATTAATTGATGTTGTTTTTGCTTTAAAAATTTAGAGGAATCATTTGTATGGATTAAAGTGTAAAATATATACTTATCACAAAAGATTGAAGTATATATTCACTCAGAAACAATTGAACATCATACAGAGGTGATGGTTGGTATTAATCAAGGATTATGATTGCACGATCATTTATCATCCAAGAAAAGAAAATAAAGTGGTTGATGCTTTATATCGAAAAAGTAATATTTCATTAAACATGTTACGTTTGGAAAGAGATCCTTTGGTTTTTGATTTGATCAACTTTGGTATAGAAGTTGTTGTTGCAGGAAATTATTATATTTTGTTTTAGGTGTCAGTGAAATCATCTCTATCAGATAAAATTAAGCAACCGCAGAAGGAAGACAATGAGTTGCAGAAAATGGTTGTGTTGGTTCAGAAGGGTAAGTTGCCTGATTTTAACGTTGATAATGATTGTTTTTTAAGATTTGGATTGAGATTCTATGTGCCTTGTGATTCACAGTTGAAGAATGAGTTGTTATGTGAAGCTCATAGTTCTTCGTTTTCAGTTCATCCTGGAATTACTAAGATGTATAGAGATCTTCGAGAGTATTACAGGTGGGATGGAATGAAAAGAGATATTGCAGATTTTACTCTGTAGTGTTTGACTTGTCAGTAGGTTAAAGAAGAGCGACAGTTAACAAAATGAATGCTTCAGCCTTTACTGGTTCCAGAGTGGAAATTGGAAAATATATCCTTGGAATTTTTTTTGGGATTATCAAAGACATCTCGGGGTAATAATGCAATTTGGGATATAGTTGACTGATTGACTAAATCGGCTTATTTCCTTACTATTAGAGATATTTTGTCCCTAGGACAACTTTCTCGGTTGTATGTTAAAGTGATATTCAGGTTTCATGGAGTTCCCCTCTCCATTGTATCTGATCGTGATCCTAGGTTTACTTCTAACTTTTGGAAAAGCCTTCAAAAGTCATTGGGTACTGAATTAAATTTTAGTACAGCTTTTTATCGTTAATCAGATGGGCAGTTAGAACGTACAATTCAGACCTTGGTGGATATGTTACATGCTTACTCGATGTATTACCAAGGAATTTTGGAACAACATCTTTCCTTGGTTGAATTTTCTTATAATAATAGATTTCATTATAGTATACAAATGCCTCCATTTGAGGAGTTATATGGAAATCACTGTCGAACTATAGTGTTTTGGGATGAAGTATGTGAAAGGAAGCTGATGGGATGAGAATTGGTTGAAGAGATGGAAGAGAAAGTTCAGTTGATTTAGAAGAACATGAGAACAGCTCAGAGTTGACATAAATCTTTTGTAGATAACCAGAGGAAAAATCATTACTTTGAGGTAGGTGATCATGTCATTCTCAAAGGTTCTCTATGGAAAAGTGTGACGCGTTTTGGTAAAAATGGAAAGTTGAGACTGAGGTTCATTGGACCCTATGAAATTCTGGAGAAAGTTAGATCAATTGTATACAGAGTGGATTTACATCTATGTTTATCCTAGGTACACAATGTTTTTCATGTTTCGATGTTGAGAATGAATATGCCAGATCCATCTCATGTTTTGAGCCCAGAGGTAGATTAGTTGGAAGAGAATCTCTCTTATGAAGAACAACCAGTCCAAATTATTGTCCTTAGAGAGAAAGTGTTGCGAAATAAGGTAATTCACTAGGTAAAGGTTTTTTGGAAAACCCATATGGTTGAAGAGGTAACATGGGAATCTGAAAATGCTATGAGGGATAAATACCCCCACTTATTTTTATAAGTGAATAAAAATTGAGAGGACACAATTTCCAAAAGGGGAGAAGGGTGTAACATCCCAAGTAAATGAAGAATAATACATATTTCATATTTATTAATATTTTTGAATTAAATATTAATTTATTTTAAAGGGGTTTCTATGTTCAATAGCATACCTGATACACCGGATTTCTTTGAAATCTTATGTCGCACACTTATAATATAATATTATTATTTTAAATGATAGTTATCTCATATCCGTTGTATTGGCTTTAATGAACAAAAATAACTAAAATATGATTATAAATGTTTGTTAAATGTATTTACATTCATCCAATAAATGTTAGAGGCTTAAAATGTGAATGAATCTAATTTTAAGCATAATTTACATTAAAAGTCCGAATTATCCCCCTTTAATGGAGAACCCACTTTAAATATAGTTTTGGTCACTTTAATATATTCTAAGTTACCAAATAAAATCCTTCTTTAGATTGGAGACATCATATTTTACTTTGGGTAATTTTTTGGTATTTTTCTGATAAAGTTCATTTTTTAATGAAAAGTGAAAAATATTGCATTTTAATTCAAAAGTGCCTTTTAATATAATTTATTTATATTGTTAGATTATATTTTTAATTAGTATTCATGTGAAATTAAAATATATTTTTACCATTTAATCCAATTTTTGTCATTGTAATTAATTTCACTTTGAAATTGGAAATAAGAAAGTATGAATCTTTTCATAGTTATTGTTTCTTAAAAACACGCTATTTATTTTAAAAACATGAATTAATTTTTAAATTAATTAATGAAATGTAAATGATTTGAATTTTGAAAAATAGACATCAATTTTGAATTCAGAATATCAAATAATTCTTAGGCTGATTTTTTGGTATTTTTCTGAAAAACATCAATTTTTGATGAATAGTGAAACTGCTTTGCGGTAGTTAAAAAACAAAAAAATTTATATAAATGAAATTTTACCACTTCTGTGAATTTAATTTCAAAAATCTGACATACATGGTTGTTATCAAGAAGTAAAATGCGGTTTATTAAGATGAAAATAGTTTTTGGTGAATAGTAGCTTTTGACGTTTATTTTCCGCGATTAAAGGTAAATAGGGCAATTCAAGGTAAAAATACTATTATAATAATTCAAAATTACATAAAAATTTTCCCAAAACATATTGGTTGAGTAATTAACGACCATGGGCATCTTTGGGTCGATTTTGTGACCCCATTGATCCACATGGAAGTGATAATGACAATTCAGATTAATTAATTTAAGGTAAGGACAAAATTGACATTAACAAAAATTTTGTTGTAAGTAATTTTTATATTGTGTTATATAAGTCCTATTTTTGACTATAAATATTCTCTGGGAATATAATAATACTTCTCACATCATGGTATTTGTTTTATTTCTTTTAGACATCAAATAAATAAAATTATTTATGACATAATAATGATGCAGTATTTACCTCATTAATAAATGATTTAAATAAATAATACTATAATGATTAAAATAATATCCAATTCATATTGGATGATTTTATTTCAATCATGAGTCATCTTATCTTCGACTATAATGGCTTTTGGACCATGAGAAACTGAATATCATTATATAATAAAATAATTTTTCACACTTTCCTAAAGAGCCCCTCCTCTTCCTTATAAAAAGAGACCACTTCTAGACAATTCCTCACACCTCTAACACATTTTGGCTCTTCCAACCACTACCCAATTAAGCTCCCTACATCACTCTCATCCCCCTAGAAGACTTAACTTAGGCATAAGGCACTTCAAAGAGTCCTTTTGGTTCAAACCAATGGAAGTTACCCAAATTAAAGGTAATGGATTCTCTTAAATTGTTATTTTTATTTTGCTTCTCCTACCCATAAACTCTTTTTATTCCTTTATTTTCTAACAACACCAGTATCCTCAATATACTAGGATATTTTTATGAGACGGATTCACACTACACATACACACACCTACATCTAATGGGTGAAGAACATAATGTTTCTATGGATGGAAAACTAACGCCTCATGAAACGATGATTGTTCGATTATCTCCTACTACCTCTCATGTTGTCCATTATGATGGAACTGTATTTAAATAGGATATATATTATATTTATGTTTTCTTTATACTGCTGTATTTTCCATTTATATCACGCCTTTATGGTTTCCATAATGGGTAAATACGATAATCTCATTTCAGGAAGTGTGGAGTACCGCCCCCTCAAAGTGATGTGACTCGTTAATGACTTATGTGGGATGTATAAAGGATAGAGTTAATGATATTATATATGATATTATTATGGAATTATAATATACCTATGTATCATTATGTTTTAATTCCATTAAAATAAAAAATAGAAATGAAAGTAGCATTCATGCGTACGTACGGATTACCGTCTCTATGAACGGTACATTTCATTTCTTACCTCCAAATGTTATATACTATTATAAATACACGTATATACTGAATATATATTATATATAAGATATTTAAATCATAATTATTCTTCTGGATATATTGGACTATTGACCACATTGACAACTAGTAATTATAAGGTGTTCATTTTTTACTCCAGTACCAAATATCGACAAATTGAACGTTATTAACATAAATGATTACATAATGTTTATAACATGGTAATAAGTTATATAAAAGGATTAATAAACTTGAAAAATGTTCTTAAGAATGTATAAATTAACTTTAGTTTATTATTTAGGAGATTAAAGAATGGTCGAGTCAAGTCAGACGCGAGATAAGGGACTTCGTCTCAATCTCCTTTCATTGAGGCATATTTTGTTTTAATACATTATTTTATTTTATACGCTGTATAAACACCCTTGACTTTTGAAATGGAATATTTTTCTATGAATCGTTTTACTAAAAAACAAAAAGTAATTTTTCTTTTAATGTAATCGGTGACAATTTCCTTTCCATCGTCGCAAGTATTATTTGATCTTTGGCTTCCTTAACAAGACGTAGTGTTTTTAAAAGGAAAATTAAATAAAATATACTCTTTTTACGTATTTTGGTACTGAAAATAATTTTAACAATGGATTTATTATTTCAATATCTTGAAATGATATTTTGTTATTACAATGTGGAAATGTTATCTTTCATTTATGCTTATGTTATGTGTTAAGATCATGTTATGGTTCTTGGGAATTATTTATGTATATGTGCGGTTCTGTGATAAACCTTGGGTGGGTGAGCCTTAGATAGATCTCCAATTCATTGGATAACGTGAAGGAGGTAAACGTGAATGTTTCTCCAAAGAGATTTAGGGAACATACTGTGATGGGTATTCCAAAGTAACTCCCTATGTAGTTGTGATAGCTACAGTGTAAGTATGATATGGATGCCACAAGTTACCTTTATGATTTATGATTTTTATGTGTCTTTCATAAATCTTATGATTTCATGAGGTATGTAAAATATTTCATGTTTTGTATGTATTTATGAACAAATGTTTTCATTCGATGTTTTATAACCCTCACTGAGATTTTTATGCTCATCCCAAGTATTGAAATGTTTTCACATGACTTAAAGATGAATATTGTTAAGGATGGAATCAAGGAAAAGTCATGCTATCTAAAACATGAAACTTTACATGACTCTTTTTTTCATGATTTTTTATTTTATGAAAAAATGGAAACTGTGTAGAAGTGTCTACATTGTAATATTTTGAGATGTAATAGTAATGTCTTAATTTTCTAAAAAACTATACCTGAAAATATCCTCAATGTGAATTATTCATTTAATTCAATATTATGAAAGGTTTAAGGTCGGGTCCTTACATACATTGATAAAAAATATGAAGCCAGAGGAGGAGATCGAGGAATTGGAATGGAATGATGTTCAGTAGATGTTTTTAGGTAAATATTTCCCGGACACCCACTGACTAATGATGGAAAAGGAATTTTGTTCCCTCAAACAAAAAGATATTGAATCCAATGGATTGAATGAGGAAAACCTCATATGGATTGCACAATATTCCTCTTTCTTTTTCGTTAACCTTGAATACAAGGTCGAACACTTCTTTGGTTGGCTGAAACTTTTCCTTCAAAAATCCTTAGTGATCCGTGAATTTGATAGATTTTAGCAAATGGTCTGATGTGAACTCAATGTCTAAATAGAGATCAGAGAATCTTGGGGGCATCAAGGGGATAAGAAGCATAAGGATTATTTCAATTCTGGTAGTCCGATGGATAAATCCAGTGGTGCTATGAAAATCCCACACCCCACATTCAAAAGGTCAGGAAAGAAGAAACCTGAAAATTTCATAAAGGGGGTGAGGAAATTCTTTAGGTGTGGAAGGGAAGGGAACCAAGCCATTAACTGCAGACAAGAAAAACATGCGGCTACGATAGATGATAGGAATTCTCTGTTCAACTCTCAACGCAATGTTCATTGCAACAACTGTAACGAACCATAACAAATTTCTAATAAGATCCATAAGACAAGGGTTTTTGAAGGAATCCAAGAACCTCCATTGTTGAAAGGGAGAGATTTTTCCATCACTTCCATCAAAGTGAACCACGACAATGAAGTGGTGATAGTCACTATAGTTATTCATTCAAGAATAGCGAACATGGTTTTTGATTATGGTTCTAAAATTTCATTTATATCCCGATTTTTTATTAGGAAAATTCCACCACCACCACAAATCATGGAAATGAAGATGTTTTCTAGTATAGAAAATGTGGCAATCATTGCATCCCATGAATATAACTCCTCTCATGTCATAATTGGTGGATTGAACTTCCCGAAGAACCTCATTGTACTCCATTTGGTGGAATTTTATGAAACTCATGGAATGGATTGACTTTCTTTATACCGAGCCAACATAAATTTTCATTAGAGAGAAATCACTCTCTATATAGAGAATCATCCCCCGATTATATACAAGTGAAATGAGGTAGACGAATCATCTTTAGCACCATTATCTCATGTTGGGATATAGCTTCTATATGAACATGCATATCTGACTTACATGATTTAGTCTATGGAGGAAACCATATTTGTAGACATGACTATTGAGAGGTAATTCGATAAAGTGTTTCCTTAGGAATTTCATGGTCTTCCTCCTATAATAGTTGATGGATTATCAATTGAATTTATACCTGGGGAATTTCCAATATCCAACACTACATATAGAATGGTTGTTGTGGAGCTTGAGATGCTGAAGAAACAACTACAGGAAAATCTGGATAATGATTTTATACAGCCATGTGATTCACCGTGGGGTACACCAGTCCTTTTCTTCAAAAATAAGGATGGGTCACGCACCCTTTAATATATTATCATGAGCTCAACAAAGTAACGTTAAATACCAAGTATCCTTTACCATTAATTGATGACTTATTTGATCTACTACATGGAGCACAATACTTATCCAAGGTGGATTTGCTATCAGGATATTATCATGTAATGGTTAAGAAGGAACATATCACCAAGACTTCTTTTCGTTCATGATACAAAAACTATGAATTCATAGTAAAGACTTTTGGACTCACTAATGCACCAGAAATCTTCATGGACATAATGAATAGAGTTTTTAAAAATTATCTCAACAAATATGTGGTAGTATTTGTTGATGACACTCTAATATACTCCATGACCAAGGAGGATAATGAGGACCATCTAAGAACTATACTAGAAATATTGTGGAAGGATAATCACAATGAAAATTAAATCGAGTGTGAGTTCTGGGTGGAGGATGTCACATTGATTAGACATATCGTCACACAAAATGAAATATATATGGATCCCTCTAAGAATGCTACAATTGAGGGATTCTTGAGGCATACATTTGTAACATATATTCGTATATTTCAAGGGTTACCCGGATTTTATCTCCAATTTTTTAGACAGTTATTATGATTGAACTGCCCTCTTACTATAAGTACCTGGCCTTAAACATTACATCATCTTGAATTAAATTAATAATTCACATTGAGAATATTTTTAGGTTTATAGTTGTAGAGAATTAAGACATAACTATTACATAACAACCTAAGTATTACAAGTAGAAACTACTACTCAGTATTAATTTTTTTCATAAAATAAAAACTATTAAAAATAAACATGTTTAGTTCCATGTTTTAGAAAGCATGACTTTTCCTTGATCCCATCCTTAAACATATTCATCTTTAATTCTTGTGGAAAACATTTCAAAAACATGGGATGAGCATAAAAAGGTCAGTAAGGGTTATAAAATAATGAAGGAAAACATATGCCCAACAATAAATGCAATCCATGAAACCATACTTTTCAATCATAACATACCATGTGAAATCATAAGATTTATGAATAACACACACAAATCATAAATCATAATGGATACTTATGGAATATGATTAGCCACTAAATGTGGAAAATATTCATTGGTAATATATATAATATTCATGTTCTTTATTATTCATAAACATCATTTTAGTGCATTTTACACTTGAACATCATTTCACATTATGATTGTAATACCTTCTTAAAATGCACTATTATGTGGTACATTTGTTAACATCATTTAAAGTATCAAATGATTCATCTGATTATACATATTTAAATTTTATATTTTTTAAAATTTATCTACACTCCAATATGAACATGTTTCATTTAGGGATCAATGGAAAATTCATGGAGCATGATGGAGATACTTGGCAATGAAAGGAAGCAATTCTGGTGAAGGCAGATTGGACACCATCCCACTGATGAGACTGTGGTGCCCAAAATAAAGTCCCAACGAATCCCAAACATCATGGGATGCTATAACACATGTATAGTATCAAATAAATATTCAGTATCCAATGCTCATTCGTCCTCCATGGTGTCCATTTAGGCAGCCCAAGTTAGAGATAAAATTCTGGGCCAGATTTTGCATCCCAGAAAAACAACCCACCAATTAAACCATATCTCGAAAACCATAACACTTTTTGGGATGAGAGTTTACAGGAGGTTAGAAGACATCCGAGGATACATTTTATTATTCTATGGAAGACTCTGATACGGCCATCTAGAAGATAGTCCACGAGCGTCTGTTCGATGGATGAAAGTTTGCTGCTACCTCGGGTCAAATGTGGAAAAGTCCAAATTCCACAAGCTTTCCACCAACTATGGCCTACCAAAATTAATTTAGATGCTTTTTACTATTGGAGCCTCGACTCGAGGGCTCAAAAATTCCTATTTAAGGTAGTGGTGTTGGAGGATTTATGGATCTTTTGTTCTTGGTTTCATTGTAGTGTTATGTTGCTACTATGTGTTTGTAATCGCATTTCTTTCTCATGTAAGTTGTTTAATTCCCCTTAGTTTCTTCATAAATGTTCTTCATTGACTCTTATTCTGTTCTTATACTTATCACGTTGATACCGTTGGTTCAAGGTGTGAATTTATTCACACCATAATTTGAGATATTTGTCACACATCAGTGGAGAGATCTTTTTTTGTTGTTGTTTTTACTTCTTCAATTCCATCTTTGTAAGTCTACTTCCCGCATCCGTTGAAGGCATGTCATCAATGGAGGGATAACTATTTGATGGGTTGATCCAAGGTAGTATCAAGGGGATGGATTGGATTTTATTTATCACTCCAATAATGGCAAATCAATTCTTTGGATTGAAATTTTTATTTGATGATTTTTAAACATCTTCATCCTTATTGAATTTAAGGTCACACATTTCAAGTGCTAATACGATCCTCTACCTTGGAGTGCTCAAAACTTTGATCCCTCAAGTGTATAGGTGATAAGTATTAGGTTGTGTAGGCATTAAACCAGTAAGTAATGATTTCGTTTGATCTTCTTAAATGAATCCATCTCAATTATATGAACTTGATATCATTAAAAAAGTAATTCATCCAATCCACCCTGAGCGAAAACCTAGGAACAACACGATCTTTTATATTGAATTCACTTAAATCTGCTAGTTATCCTTTAATCCCATATAAAATCAACCCAATTTGGCCACTTCATAGCCAAAAACAGTCCATACAATGTACGTGTCTATAGGTTTCTTCTTAGGTCTCTGAGGATTCGATAACCCAAGCTAAACTACAAGGACCGTTCTACCATCATCTCTTGGGTAATTTTGGGAGATAATCAAATTTTGGCGCTGTTGATGGGGACCCAAGTAAGTCATCTAAACACCCATTCTATTCTCCCCCATTTCTTCTTTTCTCATCCAAATTCTCTTTTCTTGTCCCTTTCTAATTTTTTTTTCTTTTGGCGCATGTCCACCTACACCCGTGATCAATCAAACCGTCTTGTTAGGGTGGATATTCCTGGGTTTGGGGAGTCAAGTACACCAAGGGAAATCTTTCCATTAGATCCTAATCTTCCTAATACTCTAGAGTCCAAAATTGAGCCAATTTCAATGGAAGGTCTTCAATGAAACCAACTCATAAACCCGGGTGGGAACCAAAATGGAAACCCAAATGAGGCAGCCCCAAACTTGGGGAATGCAATTGATCAAACCATGAATGACTACCTCAAACCTTCCTGGACCAATGCCCCCTCATGCATTAGAAACAATTCCTTAGGAGATGCCAACTACATCTTTAAACCCCATGTCCTAAACCACCTTCCCACATTCCATGGAATGGAGTCTGAGATGCCCTACCTTCACATTAAGGAGTTCAATGACATTGTAGAAACCATGTGTCCCCCACATCAACTAGAATCAGCTATGATGAGGCTATTTCCTTTTTAATTAAAGGATCGAGCTAAAAATTGGCTAAAAAATTTGAGACCATCATCCATAAACTCTGGGGACCAACTACAAAGAGAATTCTACAAAACATTCTTTCCCCACCACAAAACAATTGCACTTAAAAAGAGTATCCAGAATTTTTTGGAAAAAGAGGGAGAGTCATTCTATGAAACATTGGAAAGGTTCAAAGACACTCTAAACATGGTTCCACACCATGGTTTTTCTATTCTTGAACAAGTGAGAGTTTTCTATGAAGGGTTGGGTCTGGGGAACAAACAATTCATTGACCTGATGTGTAATGGAACATTTAAAAACAATTCCCCAAATGATGCTTACGAGTATCTAGAAATCCTTTCTGAACAAAACCAAACATGGGGAACTTCACCTTATTTTGAAAAGCCACAAAGAACTAATGGAATTCATACACATAGAGAAGAGGAAAGCCTTAGGGATAAACTCGCAGCACTCTCTAGGAAGGTTGAAGAGATAGACCTTAGGAAAGTCCATGAAATCCAAACTGTAGACCTTGTTTGCACAATTTGTGACAAACATGACCATAAGTTATACAACATCCCAACTATTACATGCATCAAGGATGTTCTTTTAGGATGACTTGCTATGGAAGTAAATTACTTGAACATTCAAAAGCCTCAATACCAAAACAACTTCAATCCTAGGTATAACGAACACCCAGGCTTCCACTGGAAAGATAACCAACAACCTAGCCAACCACAAGGAGAAAACCCTTACCCCCATTAGAACTACCAAACCCATAACTAGTTCCAAACCCATCCTATCCAATAACAACAGCCACCGGTCCATTTTCAACACACCATCCTACCTCAAAAATATCCCCCTGGGATAAACCAACCTACTCAAGAACCCTCCCAATCTGTTACACAATGCCTACTAGAACAACTATGCAAACAAATGGAATGGATGAACTCAGAAGTCTCTTCCCTTAAATAAGAACTTCAAACCATAAAAACTTGAAATGCACCCATGCCTAATCAGGCAGTGAAATCCCCAACATCAATGGGAGAGTCATGTTGGGCTCAAACAACTCATGAACAACTAATTGTTGTGACTATTTTAAGTTGTGGGAAATAAATTGAGAAACCTCAACAACTAATTCAGAACCCAACTGAAGATTCAAACATGGATAAAAATTCAAATGAACCACAAGATCAAACTGAGGAAACTGATAACAATGTGAAAGAAACAACTCTTCAACAAACAACCCCACAACCTGCACCATTTCCTCAACTCATGAGGGGGAAACCCAAGCCTAAACTGAGTGAAACATTGAAGGAAATCTTCTCACAAGTCAAGCTAAACATTACCCTTCTCGATGCCATCCAAACTATACCTTCCTACTAAAAGTAATTTAATGACTTGTGCACTTTTAAAAGAATTTTTTTACATAAAAACCAAGTCCTTTTGGCTGCTAATGTGAGTACCACCATTCAAGGGACCATTCCTCCTAAGTTGAAAGACCCAGGTTGCCCTTACATCAATGTTGAACTAGGAAAAAGAAAAGTTGTCAAGGCCTTGTGTGACCTAGGTGCTAGTGTCAATATCATCCTATATGTTGTGTACTGTTAGTTACGCCTAAAAGATCTCCAACCCAAATCTATCACACTTCAACTTGTTCATCGTAGCATTAGGGTTCCAAAGGGGATTTTAATGGATGTTATGGTAATGGTTGAAAACTTAATCTACCTTGCTTACTTCGTTGTCCTTGACAAGCATCCAAACTTAGGAAATAAGGAACAAACTCCAATCATCCTTGGTCTTCCATTCCATGCAACAATAAACTCTATTATCTGAGTCAGAAATGGGTACATTACCATCACCTTTGGGAACATAAGTCTAGACTTGAACATCTATAATGCAAGCTCACAAATAGGGGATGACGAGGACATTCATGAAGTAAACATGATAGGAAGCATTGATAAGGAATCCATAGAACATCAAGGAATATTTGATGGATGTTTAAGTCAGGATGAGATTGATTCCCATTGTTCATAATGAGGAAGTTTATCTGCTTGGATTTGATCATTTTCAAATTTCTCTTATGATGATGTCTTAGGTCCAACAATCAGTGAAACCATTCAAGAAACCACTTTCATTGAGGCCACTCCAACTTCCTTCCCTAAATCTGATCAAGCCAATCTAGTAGCTGAATCTTATACATGTGGGGAATCAATACTATCTTAAAATATAAAAAATTAAATTGAACTTGATCCAATGTCCCAATCTTCTGCTGAAATTATGAACCAACCTGATCTTGAATTGAAGGAACTTCCCGCTACACTCAAGTATGATTTCCTAGGGGAAAATCAAACACATCCTATTTTCATTTCATCTTATCTTGAAGCCAATCAAGAGAGGATGCTTCTAGATGTCCTTAGAAAACATAAGAAAGCCATTGGTTGGACCCTGTCTGATATTCCTGGGATTAGCCCACCTATCGGGACTCATATGATTATTCTGGAATCTAATTCAAAGCCATGTTGTCAACCTCAATGCCAACTCAATCCTAATCTCATGGAGGCAGTAAGGAAAGAACTGCTGAAATTGTTAAAAGCTGGTATCATATATCCCATAGCTGAGAGTGAGTCGGTGAGCCCAATTTAAGTGGTTCCAAAAAAGGCTTGAATCACAGTGATAACAAATGAGGATAGAGAGATTGTTCCAACAAGGGTGAGTAGTGGATGGAGGGTCTGCATTGACTATTGAAAGCTAAACTCATTCACCACGAAGGACCATTTCCCTTTACCATTCATTGACCTGGTCCTTGAGAGAGTGGCAGGTCATGCCTTCTACTATTTCTTAGATGGGTACTCGGGGTACAATCAAATTGAGGTCTCCTTAGATGATCAAGGGAAGACTATATTCAGATGTCCATTTGGAACCTTTGCTTTCAAATGAATTCCCTTCGGGTTATACAATTCCCCAGGAACCATCCAACGGTGCATGATGAGAATCTTCTTAGATATGGTCGGGGATTTTCTAGAGGTCTTCATGGATGAATTATCTGTGTTTGGGGATACATTTGGGGGATGTCTGAGGAATGTAGAGAGAGTCTTGTCAAGATGTGAAGAAAAAAAATCTAGTCCTAACCTAGAAAAATTCCATTTTATGGTTAAAGAGGGACTAGTTTTAGGCCATCTGGTCTCAGGTAGGGGGATTGAAGTTGATAAAGCCAAGGTTGATATCATTTGTCACTATCCATCAACCAAAACTATCAAGGAAGTGAGGTCTTTCTTAAGACATTCTGGATTCTATAGAAGATTCATCAAGGACTTTAGTTCAATATCACGTCCCCTTTGTGCCCTCCTAGTAATGGATGCTCCATTTTTTTGGACAGAAATATGTGAGGGTTCATTCTCAACCCTAAAATCCTCTCTCACCTCTCCTCCCATTATGAAATCTCCAAATTAGAACCTTCCTTTTGAACTTATGTGTGATGCTAGTGACTTTTCTATTGGAGCTATGTTTAGGACAACGTTTTGATAAAACTATGTATTTCATTTCATATTCAATAAAATCCTTAAAATATGCCCAAATAAACTACCCCAATACTGAAAAGGAGTTACTTGCTATTGTGTTTTTTTAGAAGAGTTTAGGTCCTACCTCATAGGATCCCCCATCACTATGTTCACTGACCATTCTGCACTAAAATACCTCTTCCAAAAACAAGATGCTAAGGCTATACATATTAGGTGGGTCCTTCTCTTACCAGAATTTGACCTCACAATCAATGATAAAAAAGGAGTTGAAAATGTTGTAGTTGATCACCTCTCTAGGATGGAATTCAAAGACATCTCAAATCACCTTTCTGTGTCTGATTCATTTCCTGATGAACACCTATACTCTGTGAGTGACTGCCCTTGGGATACCAACATAGACAATTTCTTAGTTACAGGAGTCATTCCAAAATTCTCAGGGATTCAAGCTCGAAGGAAATTTTTTTATGAGGTTAGACACTATGTGTTTGATGATCCATACCTCTATAAGTTCTTCCCTGACCAAGTCATTAGGATGTGTGTTCCAGAATTTGAACAAGAGTCCATCCTTAAATTATGTCATAGTGAGGAATGTAGAGGTCACTTTTCCTCTAAGAAAACATCTTCTAAGACTCTTCAATGTGGTCTCTTCTGGGCCACCCTTTCAAGTGACTCCTACACATTTTGTCAAAGCTATCCTAGGTGTCAACAAGTAGGGTCCATCACAAAAAGGAATCAAATGCCACTCACTCCCATCTTAGTTGTTGAAATCATTGACTGTTGGGGAATTGATTTCATGGGTCCTTTCCCAAACTCTCGGGGATGCCTCTACATACTATTAGCTGTTGATTATGTCTCAAAATGGGTTGAGGCCATTCCCACTAAGTCCAATAATCATCAAGTTGTGATTCGATTTCATAAAGAGAACATATTTTCTTGATTTGGAATTCTTAGAGCTATAACCAGTGATCGAGGAACCCATTTCTGAAACAACCCATTCTCTTCACTCATGTCCAAGTATGGTATTTCTCATAAAGTGTCCACTGCATACCATCCTCAAACCAATGGTCAAGCTGAGTTAGCGAATAGAGAGATTTAGAAAATTCTTGAAAAACCAATCAACCCCTCTAGGAATGATTGGTCTGAGAAACTCTTAGATACTCTTTGGGCCTATATAACCACATATAAAACCATTTTAGGAATGTCCCCATATAGGTTGGTTTATGGAAAAGCATTCCATTTTCCTGTAGAAATTGAGCATAAGGCCTTTTGGGCAATTAAGAAAATGGATTATGACCTCTCATTGGCCGGAACAAAAAGGAAATTAGATCTCAACGAACTGGAGGAACTAAGGATGGAGGCTTATGAAATTTCAAGGATCAATAAAGCTAGAGTTCAAGCCTACCAATCTAGGAATATCAAGTTCAATCATTTTGAACCGGGAAAACTTGTGCTCTTGTATAGTTCAAAACTTCATTTACACCCAGGAATGTTAAGGTCTAGATGGTCAGGACCATTCATAGTGCATCATGTGTACCCCCACGGGGCAGTAGAGATTCAAGATCCCAAAAGTGGTTACATTTTCACGGTTAATGGTCAAAGGTTAAAACCATTCATTGAATCATTAAATAAACAAGAAATAGAGGTTGAGTTAACTAAGACAACCTATGAACCAATTAAAAATTGATAGATTTAGGGTTCAAGTCGACATGGATATGAAAGGACTAAATTGGAGCAGCAAGAACTTCAAACTTCAACCACCAGGTGACTTCATTCCATGACCCTCATTTTCAATTTCCTTTTTGAACTTTTATTCTCTACCATTACCCCTTCTATATTTTCTTTTATTTAAACACTGGGGACATTGTTATTTTAATTTTGGGGGGGGGGATAAAATAAAAAATCGTTTTGTGTCAAAAATAATGATAAATGATTCGAAAAAAAATTGTGAAAATCGAAGGAAAAAATTCCTTTAACTTAAGACATGGTAATACACATTGCAAACTTGGTAACTGAATATCAAATAATTTATCATACCCTAATTCTGATTTTAATCCTTGTATAATTTCATGAGAATTGATTTTGGAAAGTGTGGTTGTCTAATGTGATATTTCATCGTTTATATTTTCACCCAAAAAAAGTTCACAATGCACGTAATTTGGATAGTGGGGTATTAGTTTTAGTTCATGGGGTCCCCTAAATATATAGCATGTTTTGGTGATCATTTTAGTTTAATATGAGTATTAAAAAAAATTATAAAAAAAATGTGCGTAGAGATATGAAATGACCTAATGTGTGGATTTCAACACTTGGGGATCGTGACTCCATAGTTTTATGGCCCAGAGTTAGTAATTTTATCTCTATTTTTGGTAATTTGAATTTTTTTTGACTAAGTTAACTTGAGATGATTCCCGAGTATGTGGGATTCACTTGGTGCCCTAAGGTCATTGAGCCTGGGAGTCATCGGCAAAGTCTCGCTACAGGGGTTGACTCTTTTGAGTGCAACTTCAATTACCATGGAAAAATTGAAAAAACAAAAAAAAACAAAAACTTTTACAAAAAAATGAATACTCGTCTTAATATTGAAATGTGATTCCACCTAGCGCTTCCATAATTTCCCCCTTGAATAAAGATGAACCCCCATGTCTATTGTGATGCACAACACATCCTCATACTTAATTGACAGTGGATGAAATATGGAAATGAATTTGAACAAAGAAATTGTCTTGGGATTGGAACCTGCTTATGAAAATATCTTGTATTAAAATATTTTGATGGGTTTCATGATTGATTGGTATAAGGGTTTTTTGGTGATCATTGTGTATTAAAATTTTTTTTGGAAAAGGGAATTCGAATTTCATATTGTTGAGATATATTTTTCTCGAGAATATCAAAACTCAAGTTGGGGGGTGTGATTAGCCACTAAATGAGGCTAATATTCATTGTTAATATATATAATATTCATGTTCTTTATTATTCATAAAGACCATTTTAGTGCATTTTACATTTTGAACATCATTTCACATTATGATTGTAATACCTTCTTAAAATGCACTATTATGTGGTACATTTTTGAACATCATTTAATGTACCAAATGATTCATCTGATTAAACATATTTTAATTTGATATTTTTGTAAATA
This sequence comes from Viscum album, assembly GCA_963277665.1. Lineage (NCBI taxonomy): Eukaryota > Viridiplantae > Streptophyta > Magnoliopsida > Santalales > Viscaceae > Viscum > Viscum album. Next base: position 1,957,401,017 of record OY728150.1, read on the forward strand.
TATGTACACTCCAATATGAACATGTTTCATTCATGGATCAATGGAGAATTCATGGAGCATGATGGAGATATTTGGCAATGAAGGGAAGCAATTCTGGAGAAGGAAGATTGGACACCAGCCCACTGATCAGACTGTGGGGCCCAAACTAAAGGCTCAATGAATCCCAAATTCTGTGGGATGCTATAAGACATGTATAATAACAAATAAATCTTCCTGATCCAATGCTAATTCTGCCTCCATGGTGTCCATTTATGTATCCCAAGTTAGAGGTAAAATTCTGTGTCAGATTTTGCGGCCCAGTAAAACATCCCACCAATTAAACAATATCTCAAATACGATAACTACCTTTGGGCTGTGATTTTACAGTAGGTTATAATCCATCCTAGGATCCATTTTATTCTTCTATGGCCCACTCTGAATCGGCCATCTAAAAGGTGTTCCAAGCGCGTCAGTTTGGTGGATGAAAGCTGGCTGCCACCTCGGGTCAAATGATGAAAAGTCCAAATTCCAGAAGCATTCCACCACCTATGGCCTACCAAAATTTATTGAGATGCTTTTTACTATTGGATGCTCGACCCAAGGGCTCAAAAATGCCTATTTAAGGTAGTGTTGTTGGAGGATTTAGGACTCTTTGGTGCTTGGTTTCATTGTAGTGTTATGCTGCCGCTATCTGTTTGTAATCACATTTCTTTCTCATGTAAGTTGTTTAATTCACCTTTGTTTCTTAATAAAAGTTCTTCATTTACTCTTATTCTGTTCTTATACTTATCACGTTGATACCATTGGTTCAAGGTGTGAATTTAGTCACACCATACTTTGTGATATTTATCACACAACGGGTGAGTGATCTTTTTTTGTTGTTGTTTTTACTTCTTCAATTCCACCTTTTTAAGTCTACTCCCCACTTCCGTTGAAGACATGTCATCAAAGGGAGGGATAACTCTTTTATGGGTTGATCCAAGGGATTATAAAGGGGATGGATTGAATGTTATTTATCACTCCATTAATGTCTAATCACTTTTTTTTAATGTAATTTTTATTTGATGATTTTAAAACATCTTCATCCTTATTGAATTTATGGTCACACATTTCAAGTGCTAATATGAACCTCTACCTTAGAGTGCTCAAAATGATGATCCTTCAAGTGTGTAAGTGATTAGTATTAGTGTGTGTAGGAATTAAACCAGTAAGTGATGATTTCATTTGATCTTTTTAAATGAATCCATCTCAATTATAAGATATTGAAATCATTAAAAAAGTAAATCATCCAATCCACCCCGAGTGATAACCTAAGATCAACAAATTATTTTAAATTGAATTCACTTAAATCTGATAGTTATCCTTTAAACCAATATAAAATAAACCCAAGTTGGCCACTTCATAGCGAAAAACAGTCCATAGAATGTACGTGTCTATAGGTTTCTTCATAGGTCTCTGAGGATTTGATAACCCAAGCTAAACTACAAAGACCATTCTACCTTCATCTCTTGGGTAAATTTGAGCAAGAATCAAATTTTGGAGTCGTTGCCAGGGACCCAAGTAAGTCATCTAAACACCCATTATATTCTCCCCCATTTCTTCTTTTCTCATCCAAATTCATTTATATTATCCCTTTCTTGTTTTTTTTCTTTTGGCACATGTCCGCCTACACCCGCGATCAATCATACCATCTTGTTAGGGTCGATAGTCCTGGGGTTGGGGAGTCTAGTACACCAAGGGAACTCTTTCCATTAGATACTAATCTTCCTAATACTTCAGAGTCCAAAATTGAGCCAATTTCAATGGAAGGTCATCAAATAAACGAACTCTTAAACCTGGGTGGGGACCAAAATGGAAACCCAAATGAGGCAGCCCCAAACATGGGGAATGCAATTGATCAAACCATGAATGACTACCTCACATATTCCTTGACCAATTCCCCCTCATGCATTAGACACAATTCTCTAGGAGATTCCAACTACATATTTATACCCCATGTCCTAAACCACCTTCCCACATTCCACGGAATGGAGTTCGTGATGCCCTACCTTCACATTAAGGAGTTCAATGACATTGTAGAAACCATGTGTCCCCCACATCAACTAGAATCAGATAAGATGAGGCTATTTCATTTTTCATTAAAGGATCTAGCTAAAATTTGGCTAAACATTTTAAGACCATCATCCATAAACTCTTGGGACCAACTACAACGAGAGTTCTACAAAATATACTTTCCCACCACAAAACAATTTCACTTAAAAAGAGTATCCAAAACTTTTTGGAAAAAGAGGGAGAGAAATTCAATGAAACATGGGAAAGGTTCAAAGACACTCTAAACATGGTTCCACACCATGGTTTTTCTATTCCTCAACAAATGATAATTTTCAATGAAGGGTTGGGTCCGAGGAACAAACAATTCATTGACCTGATGTGTAATGGAACATTTAAAAACAAAGCCCCAAATGATGCTTTCGAGTATCTAGAAAGCCTTTCTGAACAAAACCAAACATGGGGAACTTCACCTTATTCTGAAATGCCTCAAAGAACTACTATAATTCATACACTTAGAGAAGAGGAAATACTTAGGAAAAAACTTGTATCACTCTCTGGGAAGGATGAAGAGATAGACATTAGGAATGTCCTTGAAATCCAAACTGTAGACCTTGTTTGCACAATTTGTGACAAACATGATCATAAGACAGACGACTGCCAAACTATTCCATCCATAAAGGATGTTCTTTTAGGAGGACCTGTAGTGGATGTAAATTCATTGAACTTTCAAATGCCTCAATACCAAAACAACGTCAATCCTAGGTATAACGACCACCCAGGCTTCCGCTGGAAAGATAACCAACAACCTAGCCAACCACAGGGACAAAATACTTAACCCCATCAGAACTACCAAACCCATAACCAGTTCCAAAACCATCCTATCCAATACCAACAGCCACCAGTCCATTTTCCACAAACAACCCCTCCTCCAAAATATCCCCCTGGGATAAACCAACCTACTCAAGAACCCACCCAAACTGTTCCACAAAGCCTACTAGAACAACTGTGCAATCAAATGGAAAGGATGAACTCAGAAGTCTCTTCCCTTAAACAAGAACATCAAACCATAAAAAACTGGAAAGGAACCCAGGCCTACTCAGGCGGTACCATCCACAACTTCAAGGGGAGAGTCATGTTGTGCTCAAACAAATCATGAACAACAAAATGCTGTGACAGTTTTAAGAAGTGGGAAATCAATTGAGAAACCTGAACAACTAATTCAGAACCAACCTGAAGATTCAAACATGAATGAAAATTCAAATGAACCACAAGATCAAACTGAGGAAACTGATAACAATGTGAAAGAAACAACTCTTCAACAAACAACCCCACAACCTGCACCATTTCCTCAACGCATGAGGGGGAAACCCAAGCCTGAACTGAATGAAACATTGAGGGAAATCCTCTCACAATTCAGGATGAACATTCCCCTTCTCTATTCCATCCAAAACATACCTACCTACTCAATGTACCTTAAGGACTTGTGCACTTTTAAAAGAAAAGTTTCACATCAAAACCATGTCCTTTTGGCTGAAAATGTGAGTACCACCATTCAAGGGACCATTCCTCCTATGTTGAAAGACCCAGGTTGCCCTTACATCAATGTCGAACTCTGAGAAAGCAAAGTTGTCAAGGCCTTGTGTGACCTAGGTGCTAGGGTCAATCTCATCCCATATGATGTGTAATTCCAGATAGGCTAAGAAGAGCTCCAACCCACATCTGTCACACTTCGACTTTCTGATCATAGCATTAGGGTTCCAAAGGGGATTTTAAAGGACGTTCTGGTAAAGGTTGAAAACATCATCTACCCTACTAACTTCATTGTCCTTGACAACCATCCAAACATAGTAAATAAGTAACAACCCCCAATCATCCTTGGTCGTCCTTTCCTTGCAACAATCAACTATATTATCCGAGTCTGAAATGGGAACATGGCCATCACCATTGGGAACATGAGTCTAGACTTGAACATCTATAATGAAAGCTCACAAATAGGGGATGACAAGGACATTCATGAAGTAAATATGATAGGAAGCATTGATAATGAATCCATAGAACATCTAGGAATATTTGATGATGTTTAAGTCAGGATGAGATTGATTTCCTTTTTTCATATGAAGGATGTTTATCTCCTTGACTTGAATCATTTTCAAATTGCTCTTATGATGAAGTCTTAGGTCCAACATTCAGTGAAACCTTTAAAGAAACAACTTTCATGAAGACCACTCCAAGATCCTTCCCTAAATCTGATCAATCCAATCTAGTAGCTGAAACTTCTTCATGTGGGGTATAAATCCTATCTGAAAATATAAAAAAATAAATTGAACTTGATCCAATGTCCCAATCTTATGATGAAATTCTGAACCAACCTGATCTTGAATTGCAGGAAATTCCCGCTACACTCAAGTATGATTTACTAGGGGACAATCAAACTCATACTATTGTCATTTATTCTTCTCTTGAAGACAATCATGAGAGGATGTTTCTATATGTCCTTAGGAAACATAAGAAAGCCATTTGTTGGACCCTGTCTGATATTCCTGGGATTAGCCCACTTATCAGGACTCATAGAATTGTTCTGGAATCTGATTCAAAGCCATGTCGTCAAAATCAATGGTGACTCAATCCTAATCTCATGGAGGTAGCAAGGAAAGAACTTCTAAAATTGTTAAAATCTGGTATCATATATCCCATTGCTGAGAGTGAGTGGATGAGGCCAATTCAAGTGGTTCCAAAAAATAATGGGATCACAGTGATAACAAATGAGTATGGAGAGATTCTTCCAACAAAGGTGAGTAGTGGATAGAGGGTATACATTGACTATAGGAAGCTAAACTCATTCACCAAGAAGGACCATTTACCCTTACCATTCATTGACCAAGTCCTTCAGAGAGTGGAAGGTCATGCCTTCTACTGTTTCTTAGATGGGTACTCGAGGTACAATCAAATTGAGGTCTCCCTAGAGGATCAAGGGAAGACTACATTCACATGTCCATTCAGAACCATTTCTTTGAAACGCATGCCCTTCGGGTTATGCAATGCCCTTGGAACCTTCCAACGGTGCATGATGGGAATCTTCTCAGACATGGTAGGGGATTTTCTAGAGGTCTTCATGGATGACTTCTCTATGTTTGGGGATACATTTGAGGGATGTCTGAGGAATGTAGAGAGAGTCTTGTCAAGATGTGAAGAAAATAATCTAGTCATAAATTGGGAAAAATGCTATTTTATGGTTAAAGAGGGACTAGTTTAAGGCCATCTAGTATCAGGTAGGGGGATTGAAGTTGATAAAGCCAAGGTTTACATCATTCGTCACCTTCCATCACCCAAAACTATCAAGGAAGTGAGGTATTTCTTAGGAAATGATGGTTTCTATAGAAGATTCATCAAGAACTTTAGTTCAATATCACATCCCCTTTTTTCTCTCCTAGTAAAGGATGCTCCATTTGTTTGGACCGAAATCTGTGAGGGTTCATTCTCAAACCTAAAATCCTCTCTCACCTCTCCTCCAATTATGAAATCTCTAAATTGGAACCTTCCTTTTGAACTTATGTGTGATGCCAGTGACTTTTCTATTGGAGCTATGTTTGGGAAACATTGTGATAAAACTCCTTTTGTCATTGATTTTGCATGAAAATCCTTGAATGATGCCCAAATAAACTACACCAATACTGAAAAGTAGTTACATTCTATTGTGTTTTCTTTAGAGAATTTTAGGTCCTACCTCTTAGGCTCCCCCATCACTTTGTTCACTAACCATTCTGCACTAAAATACCTCTTCCAAAAACAATATGCTACGGCTAGACTGATTAGGTGGGTCCTTCTCTTACAAAAATATGACCTCATATTCAAGGATAAGAAGGAGATGAAATTGTTGTAGCTGATCACCTCTCTAGGATGGAATTCAAAGACAACTCAAATCACCTTTCTGTGTCTGATTCATTTCCCGATGAACACCTATACTCTGTGAGTGACTTCCCTTGGTATGCTGACATAGCCAATTTCTTAGTTACAGTAGTCATTCCAAAATTATCAGGGACTCAAGATAGAAGGAAATTTCTTTTTGATGTTAGACACTATGTGTTTGATGATCCGTACCTCTATAAGTTCTGCCCTGACCAAGTCATTAGGAGGTGTGTTCCAGAATCTGAACAAGAGTCCATCCTTAAATTCTGTCATAGTGAGCCATGCGGAGGTCAGTTTTCCTCTAAGAAAACATCTGCTAAGATTCTTCAATGTGGTCTCCTCTGGCCCACCCTCTCAAGGGACTCCTACAAATTTTGTCAAAGCTGTCCTAGGTTTCAGCAAGTAGGGTCCAACACAAAAAGGAATCAAATGCCACTCACTCCCATCTTAGTGATTGAAATATTTGACTATTGGGGAATTGATTTCATGGGTCCTTTCCCAAACTCTCGGGGATGCCTCTACATACTCTTACCTGTTGATTATGTCTCAAAATGGGGTGAGCCCATTCCCACTATGTCTAATGATCATCATGTTGTGATTCGATTTCTTAAAGAGAACATATTTTCTCGATTTGGAATTCCAAGGGCTATAATCAGTGATCGAGGAACCCATTTCTTCAACTGCCCATTCTCTTCACTCATGTCCAAGTATGGTATTTCTCATAAAGTTTCCACTGCATTCCATCCTCAAACCAATGGTGAAGCAAAGTTATAGAGTAGGGAGATTAAGCAAATTCTTGAAAAAACTGTCAACCCCTCTTGGAAAGATTGGTGTGAGAAACTCTTAGATGCTCATTGGGCCTATAGAACTGCATATAAAACCATTTTAGGAATGTCCCCGTATAGTTTGGTTTATGGAAAAGCATGCCATTTACCTGTTGAAATTGAGCATAAGGCCTTTTGGGAAATTAAGAAAATGGATTATGACCACTCATTGGCCGGAACAAAAAGGAAATTAGATCTCAACGAACTGGAGGAACTAAGGATAGAGGCTTATGAAAATTCAAGGATCAATAAAGCTAGAGTTCAAGCCTACCAATCTAGGAATATAAAGGTCAAACATTTTGAACTGGGAAAAATTGTGCTCTTGTATAGTTCAAAACTTCATTTACACCCAGGAAAGTTAATGTCTAGATGGTCAGGACCTTTCATAGTGCATCATGTGTACCCCCATGGGGCAATAGAGATTCAAGATCCCAAAAGTGGTTACATTTTCAAGGTCAATGGTCAAAGGTAAAAACCATTCATTGAATCATTCAATAAATAAGAAATAGAGGTTGAGTTAACTGAGACAACCTATGAACCCAGAAAAAATTGATAGATTTAGGGTTCAAGTCGAGCTAACGACATTAAACAAGGCGCTGCATGGGAGGCAACCCATGGTTTTCAATTTCCCTATAATTTTGTTGTTTTAATAAAACTTATATTTTAATTAATCATTTTTATATTTAAAAAAAATATACTGTTGACATGTTCTTCTATTATGAGTATGGATGGTTATGAAAGGGGAGAACCATATTCATATGTGTCACGTGGTGTGATCCTTGAGTAATACCTTACCTAGAAATTTAAAAAGAAGACAATGTATCATCAGTTTATTTTATTTTATATATATAATTATATTTTCCAAATATATATATACTCTTTTTTTTGTTTGTTTGTTTTCCTTTTTCCACTAGGGAACTCTGCAAGTGACATCGATATCAAAGGACTAAATTTGAGCAGCAAGAAAATCAAACTTCAACCACCAGGTGACTTCATTTCATGACCCTCATTTTCAATTTCCCTTTTGAACATTCATTCTCTACCTCTACCCCCTTCAAAATTTTCAATTATTTAAACACTAGGGACAATGTAATTTTATGTTGTGGGGGGGGATATAAAATTAAAAATTCTTTTGTCTCAAAAAAATGATAAATGATTTGGAAAAAAAATTGTGAAAATGGAAGGAAAAATTCCTTTAACATTAATCATGGTAATACACATTGCACACTATGAAACTGAATATCAAATAATTTATCATACCCTGATTCTGATTTTAATCCTTGTATAATTTCATGAGCATTGATTTTGGAAAGTGTGGATGTCCAATGTTATATATTATCGTTTGTATTTTCATCCAAAAAAAAGATCACAATGCACGTCATTTGGATAGTGGGGTATTAGTTTGAGTTCATGGGGTCCCCTAAATTTATTCATTGGTTTGGTGATCATTTTAGTATAATATGTGTATTCAAGAAAAAATTATATTGAAAAAAATTTCCGCGTAGAGCAATGAAATGACGTAATGTGTGGCTTTCGGCACTTGGGGATCATGACTCAATAGTTCTCTGGCCCAGAGTTAGTAATTTTATCTCTTTTTTTGGTAATTTGAATTTGTTTTTGATTGAGTTAACTCGAGATGATGCCCGAGTATGTGGGCTTCACTTGGTGCCCTAAGGTCTTTGAGCCTGGGAGTCATCGGAAAAGTCTCTCTACATGGGTAGACTCTTTTGAGTGCGACTTCAGTTAGCAAGGAAAAATTGAAAAAACAAAAAAAACCAAAAAATTATACAAAAAAATGAATACTCATCTTAATATTGAAATGTGATTCCACCCAGCGCTTCCGTAATTTCCCCCTTGAATAAAGATGAACCCACATGTCTATTGTGATTCACAACACATCCTCATACTTAATTGACATTGGATGAAATATGGAAATGAATTTGAACAAAGGAATGGGCTTGGGATTGGGATATACTTCTGAAACTAGGTTGTATTAAAATATTTTGATGGGTTTCATGATTGTTTGGTATAAGGGTTTTTTGGTGATCATTGTGTATTAAAATGTTTTTTGGAAAAGGGAATTCGAATTTCATACTGTTGAGATATATTTTCCTCGGGACTAGAAAAACTCAAGTTGGGGGTGTGATTAGCCACTAAATGAGGCTAATATTCATTGGTAATATATATAATATTCATGTTCTTTATTATTCATAAACACAATTTTAGTGCATTTTACACTTTGAACATTATTTCACATTATGATTGTAATACCTTCTTAAAATGCACTATTATGTGGTACATTTTTTAACATCATTTAAAGTACCATATGATTCATCTGATTATACATATTTTAATTTGATATTTTCGAAATTTATCTACACTCCAATATGAACATGTTTAATTTAGGGATCAATGTATAATTCATGGAGGATGAGGGAGATATTTGGCATTTAAAGGGAGCAATTCAAGAGAAGGCAGATTGGACACCAGCCCACTGATGAGACTGTGGGGCCCAAAATAAATGCTCAATGAATCCCAAATTTCATGGGATGCTCGAATCCATGTAGAATAACAAATAACTCTTCAGGATACAATGCTAATTCGGCCTCCATGGTGTCCATTTAGGCAGCCCAATTTAGAGATAAAAGTCTGGCCCAGATTTTGCAGCCCAAAAAAACAGCCCACCAATTAAACCATATCTCGAAAAACATAACTCTTTTTGGGATGAAATTTTACAGGAGGTTATAATACATACTAGGCTCCATTTGTTTATACTATGGCCCACTATTATTCGGCCATATAGAATGTCTTCCAAGCGCGTCTGTTCAGTGGATGAAAACTGGCTGCCACCTCGGGTCAAATGTGGAAAAGTCCAAATTCCACAAGCTTTCCACCACCTATGGCCTACCAAAATTAATTGGGATGCTTTGTACTGTTGGAGGATCGACCCGAGGGCTCATAAATCCGTATTTAAAGTAGTGGTGTTGGAGGATTTGAGAATATTTTGTGCTTGGATTCATTGTAGTGTTATGTTGCCGCTATGTGTTTGTAATCGCATTTCTTTCTCATGTAAGTTGTTTAATTCACCTTAGTTTCTTAATAAAAGTTCTTCATTTACTCTTATTTTGTTCTTATACTTATCACGTTGATACCATTGGTTCATGGTGTGAATTTATTCACACCATACTTTGTGATATTTATCACACAACAGAGGAGTGATCTTTTTTTGTTGTTGTTTTTACTTCTTCAATTCCACCTTTATAAGTCTACTTTCAGCTTCCTTTGGAGACATGTCATAAATGGAGGGATAACATTTTTATGGGTTTATCCTAGGGTGTAGAAAGGGTCTAGATTGGATGTTATTTATCAATCCATTAATCGCTAATCACTTCTTTTAAATGAGATTTTTATTTGATGATTTTAAAATATCTTCATCATTATTGAAATTAAGGTCACACATTTCAAGTGCTAATACGAACCTCTACCTTGGAGTGCTCAAAACTTTGATCCTTAATGTGTATTGGTTATTAGTATTAGGGTGTGTAGGTATTAAACCAGTAAGTGATGATTACGTTTGATCTTCTTAAATGAATCCATCTCAATTATAATAAATTGAAATCATTAAAAAAGTAATTCATCCAATCCACCCCGAGCGATAACCAAGGATCAACTCATTATTTTAAATTGAATTCACATAAATCTGCTAGTTATCCTTTAATCCCATATAAAATCAACCCATGTTGGCCACTTAATAGTCAAAAACAGTCCATAGAATGTACGTGTCTATAGGTTTCTTTTTAGGTCTCTGAGGATTCGATAACCCAAGCTAAACTACAAGGACCGTTCTACCGTCATCTCTTTGGTAAATTTGAGCGAGAATCAGAATCCATATCAAACTTACATTGTAGAAATCAAAGCTACATAGGGAGTTAAACTTGGAATACCCATCATAGTATATTCTCCAAATCTCTTAGGAGAAACATCGCATTTACCTCTATCACGTTACCCAATGCATTGGAGAGCTATCTCGGGCTCACCCAACCTAGGTTTATCAAAAAACCATCCGTATACGTAAAAAATTACCAATAACAATACAAAAATAATAACATATGACACATGGATCAAGGAAATATAACATTTACACATTCCAATATATCAAATAATGATATTGAAATAAGCAATGTTTTATCAAATCATTTTCAAAACCTTTTTAAAAGAGATTTTTCAATCAAAGTGTCTCGTGACACTTTGAAGATTTTAAATGAATTATACATTGAAAACATTACTGTCCATATAAAAAAATCCTAAAACCCATTTTGAAAACATGTACATTAATGAGATATATTTTGAAGAAAAAATCTTTAATGCATTTAAAATGATATTTTAGTTAAAGAGTTTTTAACAAAAAGAGAGACGCTTGAATACAAATAATTGAATAATAAATTTTAATCATAACATTATAATATCATGAAATTAATGGGATTCATGATATAATATTTTAAAGGACAGTATATACACCATATAAGAGTGAATTGGTGCATAACAACAATGAAGTCTCAATGGAAATGTAAATTGTGATAAAATTCGTTATAAAGATGGTATCCTTAAATTAAGGATAAATCAGTCACATAATTATGTTTGAAAAATATAAATACATCCAATATAAGTGTATATTAAGTGTAAAACAATCAGAGGCCATTCACACATATTCATTGGATAACATATTCAATGAGTACAAGTTGAACCCAGAAAATTTGAATTTGGATTAAGAAGTTCCCTTGTAAAAATTTGACAGCCTAACAACATCACATTAAAATTAGGAAAATGATATGATAAGATTAAAATGGTATCTCATCACTGGGACAAAGATTTTACATCAATGGGGATATAAAATAACATATCCCAACATAATAAGATGTAAATTAAAAGACATAATAAAAACGAAGTCTTTTAAATAGAGGAGGGTGAAAGGTTCCCTTCCATATTTGGTAACATAAAAAACATACGCCACATGAAGAAGGATCATAAAATGAAGATGTAAATACTCATAAATGAATGTATATTACACAAAGAGTACAATCATGGGTAGTACATACACCACATAGAAGGAAATAGTGGCTAATATAGCATGAATCTCACTGGAATAAAAAGTGAGATGAAAAACTCTTACTTCGTTGTAATCAAATCGGGTAATATGACCAAAAGATAATGACCAATAAATTGATAACATAATCCCATGAATATAAATATAATAATAATAATATATTTCAATGGCATTACACATTACACCACATGCAATAAATAAGTGGCGAGTAGTGGAAATCTAACTGAATTAAAAGTGAGATAAGAAAATCCCTTACCTCGTGTCCGACTTGACTTGATGGTTCTTTAATCTCCTGAATAATAAACTAAAGTTAATTTATACTTTATTAAGAACATTTTTCAAGCTTATTATTACTTCTATATCACTTATTACAATGTTATAAACATTATGTTATCATTTAAGTTAATAACGTCCATTTTGTCGATATTTGGAACTTGAGTAAAAAATGGACTTCTTATAATCACATGTTGTTCATGTGGTCAATGGATCATTATATACAGAATTATATTAATTATTTGGATATCATATATATCATATATGTTCAGTATATACATGTATTTATAATATTACTTATCAGTTGTAGGTAAGAAATGAAATGCACCGTTCATGGAGATGGTAAGCCGTACGTACGCAAGGACGCTACTTTCATTTATATTTCTTATTATAATGGAATTAAAACATAATGATACATAGTTGTATTATAATTACAGTATAATATCATATATAATATCATTAAATCTATCTTTTATACATCCCACATAAGGAATTAGTGAGCCACATTACGTTAAGGGGGCGGTAGTCCACACTTGCTCAAATGAGATTATCGTATTTACCCACAATGGAAACCAGAAAGGCTAGATATAATTGTGAATTACAGAAGCATAATAAAATCATAAAAATAATATATATCATATATAAATATATTTCCATCATAATGGACACCATGAGAGGCGGTAAGATTTAATTGAACAATCATTGTTTCGTGTGGCGTTAGTTTTCCATCCATAGAAACATTATGTTCTTCATCCAATAGATGGTGGTTTGTGTAAGTTTACTTAGAATAATTCTCATAATGAAATCCTAGTATATTTAGGATACTGGTTTTGTTACAAAATAAAGGAATAAAAATATTTTAGGGGTTGGAGAAGTAAAATAAAAGAAAACAATTTAAGAGAAACCATTACCTTTAATTTTGGTAACTCCCTTTGGTTTTAACCAAAAGGGTTTTTTGAAGTGCCTTCAACCTAAGGTAAGGCTTCTAGGAGGAGGATAAGGATGTAATGATTTTATTTTTTCAGAGTTTTGATGTTCCAAATGGCTTTATAGGTGAGAGGAATTGGTTTGAAGTGGTCTCCTTTTATAAGGGAGAGTATGGACTCTTTAGAAATGTGTGAAAATATTATTCTGTAATATAATGATATTCGGTTTCTAATCGTCCAAGAATCATTAAGGTCGAATATAATATGACTCATAATCGAAATAAAATTTTCCAATAATAATTTTAAATGTTTTGGATATCAATTTAATCATTATAATCTAATTTATTGGTGTCATTTATTAATGAGGTAAATACTGCATCATTTGTGTGTCATATATAATTTAATTTATTTGATGTCTAAAAATTATAAAATAGATACCATGATGTATTAAATCTTTTTATATTTCTAATGAATATTTATAGTCGATGATTGGACATATATAACACCATATAAAAAATAATTACCAAAATATTTTTGTAAATGTCAATTTTGTCTTCACATTAAATTAATTAATCCAAATTGTCATTTTCACTCCCAAGTGGCTCAATGGGGTCCCAAAATCGACCCCAAAATTCCCAAGTTCGTTAATTACTCAACCAATAAGCTTTGGATAAGTGATAAGTTAATTTTGAAATATTATAATATCCTTTTTTACTTGAATTACCCTATTTAACTTTAATCGCGGTAAATAAAAGTCAAAAGTTACTATTAACCAAAAATTATTTTCATCTTATTGAACCAAATTTTACTTCTTGATAGTAGACATGTATGTCAGATTTTAGAAATTAAATTTATAGAAGTGGTAAAATTTCATTTAAATGAAAAATTTAGTATTTTAACTACCACGAATGGTTTCACTATTCATCAAAAATTGATGTTTTTTAGAAAAATACAAAAAATTCAGCCTAAGCATTATTTGATATTCCGAATTAAAAATTGATTTTTATTTTTTCAAATTCAAAATTTATATGTGGCATTAATTAATTTAAAAATTAATTCCCGTTGTTTAAACAAATAGTGTGTTTTTAAGAAACAGTAACTATCAAAAGATTGACACTTGTTTATCTTCAATTTCAAAGTGAAATTAATTAAAATGACCAAAATTGGATTAAATGGTAAAAATATATTTTAATTTAAATTTAAAACCAACTAAAAAGATAATCTAACCATATAAATAAATTAGATTTAAAGGCGTTATTGAATTAAAATACAATATTTTTCACTATTCATTAAAAAATGACCTTTATCAGAAAATTACCAAAAAATTACCCAAAGTAAATTTTGATGTCTCTATTCTAATGAAGGATTTTATTTAGTCATATATAATTTATTAAAGTGACCAAAACTTGATTTAAAAATGGTTCACCATTAAAAGGTGAAAAATCGGCCATTTAATGTAAGTTATGCTTAAAATTAGATTTATTCGCATTTTGAGCCTATTACTTCTTATTGGATAATGTAAATACATTTAACAATCTTGTATAATCATATTGTAGTTATTTTCGTTAATTAATACCAATAAAATGGCTAGGAGTTAACTACCATTTAAAATAATAATATTATATTATTAGTGTGCAATGTAAGATTTCAAAAAAACATGTTGTTGTTTATTTGGTACGCTATCGAACATAGCATCCCCTTTAATGTAAAATTAATATTTAATTAATAAATATTAATAAATATGAAATGTGTCTTATTCGTTATTTATCTAGGATGTTACATCCTTCCCCCCTTTTGGGAATCACGTCCTCTCAATTTTAAAATTGGGCTTGGAAAGTTCATTAAAATCCCCACATAAAAAAACGAGTCAACAAAACTATCACTTTAAAATAATGGAAGAGAAGTACAAAGGTTACCGGAGACAAAAAATAATAGGATTACATAAAAACATGGATATGGAGGGGAAAAACCATCAAGTTCTGATGAAGAGTGATAGAAAACATGTGTTGGAGAAAGTTAACCACCAGAAAATCACAAACATGTGATTGATTAAACATTATTTGATTTCCTAGTAGGAAAAGTTAACAGACAAGGTTTTTGTTTTAAGTTACTTTTCATTGGGGAATTTATTTATTTTTTTAACTAAAAATATAAGGAAACACAATTACATTTCATGTAGAATTTTATCCTTCACTAGATTTCTAACACAAACTCATATTTCTTCCTTACAATGAGTATTCAGGATGACTTTTTTACATTAAAAGCGCTATAATCAACTTCTAGAGAATCAATTAATCCAAAAAAATGAACTATATTTTTAACTTGTCTTTAGATATCAACTATAACTGAATCTTTTAGTACAAGATTTGATAATCCCCAAAAATGATAAAATTTTACATAAAGAGAAACTATTATTAATCTCCAAAATATGTCTTAACAAAACCCAACGTTTAACAAAGACCATTCAGTAAACAATTGTCCCTAAAATTCTTCAAAAGTAATCCAAACTTTGATTGTAACCCAAATCTCATAAGGATTTAATTACATTGACTTCCAAGATACATCTTAACATTTATCTCCAACTAAAACAAGTTACTCATAAAGTCTCATATTGAAATGTAATTAACCTAATCACATATTCTCCATGATAGATTAATCATTTTCATAAATAAATCAAATCATCATGTGTCCATACAAAAAATTCTTCCAAAATAAAATTTCAACCATTATTCCAAAATTTAAATCCCATAGTATTCTATCTTCCTTAGGCATATAGTGTTTTCTCAAAATATAGAACATCTTCCACAACCACCTTTATTACTTAATCACTAAATCATTTTTCTATTCAATGTATATGTATTTGATAAAAAATAAGTTCCAAAAATCAACATACTATTTTTCCATAAATTTTTTTTACTAAAATAATTAGTCATACTAACCAGGGACTTCATATTGGCTAGCGGTTGGCGATGCACCCTTATCGTCCTTCTGTTGTGGGTTCGATTCCTACAGCCTTACCAGATGCGACGGGTTGTCACCCATCCTATGGGTTTTCATTTTTATAAAACTAAAAAATAAACCTAACATGTTTTAACCTCAATGGTTTGCTTATTCCTCTCATTTTTATCCAAATTCAATATGATCTCAACATCTTAATACTTGAATTCTTATTTCACAAATATATGATAAAATGAAATTATCCCCAAAATAAAGAACATCATACCTTGATCATGGTGTCCATTTGGTTTCATCATCATCTTGTTCACGTAGGTTGAAGGTCTATGCATTGCAACAATTATTTATAGATCCTTGAAAATCATTTGCTTCCTCCATACAAATACACCTTGTACAGCAAGGGTCATATGGGTGTTCACAAAAAAACTGTTTTGAAAAATAATCATATAAGACATATAATTTCAAAACATCAGATAAAAGATGATTTCTATAAAACAGTTGAACCAAATTTGAGATGAAACATTCAATTAAGGGTCCATTTAAAATACCATAAGTATATGCTGAGAGAATATATTTTAAAATAAAATATAAATAGATTGCTAAAGGGTCTCCTTCTTGAGAACCTTTTTTAAAATCATAATATTCTTCAAAATCTCGTGATAAGGTAAAATATTTGAAAATTTCTTAATAATATTTACCTATCTTGAAAATATGGGAATATTGTGAAAATATGATTTTTATAAATACAACCCATGACCCAAGATGATAATGAGGTATAGTAGAGGTGTTTTATATCTAAAACAATTGTTTTCAAGTGAGTTTTATTCCGGAAAAAGTTTCACAATCATCCAAACATGACTTTGCAAAAATTATTACAAGAATGTCATCAGGAAGAGATAGGAATGTTGTTTGAGATCCTCCTTCCATTTGTAACTGACTTTCCTTGAATCTGAAAAAGTTATAAAACAAGGATTTAACTGAAATAATATATAGGGACTAACCATATGTCTAACAAAAATTAATATTCCCTAAAGTTGTCTAAACTGACCATTGATACCAACTATAAGGACCCAGCCTCAAACATTACATAATCTTGAATTAAATAAATAATTCACATGGAGGATATTTTCAGGATTAGTGTTATAGAGAATTAGGACATAACTAATACATAACAACTTGAATATTACAAGTATACACTACTACTCAGTATCCATTTTTTTCTTAAAATAAAAACTCTTAAAAAGAAACATGTCTAGTCACATGTTTTAGACAACATGACTTTTCCTTCATCACATCCTTGATCATATTCATCTTTAATTCCTGAGGAAAACATTTCAAAAACATGGGATGAGCTTAAAAAGCTCAGTAAGGGTAATAAAATAAGGAAGGAAAACATTATACCACCAATAAATACAATCCATGAAACCATACTTTTCAATCATAACATACCTTATGAAATCACAGGATTTATGAATGACACACACAAATCATAAATCATAAAGGTTACTTATGGCATCCATATCAAACATTCATTGTATCTATCACATATATTTAGGGAGTTACACTTGGAATACCCATCATAGTATATTCCCTAAATCTCTTAGGAGAAAAATCGTGTTTACCTTCGTCACGTTACCCAATGAATTGGAGAGCTATCTAGGGCTCACCCGCCCTAGGTTTATCACAGAACCACCCATATATGTAAAAAATGACCAATAACCATAAAATAATCATAACATATGACACATGTATAAAGGAAAGATAACATTTCCACATTCCAATATATCAAATCAATATATTGAAATAAACAATGTTTTATCAAATCATTTTCAAAACCATTTAAAAATATATTTTTTAATCAAAGTGTCCCATACCACTTTGAATATTTTAAATGATTTATAATTTGAAATAATTAATGTATTTATAAATAAATCCTAAAACCCATTGTGAAAACATGGACATTAATGATATATATTTTGAATAATAAATCATTAAAACATTTCAAACGATATTTTAGTTGAAGAGTTTTTAACAAAAAGAGAGACGCATAAATAAAAATAAATGAAAAATAAATTTTATTCATAACATTATAATATCAGGATAATAAAGGGATTCATGATATAATATTTTAAAGGACATTATATACACCATATAAGTGTGAATTGGTGCATAACAACAATGAAGTCTCAATGGAAATCTAAATTGAGATAAAATCCCTTATAAAGATGGTATCCTTAAATTAAGGACAAATAAATCACATAATTATGTGTGAAAAATATAAATACACCAAATATATGTGGATATTAAGTGTAAAACAATCATATGTCATTCAAACATATTTGTTGGATGACATATTCAATGCGTACAAGTTGACCCCAATGAATTTGAAATTGGGTTAAGAAGTACCCTTGTATAAATTTGACAGCCTAACGAGGTCACATTAAAATTCATAAAATGATTTGATAAGATAAAAAGGGTATCTCATCACTTGGAAAGAATTTTTACATCAATTGGGATATAAAAGAACATATCCCAACATAGTAAGATGTAAATTAAAAGACATAATAAAACGAAGTCTTTTAAATATAGGAGGGAGAAAGGATCCCTTACAAATTTGGTAACATACAAAACATACGCCACATGAAGAAGGATCATACAATGAAGATTTAAATACTCATAAATGAAAGTATATTACACAAAGAGTACAATCATGGTCAGTACATACACCACACAAATGGAAATAGTGGAAAATATAGCATGAATCTCACGGGAAGAAAAAGTGAGATGGAAAACTCTTACATCATTGTAATCAAATCGAGTCGTATGACCAAAAGTTAATAACAACAAAATTAAAAAAATAATACCATGAATATAAAGACAATCATCATAATATATATCAATGTCAGTACACATTACACCACATGAAATATATATGTGGCGAGTAGTGGAAATCTCACGGAATTAAAAGTGAGATAAGAAAATATCTTACCTCTTGTCCGACTTGACTCCATCATTCTTTAATCTCCGAAATAATAAAATAAAGTTAATTTCTACTTGAATAGGAAACTTTTTAAAGTTTATTATTCCTTTTATATCACTTATTAGCATGACATAAACATTATGTAATCATTTATGTTAATAACGTCCATTTTGTCGATATTTAGTACTTGAGTCAAAAATGGACTACTTATAATCACATGTTGTTTATGTGGTCAATGGTTCATTATATCCAGAATGATATTCATGATTTTTATATCATATATATAATATATTTATTGTATATACATGTATTTATAATAGTACATAACATTTGTAGGTAAGAAATCAAATGCACCATTCATGGAGATGGTAAGTCGTACGTACTCATGAATGCTACTTTCATTTCAATTTCTTATAATAATGGAATTCAAAAATTATGATACATAGGTATATTATAATTACAATATAATATCATATATAATATCATTAACTCTGCCCTTTATAGATCCCACATAATGTATTAACGTGTCACATCACTTTAAGGGGGCGGTAATCCGCACTTTCTCAAATGAGATTATCGTATTTACCCAATATGGAAACCATAAAAGCTTGATATAATTGGGAAGTACAGAAGCATAAAGAAATAATAAACATAATATATATCATATATAAATATAGTTCAATCATAATGGACACTATGAGAGGCGGTAATATGTAATTGAACAATCCCTGTTTCGTGTGGCGTTAGTTTTCCATCCACAGAAACATTATGTTCTTCATCCATTAGATTGTGGTGTGTGTAAATGTAGTTTGAATACATCTCAAAAAAACATCCTAGTAAATTTAGGATAATGGTGTTGTTACAAAAGAATGGAATAAAAATATTTTAGGGTTGGATAAGTAGAATAAAAGAAAACCGTTTAAGAGAAACCATTACCTTTAATTTGGGTAACTCCCTTTGGTTTGAACCAAAAGGGTTTGTTGAAGTGCCTTCTGCCAAAGGTAAGTCTTATTTGGGGGGAGATGGATATAGGGAGTGTAATTTGGTAGAGTATGGACGAGCCAAATTGCTTGAGTGGTGTGAGGAATTGGCAATAATTGGTCTCCTTTTATAAGGGAGAGGATGGACTCTTTAGGAAAGTGTGAAAATATTATTCAATAATATAATAATATTGAGTTTATAATGGTCCAAGAATCATTAAGGTATTAGATAAGATTACTCATATTCTAAATAAAAGAATCCAATCATAATTGGACATGTTATGGATATTAATTTAATCATTATAATCTTATTTATTTAAATCATTTATTAATGAGGTAAATACTATATCATTATTGTGTCATATTTAATTTAATTTATTTGATCTCTAAAAATTATAAAAAAACCATGATGTAGGAAATCATTTTATCTTTCTAAATAACAGTTATAGTAGAAGATAAGACTTATATAACATCATATAAAAATGAATTACTAAAAGATATTTGTTAATGTCAATTTTTTCTTCACATTAAAATAATTAATCTAATTTGTCATTCTCACTCCCATGTGGCTCAATGGGGACCCAAAATAGACCCAAATATTCCCATGGTCGTAAATTACTAAAAAAAATAAGTTTTGGATAAGTTTTATGTTAATTTTGAATTATTATAACATTCTTTTTAACTTGAAATACCCTATTTACCTTTAACCGCGGTAAATAAAAGTCAAAAGTTACTATTCACCAAATACTATTTTCATCTTATCGAACTAAATTTTACTTCATGATAACAACCATGTATGTCGTATATTAGAAATTCAATTCATAGTAGTGGTAAAATTTTATTTAAATGAAAAAGTCAATTTTTTAACTACCACTATGTGGTTTCACTATTGATCAAAAATTTAAGTTTTTCGGAAAAATATCAAAAATTATGCCTAAGCATTATTTGATATTCCGAATTCAAAATTGATTTCTATTTTTACATATTAAAAAAGTTGAAGTGGCATTCATTAATTTTAAAATTTATTCCTGTTGTTAAAACAAATAACGTGCTTTTAAAAACAATAACAATCAAAAGATTGATACTTGTTTATGTCCAATTTCAAAGTGAAATTAATTTCAATTACCAACATTGGATTAAATGGCAGAAATATATTTTAATTTAAATTTAAAACCAACTAAAAATATTTCCTAACCAAATAAATAAGTTATATTAAAATGCGCTTTTGAATTAAAATTCAATATTTTTCACTATTCATTAAAAAATTGACCGTTATCAGAAAAATACAAAAAATTTACCAAAAGTAAATTTTGATGTCCCCATTATAAATAAGGATTTTATTTAGTCATATAGAATTTATTAAAGTTACCAAAACTAGATTTAAAAAGGTTTCACTATTAAAAGCCGATAAATCATCAATTTATTGTAAATTATACTTAAAATTAGATTTATTCATATTTTAAGCATATAACTTTTTAATGGATAATGTAAATACATTTAGCAATTATGTATAATCATTTTGTATTTATTTTCATTCATTCCTGCCGATACAATGTCTAGGAGTTAACTACCATTTAACATAATAATATAATAATATTAGTGTGCAACGTAATATTTCAAAGAAAGATGTTGTTGTGTATTGGGCACGCTATCAAACATAGCATACCCTTTAATGTAATATTAATATTTAATTCATAAATATTAATAAATATGAAAAGTTTTGTGTTCCTTATTTATCTGGGATGTTACATTTACCATGCTAACTTGGAAGGGAGTAGATTTTTCATGGAGTGATGAATGCAAATAATGCATCAAGGAGTTGTGAAGGAGGTTTATCACTACACTAGTGCTCACATTATATGTCTGTGGATAAAATTTTGTTGTATTTAATGATTCTTTGAAGAAGGTAATGGGTTGTGGTTTGATGTAGAATGCTAAAGTGATAGCCTACTTATCAATGTAGCTTAAATTCCATCAGAAACACTATCCCACAAATGATCTGGAGTTGGCGGTTGTGATATTTGCGTTGAAAATCATACTACATTATCTTTATAGGGAGATGTGTGAGATATATAATAATCACAAGAGTCTCAAATATATTCAATCAAAAAGAGAATAATATGCACCAATGATGATGGATAGATGTCATTAAGTATTATTACTACTCAATCCACTACCATCCTTGTAGGGTAGAAAAAGTGGCAGATTCCCTTAGTTGAAAAGATCATTTAACTTTATGAATGATGATAATTGAAATTGATCGAATCTTCTTAGAGTTGCAGAGAATGGACATGGGAAAAAATATGGGAGGAGAATCATCAATCCTTTCTCAAATAATTGCTCAACAGTTCCTCATAGTGAAAATAAAGGAAGATCAATGAAAGGATGTGGAAATTTAGAAAAGAGTAGAAGCTATCAGAAATGGGAAATCCTCAGAGTTCGTGGTTGAAAAGGATAGAATTGTGAGATTTGGGTCACGATTATTTGTACCATCTAGTCAATAGATAAAGAAGAAGCTTTTTAATGATGCACATAGATCAACATTCTCTATTCACCTAGGAGGTATAATTATGTATCAAGATCTCCATGAAAACAATTTGTGGGAAAATATGAAAAAAGAGATTGATGAATATACATCAAAGTGCCTAGTATGTCAGCAAGTGAAGTCTGAGAGGAAAAAGTCAATGGGGATGATGCGACCACTACCAATACAATCATAGAAGTGGGAAAAATTTACCATAGACTTTTTCAATGGACTACCAAGGAAAATCAAGTGGAAATAATTCTATATGGGTCATTGTGGATCGTATTACCAAGACATGTCACTTTATCGCGATTTGAGTGGACTTCTCATTTGTTCAAATTCCATATATTTTCATCAAATAAGTGTTATAGATGCATGGAGTACCACTATCTGTTGTATCCAATCGTGATCCTAGATTCACCTTGAACTTCTGGAAAAGTATCCAACAAGATCTAATCACACAACTGATGATCAGTATGACCTATCAACATCAAACTGAAGGCCAATCTGTGAAAACTATTCAAACACTGGAATATATGTTATGATCATGTTCTATGGAGATCAAAGGAATATGAGACTGACATCATCCACTAGTTGAATTTACCAACAATAATAGTTTCCACTTGAAAATATGAATGGTACCATATGAATCCCTTTGTTGGAAAAGGTGCAGAACACCGGCGTGTTGGGATGATGTTGGTGAGTGTAAGCTGCAACGACCTGAATTGTTTGAATAGATGCTGTAGAAGGTGGAAACCATTTAGCATCATATTAAGGTAACCCGAAGTCGTAATAAGAGTTATGTCGATTACTGTCAACGTGACCTTGAATTCAAAGTTGGAGATATATTATTACTATTCTTATTTCCATCGAAGAAGGTCATCAGGGTTGGAAATAATACTATGTTAAGCCTTAGGTATGTCAGCCCCTTCTAGATTCTTGACCATTTCAGGGTTTTGTCTTATCGACTAGAACTTACACCTACCATGGCCAATTTACAAGATGTCTTTCATGTATCCTTCTTAAATAAGTACATACTAGACCCTTCACATGTACTTTATTGAGATGTAGTATAGATAGAGGATGATCGTTTTTTCGATGAGCAACCAGTGATGATCATAGATCATAGAGAAAAAGTTCTATGAAATAAGAAAATGCCCCCATCAAGGTGTTTTTGAAAATTCACATGTCTAATGAAGTGATGTGGGAATCATAGGAAGTGATGAAGAAGAGATACCCACATCTATTTTAGTGACGGAAAATAAAATTTCGGGGGTGAAATTTCATAAGGGGGGAAGATTGTAACATCCCAAATATTTGTTAATGAAAATTAATCGCGATCCAATTAAATGCCTTATTATGTAAAATAGTTATATAAAATATTCACTAATTTGGATTTTTTAGGATTTTTGAAATACCATTATAAATTGTGATTGTTTCTAATATATCCATTGAACAGTGATCACACGATTAGTATAAATATGGGGCTTTAACACATCTAATTTACTCAAGCAAATGAAGCGATAGCCTTAGCAAGTAGACTTTCCCTGTACAAAGCCCATTTTCTGGAGCTCAGAAAGGAGGTGTAGTCATTGGGATTTTCTTTTGACCCAGACCAAGCTGTGCATCAACATGTTATGCATGAATAGAACTGTCTATGGGAGAAGTGAAAGTGGATTAAGATTACCACATGAGCGATGTTATTTGAGCCAACCCAAGAGCATGTCATTATCACACACCATAACCTTCAGTTCTATGTTGTTGCTATAAGGGGTTTTATAACAAGACCATAACACTATGATTATGTGCATTTTTTATTTATAATAATGAATATAGATTAATTTTATTATTGTTACTTTGTTAATAGATTTGTAAAGCACACATAGTATTTTTTTGTTAATATTCAACTAAGGAATCTATTTTGAATAATTAATGGATTTTTAAAATTAAAATATTTTAATAAAATATTATTATTATTATTTAATTAATTTATATTAATTATAAGTGATCGTATAATTTTATAAATGCAATTGAAATTTTTGTTATGTTTTGAAAGAGTTTTTTTTCAAAACCCGTGATTTTTCGATAAATGTTGGGTTTTATTTTAAAAGTAAAAATTCACATATTTTAAAAATTATTTAGGTTAAATTAATATTATTTTTGGAATCATGACTTCAAAATTATCGAATGGTGAGTTTTTCATAATTTTCTGAGATAGTCCAACTTTTGGGTAAACAAATAAATACTGTTTAATTATATAATGTGTTTTATGATGTCATAATAACCAAGTAGTGATGTAATAAAATGATATAAACACAATTTTATGACCTTATATGTTTTAAAATTAATATAATGTGATTTTAGGTTTATTTTATTTTATTTACATAGCCTTAGTGGACCCTCAAATACATAGAAAACTTTTTAGCTACTAAAATTTATTTTCATCAGTGTGCGACTCACCTCCAAATAAGCGACCCTATTATTTTATGAAGATAGTACATTGGCTTTATAAAATATTTTTTTCAAACACCATATAGAAAAAAGGGATGGTTTGAGGATTTGATTATTTTAATTTGTGGTGTCCCAAACATAAATAATAAAGAACTCCCTCTCTATTCCTATATTAACCCACCCAAGGCCCCACTTCCTCTTTACTCAAAGCCTCTAGAGTTAATCCAATCTCCTCCCTCCTCATTCTAGAAAATTCCCAAGGATCCCCAATCCCTCCAGAATCATCTATCAATCCTATGAAAATCCTTTGTAATCACACTTCCATTTAAGGGATTCCTTCCTTTCTCATTTTATCCAAGTTTCTTAATATTCTTATTCCCTTTTATTTTCAAATATAAATGTTGGGGTGGGATTTATCACCTCCCCAATCATGCCCTATTTATGTTTGAATTATGATAGAACTCTTTATCTATATTTAATTCCTTCCATTATCACTCATTACCATGCTAAAATTTCATACAAAATTTCTATCTCCTCTTTTACATTCAAGAAATTCATTGGTATTATGAATCCAAATTCCATTACATATGTTTTAACATTTATCTTTATGAGACCCATTCCATAAATTTAATGTACATATGATGAGACAAAAATTTATCTCCTGAACCATTTTTATGAATTTGTATGACACACCATTATGCTGCTGAAATTGCACTATGTTTTTGTCAAGCCACAGTCATAATGTAGTTAATAAGATGACCATTTCTTTATCAAGGGTATTTAAATTTATGATCATTTACATATTGATTATAGAGTTTCAAATTACATTATCATCGAATAAATGACAATTAATACATGTTTTTTGATCCATGTGGCACACTTATAAATGAAATGAAATGTTAATGATGGGTGTGCCCTGATAGCGCATCAATTCATTGGGTAATGATTCATATCATGATACATCAAGTGAAATGAGGATTTACTCAGGATAATTCAAGTTAAATGAGGATTTTCTCATTATAATCCATGTTTAATTAGTATATACTCATGATAAATCATGTTCAATTAGGGTTTACTAATGATCTATGTGTAATGATCCTTAGCTCACGATAATTCCATGTTAATTGTTGTTGGCACATTTCAATGTTATGAAAACCATGGTATATCATGTATTTATTTACATGTATCATTATGATCCATTGATATTAGTATTACCTAACATGTAATATATTCTTCATGTTATCCCCTTCTTACTCTCTTATTGGGCTTTATAGCTCACCATTTTCTTATGCATGTCCTCAGCTTATCCCATGAAGTGCTAATTACGAGGGAATGTAGGGGTCATGTAAATGATATTTTCAATAAGATAATTCATTCTATGGTTTATTATGTTATGTAATGTTCCTAAGACCCATGGAAACTAGACCTCTCGATCTTCCATGTTGTATCAAGTAATGTTTTTTATCTACTAAATTATGTTTATGTGTATAATAAAGAGCATGTTTGTTATAGGAAGAACCTAGAAATGTATGATTGATTTATAATTATTAAGGATTGTAAAATAATTTTAATCCAACAATGCTCTTGTTGATAATGTAGATAGTTATAATTTAAATTTTTATCTTCTATATACCGGTATTGTTATATTATTTCTTCCATGACTACATATTTTAACGTTTTTATTCATGAAATAATTTATATTGATATGTATTACTACATAAATGTTCTTATGTTTATCTGGTTTTTAAAATTATTCTATATAACTAATACTTCAAATTATTTTTTATTTTTTAAGTTTTTGATTCAAATTGATCTAGAGGGTTTAGTATCCCCACCACTCCATTATGGACCCTCATATAAAGTCGGAAATCTCTAATATATGGGGTGGCATGTTGGAGGCCATATTTTCAACTATTTTTAGTTATATATGAGTGAAGAAAGTCTATGATGTCACATATACTTCCTATAATAAATATTCATTCATTCATTAGTTCTTTATATAGAGTATTCTAATTTCAATTTCATTTTAATTTACTATAATGTGTTTTTATTTTATGGTATATAGGATAAAATAATTTTTTTCAACAACTTTCCAAATAATATAAAGCATTGAAATGTGGAAACCCATCTACATATTTTTTATTCTCATTCATTAAAAATACTCTATAAATTTTCCACTCTATATGTCATTGGATTCCATTAATTTCAATTAAGTTGTTTTTAAATAGTTTTTTTTAAATATGCTATGAAATATAGGATTATAAATAGGCCATTTCGAAATGTTCCAAATTCTTTTCCACGCATTACAAAAAAATTATTTCTAACATCCATACCCAGCTTTTTCATTACGATAATATATTTCAATAGTTCCCATCATTAATTATTTTTAAATGGGTTTTCATGAATTATTTAGAAATATCGTAAACATATGGTCAATATAAATAATACTTTATTAATATCTCAATTTAAAATTATTTTTTACGAGCATTTCAAGTTAATTAATTAAATGAATTATGGAATTATCTTGTTTTCATTATAAAATTTGTATTTAATGTAAAATTTCTCATCATATTTTTACTTTATTAATTGAAATTATTATGTAATAATTTTATATTATTTTATAACATCATATTTTAATTGTAATTTTATCAATGTATTTTCACTTCTTTTATAAAAAAATATAATGAATTTACTATATTTATTGTTACAATGATTCAATTTAATATAAATATATTCAAGGTATTTTATCTTCTCCATTTTGAAACAAGTTTATTATTAAATTAATATTAAATTTTAACTATTTAATATATATTTATCAAAACAATTATCTTTCCCTTAAAATATATTTTGGAATTTAATTTTCACGTCATCATTTGATGACAAATTTTATAAAACCTATTTATTTTAAATTTTTTTCAACTTTTTTTTATCTTTCTTGATGTGATATTTTGAGAATACATTAAATATAATTACAATATGGTTATTTTCATGAAATTATTATTTTGATAATATAATATTTCTGTAGATCATATAGGGTAATGTTTTTTAAATGCTATATGAAATATATTCAGCTTTAATGGGTTCTTTATGGGGTGATGAATTTTTGATTTCAATGTGGTACGCAACTATTTGAATTACAATAAGGGTGGTAAACTACACTATCTCAGTTTAAATGTGAAAAATATTTTATCTCATTATAGAGAACAATTTTTTCTATACGGTATAATCTCAACTAGATTATAATAGGTGAATGTCAGGTTGTTATTCATTTTAAAAAATTTACATATGAATAAGCATAAAATTAAGTAGGATAAAAAAGGATGATTGTGATATGATTATTATGTACTCATAATTTTAAATGGGAACAAGTCAGAATGTTAATATGATAAAAAATGTATAGTGTGATGAAATTATATGCTACTCAAAATTTAAAGTCTAAATAGGTTTGAACATTAATAGGTTTTCAAATTGTAATTGTGATGAAATTTTTCAATACACAAAACATTTAACGTGAAATTTTTATCATATGACATGGTTTATTAATAGTTTTTGGGATAGATTTTTTCAATACAAAAAATTTTTCATGTTAACATCTTGGTGAGAAGCCGAGTTTACCCGGATTATAAATCATAAATTTATTATTGTGAAACATTATACAGTTTGTGAATCTCTTTAAATGGATTCTTCGTTATGATATATTTTCAAATAAATCGGTACATTCATATAATGATCATGTGTTTTTTGATTAATTATATTTCTTAAACAAGTAAATTTCATTTAATGCACCTTAACGACCCTCTTATGATCATATATGTTTCAACCCCGTTTTATGATTATTATCCATATACATTTGATATATAATTATGTTTTTTTGTATCATTGTGATATTCTCTTTAATTTTAATTGAAATAATCATTTATGATATTTTGTTTACATTACTGAATATTAGAGTTAAAAAATTTACTATGCTACAAATCCCAAGGATTTAAGGATGATTATATCATTTCAGTTACGAGAAGGATTCTACGAGAGAAGTATAATGATTAAATTAAAATAATTGTAGAAAATAAATTTATTTATACATATAATAAGTAATAGAAAAAACACATACAACATTTTGGGATAATATTTATAATGTGTACTATAAAACTCATGATATTAGTGTATTATTTAATATAGGTTTAACTTCTGTCACTTCAAATAGTTTGTAGTATGATGCCTATTCACAGAAAATAATTCAAATGGTTACATATAGAATATAGAATGGAATTGATGATTTTAATAACATTTAATAAAATCTAGTCATTGATACCACATACCATGTATGTCTATAGATTTTTTTTGTAGCATGTCGTCGAATTTATACACCATCCATTTAGATATCCCATCAATGTTAAGAAGATATGTGATGTATAAATGTACATTAGTGTTTTGATCCCTTGGAATAATATTCTA
Organism: Viscum album; assembly: GCA_963277665.1. Taxonomy (NCBI): domain Eukaryota; kingdom Viridiplantae; phylum Streptophyta; class Magnoliopsida; order Santalales; family Viscaceae; genus Viscum; species Viscum album. Next base: position 1,957,430,426 of record OY728150.1, read on the forward strand.
TAAATTTTATGTTCACAATAGAATGGATAAAATATAGTAGATTCTGGTTTCCCTAATAAGCCTTACAATTTCATTGATATTCAGTCCTTAAAAGAACTCAAGGGGAAGGCTGTCTCTTATCAAAATGAAATTTAAAGATATTATGAGATTTCCAATGATGTCACATATTATATCATTATTTCTTGGATATTGTGGGTTTTTAGTGTGAACATCCACATTAGTGATTTCCTGGTTTAATATTGGATTGGGATGAAGTTTAAAGACTCCCATGGGATGGTGTCTTTCATCCATTATATTCTACCATACTAAGCATCCAGAAACATAGTCTTTAATTTCTCACTTCAAACCAAGCCTCCAAAAAAATTTCTTAAGTAAAAAGTTATATATTTTTATATATATGTTTTATAGAGATATTTGAAATATATTCTATTTCAACAGAATCCATATTTATTTATTGTAAAAAAAGATTAAACACCCTCTTATTGAACATTAACACTCGTCCACTATAAATGATGTTATTAAATTTCACTAGATTTGATAAATTAATAATACCATGTACATTCTCAAAATCCTTTTATGATATTTCAATCCTTTTAAAAAGGAATGATTATATATTTTTTGTTAAGGGTATAGTTGAACCCCATTGATAGATACTACGATATTATCATTGATTCATATCTAATTATGTTATCATTGATGATACTCATCCTGTTCGGAATCCCATGATCAATTCGATTCAATGATTCAATCAATAGTTTTTTCGTGTCATGGTGGAAGAGTGTTGAGAAATCATATCCCCTGATTTTTTCCAACCATGTTCTTTTCCTAATATTTATTTCCTTCAAAGTGATGATATACATCAAACTATTATCTTCCATTTATATATCGCATATTTCAATATAGATTTAGTATTTATATATTTTGTAAGAACCAATTCCATCTTACTGTTAAATTGCATCAGTTAGATTTCATTTTCTAGTGCACGTGAATTCAAATTATTATTTTGAATACAAAAATAACCATTGATAATCTTCTATACAATACTCTAAATTATAACACCCTTCTTACACGATGTAAAAAATTTAATGTTGTGGTTTTTAACCCCTTACATGTCATAATATTAAATAGTTATCAATACTTGAAAAATATTGAAAAACCCATTTATAGTGTGAAGATAAATCCTGATAAAATTACAACTGTGTTATTTTCATTATTGTAGGGCATTATTTTATTATCATATTCATTGAAGGGTCAATAGTTATTTCATTCATGGACACACTATTCCTAGGAAAATAATCCCCCTATCCAAAAAATCACACATACAATATTTACAATATTGTATTTGGTGATGGTGTCTATAATTATATGAAGATGAATTTGAGTATCTTCATAAATAATGGCTGATACCTCCATGGTACATTACATTTCCAAAAACTAGTGTTTTGGGTGTTCTGAGAGGCAGTAGTGGATCATTTTAAGGGTTTTATAAATTTCATGTTTTATACTTTGGTGACTCAGGGTTTTGGTGTCGGGGAGTCAAGGCATCGATTTCGGTGACTCAGGGGGGCTATAATTGAGAGTCATGGAGTTGGTGTTAGTGAATCAGGGAGTCAGTGTCGGTGACATAGGGAATCTGTGTTGGTGACTCATGACATCAATATTAGTGACTCATGGTGTTGGTGTTAGTGAATCAGTGTTTTCGATGAGTTAGGGTGTCAATGATTCATGCATCGATAGTGGTGTCAATGGCTCAACATCAGTGGCATAGTGTTGGTATCTCAGTGTTAGGGACTCACTATCAGTGACCCACACATTGGGGACTCAGTTCTAGTTTTCTTTAGTTTTTCTAGATATATCTCTCATATATTTCATTTTACTTAAATAACGTTTAAATCCTTATTTGAACGTTTCTATATGTATTTTAAAGTATATTAATGATATCATTAATATACTAACAGTTCTGGGACTTAAAATAGTCGAACTGGGTGGTATTGGACAAGATCCAACATTAATGGCCTCTGAAATGGTTTCTCGCTCCATTGATATATAATATATCTTTTCTATGATCATACCTTCTGTTCCACATGTGTTTCCATTGACTCTTGTTGTGCCTATTTCCATCCATTCCCATGGAGTTCAAGGTTGTGTGATAAACATCATTCCATTTTTTCATGTCATTTTCCCTTGAAGTTTTACTACTACTCATGCACCCTTTGTTTTGGTTCAAGGAGGATTTTTGATCATCTATTGTTCTATGTATGGATTTCCTTTATCTATCATTTAATATTGTATCATGAGGGATAGGTGTACACTTGTCTCCTTATGACTAATGCTAAAACCATTTTAAAGAATATAATATGAATAAATACATGGGAAAATGAATGATATTGATGATCAGTTATCTTTATCTATTATATTTGATCTGTAATGTGGATTGTATGGGTTCTATAAAATTTAAAAAAATGTTGTTTATGGTGTTTTTTCTAAAAAACCCATGAGGATTTATTCTAATTTATGATTCACTCTTTAAATTACTATAAACATGAAATATTATTTATTATGTATAATCAGTTGAATGAAATGGATGCCCCTTGATCAAACCTTATTTTTTATCACAACTATTTATCAATGTGGAAATAAATAACCATTTATGGCTAAATCAAAATATACTCGCCTTGTTTTGGTGAGTATGTCTGTAGTGAGGGCCTTGTTGGGATTTGTGATTTGTGAGGGTTATATAGTGGATGTTGTGAGCTTTGTGTATGAGGTTGTGCATGGGGTGTGATTTAATCATAGGGTTAGATATTGATTGATTGTGGTATGGAAGGACTTGTTATACTATGACACTTCATCTGGTTATTCATTGGGATGAAGGGCTGCATGACTAGAATGTGACCTGATTTAATTTTTTGAGTGGTAGAATAAGTTCTCTTAACACAATTCCAACATTCCTTTTCTAGAACAGGTAGTCGATTGTATGGTTTCTTCGCCTTATAATGTTTATTTTGTTTTGTAGTTTCCTATGTAGGGATGCAATTAAATAAATGTATTAATTATTTGATATGAAGAAATATAATTGGTTAAATGAATCTTTTTGGGGTGTGATTCAAGTTTGGGCTTGTAGTGAATTGGAATTCAAGTGATTCCCATTCGTCATGGTATGTGCATGTATAGTTAGTAGTAAAGGTGGATTTGTGTTAGGACCAATAGGGGCCTATATACCCTGAGAGGGGGGGTGAATCAGGGTATGAATATTATTTTTCAAAATTCTTTCTGCCCCACTGGATCTTAACCTTTTTATTACAAGGGTCACTTTGTTTTCACTTGGGTGTTTATAATGATCACTTACCCTCTTCTTTATCAGATGATGATGCTTTAAATGCAATTTAGAAAAGTAATCAGGCAGACACAATGATTTTAACTTGGTTCACTATCATTGGGCTACATCCAAGGAGCATACACCGACAAGTTACCGGTCGTACCAAATTCCACTATTCTTTTCTAGATGTGGATACAAGGATTCGGGAATAGTCACTATGTCCCAGGCTCACTGCCTTTACAAGGTTTAGGGTTAGTTCAATACATTCCCAAGGGTCACTCCCTATTTCTCTCTCTCTGGAACACTGCCGGTGGAGAGGATCACCTTCTTCCTCTTCCTTTGCTCACTGCATCTGAAAGGATCCATTCACAGTTTATAGACATGTATTTCTCTTCATTTTCATGAAGGAATCCTTCTTCCTCTATATATAGATGCTCTGTTGGAGCCCAACTTTCACCAGTAGATGAATATCTCTTTGCATCAAAGGTATCGGGCAAACTTCCAGCTTACACGCAGCTCGAAAACACTGCCTGAAAATCAACCTCACTTGGCGAGCAAGTTTATATCGGCGCGCAAGTATCGGCATGCAAGTCACAATTGGCGCGCAAGTCCACCTCACTAACTTGAGCGACCCAAGCTTCTTCAACTCCAAACTTGCACGACTCACTTCCTTCCCCTCCTAAACCACCTCAGGTGCGCAACTAACAATTGGTGCGCAACTTCCAACACTGGCGCGCAAGTCCCACTTATGTGACCCACCACCACTTGTGCGACCACCACACCTGCATGACGGGAGCTATGAATATTCAAAGTGTTGACCTACAGTGAGAAATGAGGAGAGGTGGTCCAGTATTTATATGCAAATTGACCACAGTACGCGACGGCGTGCAAGTCTCCCCTCGGTGTGCAAGTCTCAGCACGCAGGTCACTTCCCCTGCAAATCACATGCGTAACCCAATTCCAAACTTGCGCAAACCTCATTCCATTGCCATATTTTGATCATATGATCTTGAAAACCCAGTGGAACACAAGTTCTCAAGCTTCCAAGGCATCAGTGCACAAGTCTCATTCACAACACGCAAGTCACATGCGCGACACCACCATTACTTGCACGACACTTGTACCTTTTCCATATATTGATGATCTGATCATGAAAAACATATGGAACGCAAGTTTCCAAGACATCACATACACGACACGCAAGTCCCTTTGCCAAAAACCACTTTTCTTCTTTTGATGATTTTCAGGCCCAAAAATTTGGCACACTGGAAAATGGTGCCACCTTGTATCTGTTCTTTTTGTACTGCCTCCAGATCATCCATCTCTTTATCGATGTTCATGAATCAAATATGGATCATTGACCTCAAATCTTGAACTCTATATTCCACCATGAAATATCCTTTGTCAACAAGTTTGTATGAAATGGTTTTCATTTTCAACAATCGCAGCATAGTTTTCCACTTTGTAAATAAACACAATCACCTCAAAAATGCTTGAATGATACCTTGAGGGATTTTTTCCCAACAATCTCCCCCTTTGGGTTTGTTGACAACTCTTCCATAAAAAGGTAAATCGTTGATTCTTCAGCCACCGTTCGCCTCATTGCGATTCTGATAGAGATCAAGGATTTACTCAACACATACTCTAAGCCCACATGATAATTGCCCAGCGTGAGAAACATGAGTCAATGAAAATTTCATCAATGAATCACTTCATCTCTTATACCAATTGTTTACACCAAACTGATACCAATTTTCACCTAACTGATACCAATTTTTGGAAATATTCATCCAACACCACTAATCTGCTTTTATCATGATCCTCAGCTGTCGTTATATCTATTCTTTGATCGATCAGTTCTAGCATCATCAGATTTAACAAGCTCCCCCTTTCTCATTGCTCCCCCTATCTCGCTGCTCCACTTGTCAGCTTCTCCCCATATCACTCATGATTTAGCAAATTTACACACTGTGTTCCCCCTTGAATAATCAGTATTTTCTCCCACTTTTTCAATGAACCCAAAGGACACGCCTTTGTAGTCTGTAAAAAGTAGAGAACATATCGGCATATTAGGAAAACACACACCATACCTCAGGGAGAGGGGGTGATCCACATCCAAACTCTTTGAAGTGCGGGGAGTCGACTGAACTCCCAGATCTAGTCGATGTCTCTCAAAAGCTTCCTTGGGTAAGGACTTTGTCAGAATTTCTGCAACCTATAGCTCTGTAGGCACGTAATCCTACTTCACTTTTCCCTGATCTACCTTCTCCTTGATAAAATGATAATTTATCGAAATGTTCTTTGTCCTTTAATGATATATCGGATTTTTTCTCAGATTGATAGCACTTGATTTATCACACTGGATTCCGATCAGAGAATTTACTTCAACTCCAATATCTTTAAGATGTTGTTTCATCCACAATAACTGTGTGCATGCTTGAGTGGCTGCAATATACTCAACTTCTGCAGTTCTTAATGAAATGTAATCTTGCTTCTTGCTTAATTAAGAAATAAACAATCCATTAAGATAGAATGCACCTCCTGACGTTGATTTTTTGTGATCTGCTGATCCGGCCCAGTCTGCATCATTATAACCCAATAACTCTGGCTGAGATTTATCATTATATGTCAAGATGAAATCCATCGTGCCCTTGATATACAAAATAATTCTTTTCACTACAAGCATGTGTCTTTCCTTCAGATTACTACGATATCTCACTGCTTGGCATGTAACAAAAACAATATCAGGAATTTTTGCATTCAAGTACAACAAACGTCCAATGATTTGCCTGTATTCTATGAAAATAACTTCCCTGACATCCTCATCTTTTGATAATTTGATCTTGGAAGAAACCGGAGTCTTTGTCTCCTTGGATTTCTCAATTCCAAATCTCATCAGAGCCTTCTTTTAATATTTCTGAAAGGCACCTTCACTATGCTTCATTTGAATCACAAATTCTGAAAATATTGATTCAGTATTGAATACCATTATCTCAATTCTTGTTTCAACCCATATAATTCTTTCTTCAGCTGAAAAACCTTGTTCTCATCCTCATGAATAGTAGAACCATATGGTTGCTCGATATGCACTTTTTCCTCCAGAATCCCATTCAAGAATGTTGATTTGACGTCCATCTAGAATACCGTGAACTTTCATTGCACTATAATGGCTAGGAATAATCTGATTGTCTCCTACATTGCAGTCAATGCAAATGTCTCATCACCATATATTCTCTCTATCTGGGAGTCTACTATGCACATCAGTCGTTCTTTGTTCCGAATCACTGTGCCATATTCATTCATCTTATCTTAATAGACCCATTTAGTCCTGATGTGGTTTTTATCTTCTGGCCTCGAAACAATCTCCCACGTCTGATTCTTATAAATTCCGATCTAGCTCTTCATTCATGGCATGAACGCAGTTTTAATCATCAGCTGCATCAGAAAATCATTTCAGCTCAACATGAGATAGAAAAGATGTCTGCTGTAGTGATTTCATTTTCCATGTCTGAACAGAAGCCGACTGATCACCAATGATATTCTTTCTATAAATTTCAGCTCACCTTCTTGGATTCCTTGTAGACATAGACTTGACACTTTCATTTTCATCATCAGTGTCTTCTTCTGAATCAGTATCAGCTACTTCTACTCTCCCTATGTTGCTTTATTCCCCAACACTTTCATCAGGAAGTTGTTCACTGACTTTATTTCTTTCAGCTACTTTTCTATGTGTCACTATTCAATGACTTCATTTCATTGAACATCTTATCACATATTTTTGTTGAAGCACCTTTGATTTTCTCTCATAGCTTCTTGGTATCCTGAAATCTTTCAGATGATACCAGATTGTTTAGGAGAAGTAACTAATCATGAAATGCAAGGTTAGTGCTACTTTTCCCTATGCTTATTTCTTCCCCCAATAGGCAGCACCTGATCCGAGTCATCCAATTATTTCATTGATGGCTCTTGCATCTTATTTTGCTATTGAGTGCTCCCCTATGTTATGAAACACTTCTAGGGGTTAGTCCCACTGTTGATACTCATAACCATTCTTCTCCTCCGACATCTTCTATTCTCATCTTCCACATGAAATTGAGACATTAACAAAATCTCTAAGCCTACTGAGTTGGAACTTGGTGTAGGAAACAAGAGACAAAGTTAACAACACAATCACATTCTATTGTGCTCTATTTCCCCCTTTCGTCTTCAACTCTGGAACCTGATTTTAATCAATTGAAACTATAGTGCATATCACATCTCCACTTTGCATCCTTAGATGCCACTTCCCCTTGGATCGTATCTCCCTAGAACCTGAAACACATGAATCATCAGTTAATAGCATTTATTTACATAAGGAGAGTGGTAGATCGGGAGTCCTTTGGACGAGGATTGTGGTTGATCCTGATGGGTCAACCCTTTGATTCTTTCTTGCAGAGCATCAAACTCTTTCCTTGATTCATCTAGCTATCTAGCCGATTTTAACTGCTCTGGCCATATGACTAGGCATTTTTTACTCACATTCTGAGCCTTTTTCTGATTTTTAGATTCTACTGGCTTGGAATATTTCAAAATTTGGGGCTTAAACCAACTAGTACACATTTACTTCTTTGATGTTCCACCTAAATTCCATTTCCCTTGATTCCTTCCCTGACCAGGAATATCTTTTCATTCCATTTTCCCTTGCTTCTTCCAGCATTGCAAGGATCTTGCACCTTCTACCACTTTTCACTGTGGAACACGACATGCGAATTTTTCAATACATTCATTGTTCATATTTCTTTTATCAGATGTCTGATTCACCACACTATTTTTCACTGGTGGTGAGTCCTCCATTGAATGTTCATTCTTATTTATCACAGCTAGATTAGATCTCCCCTTAATCTTTAAGGTTTGATCATATTCTCTCTTTGAGATCTATTGTGATTATGACAGAGGATGTGCCTGATACCCCTTTAGTTTATCTCCATGTGATTCCCCTAAGGCTCTAATCCTATTTTCCAACTTACCACTTTGTCTCCCAATGTCATATTTCTCTTGATGCATCACTGGATTCAAGAATCTCTTTCAGGGTTTCTTTTCCTTCCCGGATTTCTTCTTGCTGCACTTTCTGGCCAAATTCCCATGATTAGAATATATGAAACATCTTACATCAAATACATACCTCATTTCATCATTCACATGTTGATATGTTGATGTCGCTTGAGTTCTTCCTCTGACATTGAGCTCATGAGCTTCCAAACATATACTAATTGTGTGTCCCTTTCTACCACAGTAGTAGCATATGATGAATGTTTTCCTCTGAGAGACTATTCTATCTGATTTATCATGATTATTCTTCTTATTCTCAGATATAGTAATGTCTCTATTTTCACAGCCTGAAATGTATTCCAGAGCCTCTGAATAGAAGCTTGACGTGTGGCCATGAATCCCGCAGAAAAATCACATGTCATCACTTCTTTTTGTAATTATCTTCATAGGCCTATCTCCAGCACCAAGATGTTTTTCTCCACTCCTGTAACTATTCATGGATCACATTCTACCATGCAAGGGAGGGTATTCATCAACTCAAATGCCATATTTTCCCAAACTATATGGTCTTTGAGATGATAAAACATTCTGTTGTTTCGCTTCAGAAATTTCATATTTGTTCTTCATTTTTTCATCACTTGATGAAGGACAATCAAATAGTAAGTGCAGTGGATCCTTCAACTTGGGATTGTCTTTGGATTTAGATTTCTCCATTTCTTTCTTGACTGATTCTATTTCTCCCTCTAGTTTCTGAATCTTCTTATCTCTTGATTCAAGTTGAGAATCAAGTTCTTTTCTGAGATTCTTCCAGCTACTCACCTCATCTTCTAGTTCTTGTGTGAGATTTTCCACCATGTAATTTTGATTCACTAATTTCAATTTTTCCTCAGTAACAAAATTAGAGACATATTCATTATCTGGTTGAAGGGTTTTATTATTTTGAACTTCTTCAGACAACTGTTCTGGTAGATCATCATTTCGAGCTTTCAGATTCTGAACTTCATCTGACTTTTGATCCTCTTCATAATCATCAGCCTTTTTTCATTTCATTTTATCCATATATTGTACTTATTCACTTTGAAAATCATTATTCTCCTTTAGTTCAGTAGCCATATCAATAAGCCTTTTATTTAATCCTTTTATCTTATTGACCTCAATATCTAATACATTGATCTGGATATCTTTAGATTTTAATCCTTCATCCATTTTCCTGTCCACTTCCTTTTTCATGTTGAAAACATCTACTGGGGGCCTCCTTCTTGGAACATCTTCATCACCAGTTGTTTCGGCATCACTTTTTTGTTCATGTACTTCAATCATTCCTACCTCATGATTGAGTGAATCAATCTTTTCGCTATCAGATTCATCCAGGACTTATTTCAGTAAGCTGTTTGATTATTTTAATTGAATCAAACTTTTTACATACACACTTCCACACGGAGGAAGTCCACATGAATTCTAATTCTTCTTTGATGTTTTTCCCATTGACATGGAACACCGAGATAAGATCAGACTAATTCTTTAACCACACAGATCGACTAAACCAAGTCGGAGCAAACAAATCTGATAAAATAAACCTTGCCTCTGATACCAATTTTTAGGACCAATAGGGGCCTATATACCTTGAGAGGGGAGGGGGTGAATAAGGGTATTAATATTCTTTTTCAAAATTCATTTTTCCCCACTGGATCTTGACCTCTTTATTAAAAGGGTCACTTTATTTTCAATTGTTTGTTTATTATGATCACTTACTATCTTCTTTATCAGATGATGATTATTTAAATGCAATGTACGGAAGTATTCAGTCAGACACAGTGATTTTTACTTGGTTCACCCTCACTGGGCTATGTCCAAGGAGCATATGCCAACAAGTTACAAGATGTACCAAATTTCACTATTCTTCACTAGATGTGGATACAAGGATTCAGGAACAGTGGGGAGGGGTGCAGGGTACCTAAATATTGATGATCTTATACGCTAGGTTACATGAATTGTGTTATTTGGTAAGTGTGACATTGTGAGGTTGGGGTGGATAATATAAATAGTTTGGTTATTTTATTTTTTTGTTGTGTTCTCATAGTGGAATTATTATCCTTTTCCCATATTTCCATGAGTGGATTTTTTCCCTACAGGTTATACATGTATGCTCACCCTTGGTATATAAAATTGTTTATAGGTTTCTATGGACATTATGCAGACCATGATGGGCATTAATAGATTTTATTTTGAGGAGGGTTTATTTCTTGATACAAAGTTTTATTTTGGTACTTACAATGCAGATTAGAATTTTTCTCTAGTAGTTTCACATAAACATGCATGTAGGGTGGATTTTTTATTCTTTATATACATATTTCATGGAGTTTTTTTAATTTGATACATATTATCTCCTAAAAATGGTTATTATAAAAAAGGTAATATCTACTACTATAATTATATTTTTTAAACATGGTTTTGGTCACAACCCTGTAGCCTATTTGATGCGGGACTCAAGGGTCTTTATCTCTCCATCATATTGGGGAAGGATGGTCTCAGAGTCTTGTTATACCTTCCATCATCTTGATGTTGGTGGGATGTGAAAAAATATTATCAGAGGTGATGGTTGAGAGGTGGGATGATGTTTTATAGTTTGGAATATTGATGTTTTCATGTGTTGGTATGGATACTGTGAATAGTGTTTTGGTGTATAACATAGGCCATGGAATATAGGCTTGGAAAAAGGACTGTAGGACACCCCGTGATCTGATGTAAGGACTCTAATCTAACTGAATGGCTATGTGATGCTACATTAATTTTGAGGCAGAGACCCTAGGAAAGGTACACACATCATGTTTAATTTATTTCATGATTATTTTGTTATTTCTCAAAAAATTAAAATAATTAATGAGTTAATATAAATCCTAAATAAATTCTATAATATCTACGATTAGGAGTATCCCATTTTCCATTCATCTATGACTCATAGACGTTGACACATGTGGTACATGAAGTGGAGGGTCATCAAGATGACCTAGCTGACTGAAAGAGGATAAATCCAGTGGTGGAGGATGATTAGTGGAAGACTATGCTTCATGTGTTACAGTGGTAGACTTTGGGAAAGTATGATTGAAATGTCTTCATCATGGAGAATGATATTAGGATCGAGGTGCTGGTGATCACTTTATCTTGATTTGGGATCCACTAGAGTACTAGGTTTCTATGGTAGTTATCTAGGTGAGGGGAGCAATTAATCCATGGTGTATGATTTAACATAGAGAGAGGAAGGAGACCATTGTAATGTAGGTTGACATTGATAAGGAGTTCCATGCATAATTCCATTCCTCCATGTTAATAGCCAATAAGAGGTAGGAGATACTCTCCCTCACATAGTAGAGTATGTTGGTGAGTGAATTGGGTTTCATGTTCAAGGATATCCTATGATTTCGTATAGATATCCTTCTGGATGAGGATTATCAGGTGATACGTTCAGAGGAGGCACTCAATACTTCCCTCCTATATGAAGTTTCTCCTTTCAAGCTACTGACATACTTAGATGTTCCTAAGAATGCTGAAGTGGTGGAAATGATGAACTCATGAGGAGGTATTTGTTGAGAGGGATGTTATCACGGTTCTTCAAAGGAGAATTATTTCAGTATAATATCTCCCGCATTAAGGCCATCCAGGTTTCAACCAGTAAAGGGATGACCCCTGATGTTTTAGTTTCTACCCTCTAGTCATCGTCGTTTTCCCATGGGCTTGTCGAATAGTAGTTTATCTTGTGGAGGCTACAAGAACAATCAGATTATATTCTTAGTTAGATCACAATATGTTAGAGGTGTGAATGTTATGTGTCTGCCTTAGTATTAGTTTCCAGCAAGGCTATTCAAGTAGTAGGGACAGTAGTACCCTACTCCCACAAGGGCAGACGATATAGGAGGAGACTGGCCTCAGGGTGCGCTTCAGGGACCCTGGCTAGGGTGTGGTCAGGGAGGCATCTTACATCCAAGGGGAAGTAGAGATGGGAATCTGTAGTTACATTCCATTCATTAAATAGTTCATGTGGGGACAATGGTTATTCGAAGTACGATCTATTTTTTTGTACACTTACTTGCACCAAGATTGATTCAGGTTACTCACAATCCTTTGTTGCACCAAGTCTATCTGATTCCATGGGTCTATACATAGATTATCTTTTCATACCCATGCTATTAAGTACACTATTCCAGGTTCCAAGAAACATTTTTAATATTTCAATGGATATATAATGATTTTTGGGCCGTATCAGTCTAGTGGGGATCCCGTTCAACTACAGATGCATCCATATGATCTCATCATTGGGATCATCTAGTTGTTTTCTGGGTATGTGGATCTTGAATAATTCTGTATAAGAGTCATGTTTTAATACATGAAAGTCTATCGTATAGATTTCATTAGGGAGAAGTGTTGTTAGGTGGGATGTCGGCATATGGATCGTCTTATTTCCATGTTATTCAAAATGTCATTTTGATCGATGGATGTTGAGATGGTAGATGTTTTGGGTGTTGTAGGAGAATTTAAAAATATTTTCCCTAAGGAGGTCGTGACCTAAACACTCGACATGATGTTTTATACGAGAGTGAAATACAACATGGTTCTCATTTGATATCGATTTCTTTTTATCAGACGGTCCCTTCTGAGTTGTGGGAGTTGTGAATTATGACTGATGATGTAATGATAAACGGTTTCATTTGACAAAGTGTGTCACTGTGGTGAATTCAGGTCTTGTTTAAAAGGAAGGAAAATAGTTTTCTAAGACTGCCTATAGATGACCAAAGACTGAATCATCTCACAGTCAAGAACCGTTAACCTTTCTCGATTAAAGATTATCATTTTGACCAGTTGGGGGAGGGAATGGGTTCTATATGATCAATATATGATATAGGTATCACTAGTTAGAGGTGATGTAGGGTGACTTCATAAATATTATCCATAGTTGCCGGTGTGGGCACTTGAACTTAATTTTTTTGTCGTTCGGTGTTAAGAATGTTGTAGTTGTGTTCATGGAGATTATGAACATTATATTTTAGAGTTCTTGGACCTAGTTAATTGTTATATTCATCGACAACATCCTGATATATGTGATGTCATATGAGCAGAATACCGAGCATCTCAGTACTATCCAATAGGTCATTTGACACTACGAGTTCTATGGAATGATGTCTAAGAGTAATTTTTGGATATGATAGGTACACTTTCTTGGACATGTGGTGTCTTAGTAGGGTGTAGAAGTGGACCCGTCAATGTTTGAGGTAATCTTTTCTTATGAATGACCCATGAATGAGGAAGAGGTATCTATTTTTCATGGTCTGGAAGGGTATAACTGGAGATTCAAGCCTCATTTCTATCAAATAGAAGCTCTATTTATGGATCAAACTAGAAAAGACTAAGCTTTTTTGTGAGGAATGTACTACCAAACTGTGTTCAACTATCTGAAGGGGATGTTGGTCATTGAACTATTGCTCAATCCTCTAGAGTTATGGGTAGATTTTGAGGCATTTTACGATGATTCCCAACTACTCTTGGGGTTTGTTATGATGTAGTAATATGGAGTGATCTGTTATGCTTCTAGTTAGTTACACCCCTTTGAATGAAACTATTCCACCAATGATCTATAAATATAAGCTGCCATGGGTTCACTTAATCAATATTGACATTACCTCATTGGGGAGTGCTTCTTCATCTTCACAGATCACATGATCTTTAGTTAATCTTTTGGTGGAGGGACATGAACATGTGGGAATGGAGGCGGATTGAGTTTCCCAAGGATTATGATTTTGATATGACCTACACCTCAGAGAAGGGGAATGTTGTGGCTGATTATTGTAGGAGGAAGTCATAGATAAAAGTGTATTACTAATCTACAAATTCCAAGAGGGATATGGAGTAGTTGGAAACCTTACACATTGATGCAGGATTGGATGGCCGGAGAGGTTTTTTGTTTCACAAAAAGGTGTAGTCATCTCTGAGGCATAATTTGGAGGATTCTCAGTGGGTATCTCATAGGTGTAGGTGATGTGTGATGGAACTTACCTAGGCAATTTTATGGATGCTTGGTTGGATGATGGTCATAATCAGATGTGGTTATGTGAGAAGCTATTTTTTGTAGTGGAAATGCACAATGAAGTTCCCAGTGTGTTTAAAAGATCACCCTATTGGAAAAAAATTATTTTATAAGATGTAATGGAGTTAGATGGATATTTTTTGGTGGCCTGAGGTGAAGTGGGTAGTGGGAGAGTTTTTGGAAAAGTGCTTTGTGCCAACAAAATAAGGTTGAGCACATTGTTTTTGTGGTTTGATAGAGCCCCTAGATGTCAAGGGTTGAAGTGCGATGAAATCATGATGGATTTAGTCACTAAAATACCGATTTTCTAGGGAGGATATGATGATATCTGGGTAGTAGTAGATTAGGTGATGAAATTGGCTAACCTCTTAGCGATTAAAGATTTATGAATAGTGGATTACTTAGAACAAAGTTATGTATATGAGGTGGTGTGACTGCATGGTGATCCTAAATCTGTAATCTTATACTAGGATTCAATTTTTAAATAATGATTCTATAGGGGATTGATACAAGATTAAGGAACTATGTTATGGCTTGGCACTGCCTTCCTCCCACATATAGAAGGGAAAATATAGCGGCCATCCAGACAATGGATGACATGCAGAGAACATGAATCATGGATTTTGATTGGTATTGGATACAAAATATTCCCCAATAAGTGTTTTATTATAATAAAAACTATCACTCCTCAATTACAATGAATCAGTTTGAAGCATTATATGGAAGACCATGTCATTGACTCTTATGCTGGATAGAAGTAGGGGAGAAACCTAATTTTTTTATCCATAGGTAGTGTAGAAGAAAACAGAGAATGTGAATCTTTTCTGTGGTAGGATGAAGGCAACAGATGACTGACAAAAGTCATATGTTGATCTTAGGATATGGCCCATGGAGTTTGAGATTATGGATTACATATTCTTTATGGTTTCCCATCAACATTGGATGTGGATGTTCAGAACGGGTAGTAAGAATTATAATATGTTCATCTGACCTTTTGATGTGTTGGTATGTGTTGGTGAGTAGAAATATCAGCTCGTGTTGCCACCATGGTTGGGTACAGTCTACAACATCATTCATGTATCCCATCTCCATTTTTATCTTCTCGATGACTACCATTACATTGAATGTTGAGAGTTTAATATTGAGGATGCTACAACATTCATGGAATGACAAATTTAGATTCAGGATTATTAGGGGAAGGTGGTTCATGGAAGAACAATTCCCTTTGTTTATGTGCTGTGGAGAATTGGTGGCCTCCATTAGAGTTCTTTGGAAAGGGAAGCACATATGAATTCACAGTACCCAATTTTGAATCTCTTTTGTTCGGGTGATTACATTATGATTTTATGTCAGTAACTTGTTTTATATGAGATGATTCATTTCTTTTTTATGTGACGTATGATAAAACTTTTATATATGAGGAGGATGACCTGATCCCTAATCAAGATGCATTAATGCAGATGTGATTAAACCCTTGTGGGTGAGTCATTGCCAGCCAAAGTGTATAGTATCATTACATGTGGGAAGGATGTATCTGATTCATATATTTAGTTATTGTGGCCTTTTGGTTCTTGTATGTTATGTATTATAGTTTATTGTATTTGTGAATCTTGTTGGTGATGTTATTGGATGATGGGATTCCACTCCAACATCGTGGTTTATCATTGAGGGGTATTTTATGGGGTGGTAATGCAAACATATATTCATTCACAATTGGTGTTGAATTCTTGAGGAAGGGAATATATTGAATGGTATATGATATAATAGATAGGACCTCTTTGGTCGATTACATTATCAAAATCCAGTGTTTGGGGTGTTTTGGGAGACAACAGTGTCTCATTTCAGGATTTTTTCAAATTTACAGTTTTATTTAATGATTACTCAGGGCATCAGTTTCGGTGACTAAGGGATTCAGTGTTAGTGACTCATGGGCTGAGTGTCGGTGAATCAGGGCATCATTGTCAGTGACTCAGGGTTTCAGTTTCAGTGACACAGGGAATCCTTGTAGGGGACACATTGTGTTGGTGTCAGCAATGGAGGGAGTTAGTATTGGTGACTTTGGGCGTCAATGTCGGTGATTCAGGGCGTCAGTGAGTTCGGGAGTCCGATATTCTGGTTTTGTTAGGTCATATCGATGGATCAATGTTGATGTCTTACCGCCTGTAACTCAGCATCGGTGACTCGATGCCAATGCCTCACTTTTGATGGCTTGTTTTTTAGGACTCACCCAACGGTGACTCATTTCTAGTTTTTAACAATTTATCTAGGTTCATCCCTCGTATGATTTATTTAACATAAATCAAGTTTGAAGATTTTTTGGGAATTTATAAATTCTTTTCAAGGATATTAATTTTATCATTAATATCTAAATTCTATAGATAAATTAAATAGTCGAACCACATTATCTTTTCAAGGATCTAACATTAATGTATCTTGAAACTTTTTCCCATTACGTTGATATAAGATTTGAATTATCTAATCTGAGGCATTATATTCCCAGTGTTTTTCATTCCCTCATGAAAGGCCTTGAACCGTCCCTTCACATATAGTCATTTTTTTATCTTATCCATTGATCGAGGTTTCCTTGGAGTTTTATTGGAACTCATGCAATGCCTTTTTTGAAACGAGGATGAGTTTTGGTCACTTATTATTCCAGGTAAAGATTCCCTCCATCTAATTTTTATTTATGTATCTGTTTCCGACGCTTTCGTCGGGGCACACGCATCCGTCTGTGGGGAGGACACACTGCTTGTTATCCCTCATTCCCGCTTTCCAAAGGCGGGCGGCATCTGTTCCTTGTTCAGGGATGTCTTCTCCTTGATCGAAACCGGGATGATGGGATGTCGGTTCTTCCTTCTGTGGATTCCTCCTCGGAGATCATTACCTAGTCCGGGTCTCCGTCATAGATTTAAGACGGGTTCATGAAGCTCATTCCCGGTGCCATATCTACATGGACGCCAGTTAATTACGCTGCTTCTGTCAAGATGCTCCAAGGGGTCTTGTCGGGGAAGCAACCTTCAGTGAGGAGAATGGTCACGTTGGGGCGTCGTCGGCATGTCTTTCTTTTGTCCCTCATCACAGGGCTTCTCGAGGGAGCAGAATCCCGAGGCATCCCACGTCAAACGCGGGGAATATGTGCCATTTGAGGTTTTCCTCATCTTCCCATGTTTAACACGGGGTATCTCACGAGTTTAACGTCTTGCGGAGACGGATCGGGTTGAAGGATCCCCGAGGGGGGGGGGACACCGATGTTGGGGCCAGCACGTGGGCGGCCTCCTGGGTGTCATGGAGTGGGATGGGGTGGCATGACCTCACCGAGATGTGGCGGCTCGGGTAAGGATCAGGATGGACGGTGGAGTGAGACATGGGGCTTACATTCGGAGACGACCAATGATGGGGGATACAGTTTAATGTCATGTGGGACGCGATACAGTTTAACGTCATGCGGGACAGAATACAGTTTAACGTCATGCGGGATAGAATACAGTTTAACGTCATGCGGAATGAGGGGTTTGGGGCTTACGCTCTAGGGCAGCCCAAGAGGGGGGATACAGTTTAATATCATGCGGGACGTGATACAGTTTAACGTCATGCGGAACGGAATACAGTTTAACGTCATGCGGGACAGAATACAGTTTAACGTCATGCGGGACGAGGGGTTTGGGGCTTACACTCTGAGGCGTCCCAAGGTGGCCGAGGAACCGACATGGAGAGGTCGGGATGAACGGGTGGTGGTCTTGAACCTCTTGTAGGCTTCCTACGTACCGTGCGTTAGAACGGATCAAAGTCCATGTAGTTCACTGGGATGGGGCTTACGCTCTGAGTCAGCCCATAAGAGGATGTCATGGTTGATGCGCACTCTAAGCCCACGTGAGTCATGCTAGGTGTGGGAAACAAGAGGCAGTAGGGACCAGATGATCACGTCGCGAAGGGTGCGTCTGTGAGAAGCGGAATGTGGCTTACTCGTTGAGAGGCCCAAAGAAGAAATAGGGGATTACATGTGGTTAGCGGCCCTTGGTGTTGGGGCTTACTCCAGGGTGGAGGCCCATGGTGCGACAAAGCATAGTGGGAAAAGGACTCCACTGGCCTTGGAAGGGGGGAAGTACAGAGATGCATGGGTGCAATCATCCGCAAGAAAGGCTAGGGGCTTACGCTCTAAGACAGCCCTTCCCCCGCAGACAAACGCCGCTCTGACACGGAGGATCTCATTCCATGTGCGGAATAGTCCATTCTCGTGGAGACGAGTGGGCATAAAAAATATCCGAGCTGGGGGGACCCTACTTGCGAAGCACAGGGTTGGACCACAGTTTAACGTCTTTTGTTAAGGACGAGGTGCTTAGCTGTTTAACGTCCTGCAGCTTGGACGAGGTGGGTTCGCTCCACACCCCTAGGGCTTACATGCCCAATGCCCTCTACCCCTTGTGGGAGGAAAGGAATCGAAAAGGCCATCACGAAGGGGGGTCGCAGGGCGAACCACCGGGGGGTCCACGTTAGCGTGGCTATGCGAAAAAGCAATAGTCGTTAGCGTGCCTATGCGGAGAAGCATAAGGCAAAGCAACACAATGGGAAACATGGCCCAAGGGACCTTAAGGTTACTTCGCACGACCCTGGAAGGCTGTACGGGAAAACAATGCATGGCGCGCATGCCCGGTAGGGGAGACATCAGGTGCAGGTGCAGGGGGCATCCAATGGGCGTCAAGGTGAGGGGTCCTGGGCTTTGCGCACAAAAGGGAAAGTTTGCGCGCAAAAGACCATGACGGCGAACAATTGGAGCCAAGGAATTGCGCGCGAAGAGGGAACTACGCATAGGGTATTGCACGCACGGCAGGGTAATGCACACACGAGACACGGATTGCGTGCAAGGATGGAACACTGGGGAGGGGGAAAATTCACTAAAGCCGGTGGAGTTGCACGCAATGGCGAACTCCGGGGCAAGGTTGTGTGAAATGAAGGTTTTACCTGTAAGTCATCTTGCGCGTGGGGGGAGCCGAATTGTGTGCACGGGAGTCGCTTCGGATTCCTCAACCCCCAAACCATTCGGGGTCACCTTCTATTTATAGGCGACCTCTGGCGTGGAATCCAGGTGGTGCGTGAAATTCATCGCGCTGAGCACAGCCGGCGCGCAAAAACTCACCATGCAGAACTAGGTCGCGCAAAGATTGTGCGCCTCATCGGCTCAATTCCGTGAAACCTGGTGATTCTACGCGCGCAGAACAATTTTTCGTGCGGAGCATCCTTTATTTCGCGCACCACATCTCGGGCCTCCGGATCGGGCCTCTGATTCCGAATATGACTTCGCTTTGTCATTCCGAAACCTCCTCCGAGAGTTATGGTCTTTTTCGGCGTCAAAAAATGCCCCACCTTGGAATTGGATCGGCGAGAGGTTGCAACGATCGGATTCCATGAGAAACGCCGAAATTCTAAAACCCCTAGTCAAGTTGCGCGCAAAATTCCGATGGGGCGCACAAAACATACGGACGCGTGTAAAATCCTCTTTCCACACGGCGCGGAACCCTAGCATCGCCTATAAAAAGGGGCGCTGGGTCCCAAATCCGTACTTCTGCTTTTCCCGCGCAATAAGCTGATCTTTCTCGTGTGCAAAATTGCTTCCGCTATTGCGCGTAATAACGCTCTGGCAGTGCGGAATTCTATCTGAAATTTGGCCGTGATTTCGCTCCTGTTTGGGCTTTTCCGCGCTTCACGTGCCGATTGCGCGCTCATCTCCAGGATTTCGCGCAACTCATTCAGCCTTCGTGCAGAACTCTCCGATTCCGCGCCCTGCATCCTGATTTCTTCCAACTCCTGATAGATTTGAGATGGCAGCAAACTGAGTTGATGAGGGGGAAGCCGCTGCCCGTAGGACAGAAATGGCGGCAAACGAGGAGGTTTATGGTGCCAAGGTGATTGTCTCTAACAATCTGACCTTGTTCAACCTGCTGATTCCAGCCCAGAAGGCATATCCCTTATTGGACAACCTCCCACTCTGGAATTTTGGAATCCTGGAGGAGGTTCCACTGCCGGGCTTCGAGGTGGACACGCCGTGGTCTTGGGTGACTCGGGAAAACGAACTTCCTCACAACAACATCACAAAAAACGGCCATCCTACCAGGGAAACTAGACATATGGACGTTTATGTCTTGAACCCGAGCACTAGGACCATTACCGGGGACGAGCCTGTGGCGGAGGATTCTCCGGCCCTCTACACGAGCATGTTCCGTCAAAGCATCAGGAATGACACGAAGGGCTGGCTGAAGGATTGGGACCTGCGATCCAGGGGTAACTTCACCAGCGAATGGGCCTGGGCGTTCTAGGTTTTCCATACTTGTGACCAGTTTGGGGACGAACTGATGTGTATCAGCCTGTTCGAGGCGGTATGGACATCACAGTTCAATTTCTACCGCCAGCCTGAAATCGGATGGATCTTTTCACCTGGTGGTCTCCTGACACCAACACATTGCACCTTCATGATGGGGAAGTCGGCATCAGTCTCTGGGACGTTCACTGCATCGGAGGTATCCCACTGGAGGTTTACCAATACGACGAGTTCGTTCCTCCAAAGAACAACTGGGGAGATAGGTCGCGGACGCCTATGCTGACGTGGAACCTGCTACAGCTGGCCAAGGAGAGGCTGGGGGTCAAGGACTTCCTGATGGTCATTTCCTACAAGGGCTGGTTCAGCCTGTTCCTTGAGAATGATCCCGCCATCAAGATGCCGGGACGGGGAAAACGGTGCCAAACTGCGACTCAGCGGAGCAAGGACGGGTCCTACTGGGAGACCCTAGAGGCGGGGCAATACCAATCATGGGGCTACCGTGTCATTGAGGCCCGAGACCCGAACGTCCGGTATGCCGGGTTCCTTGCCGCCTTCCTGAGCGGGTGGCTCCTGCCGGTGTGGGACATGAGGATGGGCGCCCGTCCAGCAACATTGGTGATGGTGGGCTCCATGGCCGCCAACAAATGGTTCAACTTGGGCATCCCCATGCTGGCCCAGCTGTATACCATCCTGGGGCGCATCTCACGAGGGTGGTTGCCTCGGAGAGTATGTGGTCCCTTCCAGATCTTCCATGGTTGGGTGGCAGCTCATCTCGGCGGGTATACTTTCCCAAACGTCATCCGTCCTCCGGGAAACGGTCTGTGACCATCCTTGCTAAACATCGAAGGGGTGGCGCCGATGACGCTCAATGAAGAGTGCGTGAGGATCCGCATTAGCAACCATGCCAACTTCAACTTCATCCCGTTCCCCACCCCAATCGGCCAACTTGTGGACAACGGGCGAGGCTCTCTGGAATAGCAAGAATACTTCCATAGAATTTGGGGTGGGGTGCTCGTGGCTTGGATCGACGGAAAGGTGATCTGTGAGCCTTACGTGCCATCCCGATTCACCAGGCAGTTCAGGTGCCTCCAACAAATGCCGATGAAGGTATTAACAGCTGTCTGGCAGGAGAAGAATCCATGCGACCTGTGCCAGATGTGGTTGATGTTTACCACTTTCGGCTCTGGAGATGTCGTTACTCTTCCTCCCACCGGGGTCGATGACGGCCTAGCAACCAGATATGCCGAACACTGGACCATTGCATACCCTGAGGGGTTATTATGCAAGTGCATCCGGCAACTTGAGGTTACTCGCGCGGAAACCGGGCGACGGGAAAGAAGGAACGACGCCGTCGGAAGTGGGGAACCAAGGATGTGTTAGGCAGTGAGGCCTGTACAGGCCGGGACTTCGGCAGTGGGAACATCACATGGTGCTGCCACGTCTTTGTTACCCGCAGGGGGTTCACATGAGTCGGCCAGGGAACTGCCCGGGAAGCAGTTAAGATATCTGCTCGAACCTTCCCAAGACGCAATTCTCCCGGCACTATGGTCGGCCTGGATGACCCTACGGCAATCACTGAGCATCGAAGCCATCTGGCAGAAGATAATTCAAAACGGGATCCGACCGAGTAAACTTCCATCGACGACAGGCTTATCTGACGGCCATGGAAGCATACACACTCCAAAGGGGGCGGCGTGCGGAGCCCCCTTTCCTAGTGAAAGTGATTCTCGGCCAGGAGTATGATCTGAAAGCGATGTCGCCGGGAGAAGGCGACAGTGACGAAGAGCCAGAGTGGGAGGAGGAAACTGGAGAGGACGAAGGCGAGGGAGAAGACGAAGAAGAGGTGCCCAAAGGTGAGGGGTTGCAAGGGGTGACCTACCAAGGTAGTATCTGAGAGAGCGGAGAGATTTTCGACTCTGATCTTGACATAACCGAGATTCTCGAGGTTTGTCTCTGTCTTCATTCATTTCCATCATTCATCCATTCTACATTCCAACTTATAACACACTTCCCCATACTACTCAAGAGATGTTGAGCATTGGACGGGCATCCCCACTAGAGGAGGGAGGAGAGGAAATAGTGGGACATGATGGGGATCCGGCACCTATTATTTAATTAACAATAAGAGAGGGGTCTCCCCTTACGGCGGCTCCTGCAGCGGCCAAAACACTGGGCACCGACGCTCTGGATTCTTGTAAGTCTCATGCTTTACTACTGGTGCTTGGTGTCGAATGACCCCGTCTGACCAACGTATGCCTTGCGTAGTGATCTCAACACTGGAGGAACGTCAGGCTGCGGGGCCCGAGCCATCTGTGAGTGGACCAGCGGCGGACATACAACCTCGCTCGGAACATGCTCTCTACACTAAGTCGGCCCCGACAATTGATGAACAGGGGGTGGCGGACATCAGTAGCGCTGTTCCTGAAACGAGGTCGGAAGCTGGTGGAGGCGTCATTGCTACTGGGGAAAGAGAAGGCCGCCCGGACGTCGAGGATTCTATTCCTCACGAAGACATCCCTGGGGCGGATCTTGCTGCCGATCTGTTGGCAGCATTCCCCATATACCAACCCGCTGACCCTGAGGAGATAGATGAATATGACTCAGAGGCCACCGAGGAGAGCCGAATGACACGATGCAAAGGGTGGAAGTCTATCCAGTGCTTCCTCAGGAATCCCTAGTCAGATTGGCTGAGGCGGATGGGATCACGTCAGACCTGGCTGCGCTTCCTATGTGTCGGAGGGGCTGACGCTCAGTGCCTTAATCTGACGGTCCGTGATTACATGGCCGAAAAGATACACGAGAGAAGCCGGGGCACCAACATTTCCCAGTGCCGGGAAGGATCGGCGAGCGCTCAAGCGCTGGTGAGGGCGGAGCAGGAAGACCAGAACCTCGAAGGGCAGGAGGCAGATAAGGAGGCCTTCATTGCAACATGCTCTGAGTTCGTGGAGCAACTGACGGCCCAACTGGCTGATGCGCAGGATCAACTGGTGGAGGCGAGTCACCAGATGACTGTACTTCAAACTGGGCGGGCGCAGGCACAAGCTAGGGCTAGCGAGCTTCGCTCTATGGTGGCCGATGAGGAGAGAGTCTTCAAAGAGCGTGAAGCGGTCCTGGAGGCTACCATCCAGAGGGTAGCAGCCCTAGAAATATCGCTTCAGCGCGCTAATCCATAAGGGCTTTGTTTTTTCCATCTGATGAACTTTTTTCTTGTACTGCTCATCGTCTCAATCAAATATGTATCCAAATCCATTCATTTGTACCCTTGGATTAATGCGCTCAAGCATAGTTTTGAAATGAATAACAACTCATCCCTTGGCTCCTGTGGGTCGTGCCCACAGTAAGAAGCAGAAGATGCTCATACCATCATTTCGTTCCACTATGGGGAATTGACCAAGCTTCAGGCGTCAAAAATCGGGCCTGGACTTCTGAGGACACCCGGAGCTGATTGATGTGTCGACTTCTCAATGTGATCTAACACACAAGCGGGGCAATGCCGGGGGCATTGAAATCCATCCGAACACATGGGGATGGAGAGGAAGGGTGAATCACGCTACCCAAATTCGGAACCCAATGGGGCGCAACCATGGAGGATAACTGTCTACCACGGCGGAAATACAACATACATTTATTGTTGGCCTGGAATGGGGGGGGGGAAATAAATGAGGGCTGACCACTGACCATGTTTGCAACACGAGGCCTAACTCAAATATCGTTGGCCAGTTTTCTGGAACGTAGGCCCAGGACAATATGTGGACCATAGGTCTGTCATCCATACTATTAGGGGGTCCCGTCAAACATGACCAATTCTACGGAAAGTTGGCCCAGGACAGTAGGTTGTCCATAGGTCGAGCATCCATACTGTTAGGGGGGTCCCGTCAAACATGACCAGTTCTCCAGAACGTTGGCCCAGGACAGTAGGCGGACCATAGGTCGAGCATCCATACTGTTAGGGGGTCCCGTCAAACACGAAAGGAAATGAGGATCCAAATAAGGGGGGACGCAAGGCGTGGAAGGTGGAGTGGTGGTTTGTTCGAACATAGTCAAACACTCCCGAAATTGTGCCACCATGGTGAAGGTGCATTAGGCGGACGTACCGACCTGATCACAGGTCGTCCCAATTTCCAAGAAGGACCTCTTTGGCGAGAGAACTGCTGCTTACCATTATTACCATGGGGCATCCCAAACCTACTCAGGGTAGATATCCATATTACACCACTTCCCATGAAGTTGGGCTGAGGGGCCGACAATATGGAAGGACGGGGTTTAGTAATCCCTAGGGCTAGACCCAAGACGAAATGTTCGGGTGGTCCTACGTATCTCATAAGGATTAGAATCAAGACACACATAGTTCTTGAATCATAGTTTAACATAATATTGGACGCAATACAGTTTAACGTCATGCGAGACAGAATACAGTTTAGCGTCATGCGGGACAGAATATAGTTTAACGTCATGCGGGGAAAAATACAGTTTAACGTCATGTGGGACGGAATACAGTTTAACGTCATGCGGGAAGTAATACGGATCTTAGTTTTTTGTCATATAGCTCAGTCCATGAGGATCTTAGTTTCAGGTCTTTGAGCTCGGACCATGAGGATCTTAGTTTCTGGTCTTAGAGCTCGGACCGTGAGGATCTTAGTTTTAGGTATGAGAGCTCGGACCGTGAGGATCATAGATTTATGTCTTAGAGCTCAGACTGAGAGGATCTTAGTTTCATGTCATAGAGCTCGGACCGAGAGGATTTTAGTTTTAGGTCTTAGATCTCGGACCGAGAGGATCATAGTTTTAGGTCTTAGAGCTCGGACCTAGAGGATCTTAGTTTTAGGCCGTAGAGCTCGGACCTAGAAGATCTTAGTTTTAGATCTTAGATCTCGGACCGTGAGGAACTTAGTTTTAGGTCATAGAGCTCGGATCATGAGGATCTTAGTTTTAGGTCTTAGAGCTCGGACTGAGAGGATCTTAGTTTTAGGTCTTAGAGCTCGGACCAAGAGGATCTTAGTTTTAGGTCTTAGAGCTCGGACCAAGAGGATCTTAGTTTTAGGTCTTAGAGCTCTGACCAAGAGGATCTTAGTTTTAGGTCTTAGAGCTCGGACCAAGAGGATCTTAGTTTTAGGTCTTAGAGCTCGGACCGAGATGTGGGAAAAGGGAGAAACAGACACATGGAAAGGCAGTTAAAAAATCCGACGTGAATGAGGACCTAAGCCCTACTTACCATGTGCTCTCCGGGGAAATGCTCGAGTCGAGGGACCGAACACGAAGGTAGGCTGGACCCATGGGGAAGTGCCCCATGCGTTCCTACGTATCTCATAAGGATGATAATCAAGCCACACGTAGTTCTGGAAGGTGACATTGTAAGATACCAGTGCCAGGGAAAAAAAGGGGGAGTGCGGGCATGGCCCTTGCACTAAAAGAAGTGGAATTTGATAAATCTTGTTTGTACTTTTAGGTGAGTGGTTTTTTTTATGAAGCGACAGACCTAAAGTAGTAGGCCGTGGTGTCACCACAAGCATCAAGCCGTGATAGGCGTTGACAAATGGCATGGCACAAGACCAATACCCAACGTGATGTCCTCTACAACGAGGTCATCACAATGCGGTGCTGTTTTTTATCTTGTGGCCAGGACAATAATGTCACAGTTTAGGGTCGTGTGATAGGACCAGAAACACAGTTTAAGGTCTTATGGTTTGGACCAACAACATAGTTTAAGGTCGTATGGTTTGGACCAACAACAGAGTTTAAGGTCATATGGTTTGGACCAATAACAGAGTTTAAGGTCATATGGTTTGGACCAACATCACAGTTTAAGGTCATATGGTTTGGACCAACAACACAGTTTATGGTCATATGGTTTGGACCAACAACAGAGTTTAAGGTCATATGGTTTGGACCAACAATACAGTTTAAGGTCATATGGTTTGGACCAACAACACAGTTTAAGGTCATATGGTTTGGACCAAAAACAGAGTTTAAGGTCATATGGTTTGGACCAACAACAGAGTTTAAGGTCATATGGTTTGGACCAACAACACAGTTTAAGGTCATATGGTTTGGACCAACAACACAGTTTAAGGTCCTATGGTTTGGACCAACAACAGAGTTTAAGGTCATATGTTTTGGACCAACAACACAGTTTAAGATCATACGGTTTGGACCAACAACACAGTTTAAGGTCATATGGTTTGGACCATCCGAGAGAGGAGCCTCGGGCCAAAGGGGCCTACAAGGGTTCAACAATCAGGGAGGGGTAGGAGATGCTAGCTCCTAGCCATGCTGGGCCCGAAACGCAATGTATGTGCGACTACTCATTCCCCATGGGGATGAGGGTCAAGCTCCACGCAACCCGTAAAGAAGAGACCCAAGCATATACTCTAGTGCTCAGATCGCGGGAGCCCCGAGAGACACCGTTACGCAGCTCGGTCTGTCTGATGTGCGGGGGTGTACTGAGGGTTAGTACAAGGAGTGTCGAGATTCCACCATGACACAGTGGGGCGGAACATGACATGAACCATGCCACCAAAATTCAGGGAATGGGGAAGCCGGCATGACAATTGAGGATTACTACTGACCATGTTCGCAACGCAGCATGCAGTCGTGTTAGCCACAGGGAGAAAAAAGTGATCATCAACCACTGACCATGTTTGTAACGCGGGATTTGTATCAATTGGTTGTCTGAAACCCTCAGGGGCGTTGGCCCATGATGGTAGGAGTGCCCTTGGGCATTGTATCCAGGCCGTTCTTGGGGGTCCCTCCGGGTGTGAAGGATGAAGGGGGCCTGAAGTAAGGGGAACACGAAGCTTGGAAAGTGGATGGAACTTTCCTAAGTCGAATCTGGCATTCCACGTTCTAGACCAGAGTTTCTTGTGCACATCAGCAGACCACTGGAAAGGGTCAGAGGGCTCAGGCCGAGAGCGGCCAAAAGATGGCGGATCCCTGAGCAAAAAAAGGGGCGTAATGCCAAACACCATAGGCACCGGGAGATCGTGGGATCTCCTAAGAGATGGGGATAGACCTGACATATAGGTGTTCAGGCGGTCATACCTATCCCATAAGGATGGGAATCAAGCCACATGTAGTTCTTGATATGCGTCTTTAAATTCCTTTGGACAGAGGAGGGCTAAATCCTGAGGATAGGGTGCACATGGTGCATCTATTGAAAACCCGACGTGAATGGAGACATAATATCACACCACACCATGTGATCCTGTGGTCAAGGTCCCAATGGCGAAACAGATGTGATAGCGGACCTCAAGCTGGAACCAATGATGAAAGGTCTGGGTGTTCCTACGTATCCCATTAGGTTGGGAATCAAGAAAGATGTTGTTCTGGAGATACAGTTTAACGTCATGTTGGACGAAATATGAATCTTAGATTTAGGTCTTAGAACTCAGACTGAGAGGATCTTAGTTTTAGGTCTTAGAACTCAGGCCATGGAGCCCAGATGTAGGGAAGAGTGTAGTTTAAGTTCGTGTTGGACCATACAGTTTAAGGTCATGTAGGTCCATACAGTTTAAGGTCATGGAGGACCATACAGTTTAAGGTCATGTAGGACCATACAGTTTAAGGTCATGCAGGACCATAGAGTTTAAGGTCATGCAGGACCATACAGTTTAATGTTATGAAGGACTATACAGTTTAAGGTCATGCAGGACCATACAGTTTAAGGTCATGCAGGACCATACAGTTTAAGGTCATGCAGGACCATACTGGTTAGGCAAAGTACTACTTGAGGAACCAGGCATTGGTGGGAGGAGTGATACGCTCACCATCCATAGTCACCAGGGAGTACGCGCCATTGGTATAGACCTTGGGGACAATAAAAGGCCTCTTGCACTTGAACTCCAACTTGGGTGGTTTCATGCCGGGAATCATTGGCGCTCTAAGATCCAACACCAAGTCACCTTGTAGGGAGTAGCGGAGGCCAACCTTCTTATCGAAAGATCGAGCCATCCTGCTCTGATGCCTTTCCATGTTATGTAAAGTGTGAAGCCTACATCCGTCCAGCACTTCCAAGTCGACTTGATGGATCTCGACAACTCTGTCTGGCACTTGTTGTTCGTAGACCGCCGTGCGCAATGAGGGCAGCTGGACCTCGATGGGATGGACGGACTCAGCTACGTATACCAGGGAATACGGAGTCACCTGGGTGGAATTGCGAGTCGCCATCCTATAATCCCAGAAGGCGTTGGAGAGCTTGTCTGGCCAACTTTTCTTGTTCTGACCAACCATTTTCTGCATAATGTTAGAGAGGGTTTTGTTAAACACCTCAATCTATCAATTCACCAGCGCATGAAAGAAGGAGGTGTGGATAGAGAAAATGTTGTACTTGGCATACAATCTCTTGAGCTCGGCTACTCGGAAGTTGGTTCCGTTATCCGTGAGGATAGCGTGAGGTATTCCAAACTGGTGAATGATATTGGATCTCACGAAGTCGGTGATAGAACCAGCCTTGACTTCCCTGAGTGGGGATGCCTCTACCCAATTTGAGAAGAAATCTACGGCAGTTAAGATGAACCGGCACTCGCGGGCCATCATCAGTGGGTAAGGCCCTACGACATCCGACCCCCAGACCGCAAAGGGCCAATAATACTTAGTAGTATGGAGAGGCTCCGATGGACGATGGACAAAGTTAGCATGAACTTGGCATGCATGACACCTCTTGGCATACACGATGCAGTCGTGGATCATGGAGGGCTAGAAGTATCCCAGTCTCCGAATCTGGTGGGACAACTTCGACCTGATATGGTGGGCACCACAGGAGCCAGCGTGCACTTCCTGCATGACCTGTGGGATCTACACTCCTTGAAGACAACGTAGGAGAACACCGTCAAACCCACACCTGTAAAGGAGCTGCTCACGGTTGGGACCGCTCTAAAGGGTGAACTGCGGCGCATGGCACAGGATTCGTTCTCGCTCTGCTCGGTCCATCAGAAGATTGTTGTGCCGGAGATATTCAACCAAGGGTGTACTCCAGTCAGGAACTGTCTCGATCACCACACCTGAAGCCCCCGGGGGGGGGGGGGGGGGGGGGTCCAGACGCGGGGGCACCAGCGGTGAGATGGTCACTTGCGGGCCATGATCTCCCTCTGGGATAATAGGATCAATGACTCTTCGGTGGGCCACGTGAATGATTAGGTCATCCTGTTCGGGCTTCGCGATTGATGCGTCCAGGCTGGCCAAAGCAACTGCTCGACTGTTCTGCGACCAGGGAACGTGAACGACATCTGGTCGGGAGGGGAACATAGCCATTAGATGGAGAGTGCATTCCAGCAATGGCATGAGTTCCGGATTCCTGACAGCATAGACACCGTTAACCTACTTGATGACTAGATCATTGTCCCCTTTTACAAACAGGTGGGGTACGTTAACCTCCAGAGCCAACTAAAGGCCAGTGATGAGGGCATGATATTCTGCCTCATTGATGGTGCATCCTTCTGAAAACAATAAAGAATATGGAAGAACAGCTTGCTCCGGGGTGATGAAGACGATACCCATGACCACTCTGTTAAGCCTAGGATCGTTGAGCCTTCTACCAGTAGGGCTTCAGAAGGCTCCATCAAAGTGCATCTGCCAGCATGGGGTGGCGTGATCAACTGAGAGGATTTCCTCATCAGGAAAGCCCAAATCCAGTGGCTGGTCCACGGAGGATGGGTGGGCAGCTAAGAAGTCTGCCAACGCCAGTCCTTTGACGGCCTTCTGAGGTACGAACCTAATGTCGAACTGCTGGAGGATCACCACCCAGCGTTCCAATCGGCCGGTCAACATAGGCCAGCTCAGGATGTATTTCAACGGGTCTACCAGAGAGACCAGCTGTACCTCGTGGTGCTGCAAATAGTGCCACAATTTCTGTACAGCGAATACGAGCGCCATGAAGCTCTTCTCGATGGGAGAGTATCTAACATCCGTGTCGAGGAGAATGCGACTAAGGTATTAGAGGCTATTCTATGTTCCCTCATTGTTCTTCTGGGCGAGAAGGGCACTGAGGGATCGCTCCAGGGCGGTCACGTAAAGGACCAGCGGCTTTCCGGGTTCGGGTGGCATTAGGACCGGAGGTTGAAGCAGATACTGCTTGATTTCCTCAAAAGAAGTCTGACACTCTTCATCCCACCCATAGGCGGTGCCTTTCTTCATGAGTCGAGAAAAGGGCTTACACTTGCCGGCCAGATTCACAATGAATCGGCGTATATAGGCTAAGTGGCCTTGGAGGCCTCGAAGCTCCCGAATATTATTTGGGGGATGCATCCGACTGATGGCCTTGATCTTCTCGGGGTTGATCTCGATAACTCGATACCTAACGATGAAGCCATGAAACATTCCAGAGGTGATCCCGAAGTCACACTTCAACGGGTTCATCTTCAAGTGGCGAGAACGGAGCAAACCGAACACTTTCTCAAGCTCTTTGAGATGGTCCTAGAGCTGACGAGAATTAACCACCAGGCCATCTACATAGAACTCCACCATCGTCCCGAGGATCAGCTTGAATATGCGGTGCACAGCCCGCTGATAGGTGGAACCCGCGTTCTTCAGGCTGAAGGGCATAACCCGATAGCAGATAGTGCCCTGGGGGGCCCTGAAGGAAGTGACCTCTTCATCCTCGGGGGCCATACGGATCTGGTTGTACCTGGAGTACCCATCCAGGAAGGAGAGGGCTTGGAACCCGGCCGTTGCGTCGATCAACAACTCTGTCACGGGAAGGGGAAAGTCATCCTTCGGACAGTGGCGATTAAGATCGCGGAAGTCGATGCAGACCCTGATCTACCCGTTCTTCTTCCTGACTGGCACAATGTTGGCTAGCCACCTGGGTTACTAGACTTCCTTGACGAAGTTGTCCTTAATGATCTTATCAAATTTAGCCTCAACCATGGCACCATGAAAGGGGTTCATTTTTCTTAGGAGGCTGTATGAACCCGCGATGGTTTGCTGGGAGGCCAAGGCGGTGGACGGCTACATGGGGATCTAGTCCCGGCATCTCGTGATAACTCCAGGAAAACACGTCATGGTGCTGTCTGGGGAAGTCTATGTACTGTTGTCGTTCCTCGGGAGGAATAGAGGCGCTGACTAAGGTGGTTCTTGGGTCCGCCTCACTACCAAGGTTCACCTGTACTATCTCATCGACCGTGGCAGAGACGCCCTCCAGAAAGTCAGGAGGAGCATCTTCCAGGTCTTCTTCTCCGCTTGTGGAAGGATCGTCCATGGGGGGATCCGTTTCGGGGCTGCTCGACCCTGATGGGGAGCTAGCACCGGCTTGGGCGGCAGAGGTCGTCACGACGGGAGACTCATGCACCGCGGAGACCATGGCGACGAAGGTGGTTGATCCAATCCCATCCGACCTGCGGCCCAAGGGGCCACGCTTTACGACATCAAAGCAGTGGTGACGCGTTGGCTTTAGCCGGTCAATCCCGGCTCGGTGAAACAGACATGTATGATGTACGGTCGTTGCCATGAGCCCAACGTCCCGATATCGTACGGGGGTAGGAGGCTCGGGGATCACATGGGCCTGGTTGGTGTAAGTGTACGAGGTAATTTCCCACCGTCGCTTAGACCCAGAAATATGAATTCCTCTTGTACCTGAGACAACAAAGCACTATCCCATATTGGGAGTCGTGGCCTCCAATCGATGGATTGAAAAGCCATATGCGTCATCCAAACCTGCCCAGGGATCACCCGCGACAGCGGCGGGCTCAACCTCACCTGCCACGATTTGCTTGTCCTTGCTCTTGTAATAGTCAATGTCAAGGTAACGAGCTTCACAAGAGGCAAACAGAGACACATATCCTTGGAGCACACCCACTCGACCCTTAGGGAATTATTTGAGGCACTGATGGTATGATGAGGGAACCGTTGCGTGAAGATGGAGCCACGACCTGCCCATCAATGCATTGTAGGGAGTGTCTTGAGAGACAACCATGAATTCAGTATTGGCAATTAAGCCGCCAAACTGGGTCTTCAGACGAATCATGCCGAGTGGAGTTTGCTCAGTCCTATCATACCCCCAGATTATGAGGTCAGAGGGAGTTAAATCATCCTCGGACAACCCCAGCTTTCGTAGTGGCCGAGTTGGGATCAAGTTAATCCTAGAACCCATGTCGACAAGACAACGACGGACTTCCACACCATTGAACTAGCCGATGATGTACAGCGGGCGGATGTGCCACTGTATGGGAGGGTCTTCATCTTCACCGGAGATTGAGATAACTGCCTGACAATCGGCATCCTCAATCACCTCGGTGTAGAAGGCTTCTGCGGCCGCGACCACCGCTTTAAACTTGAGGGGGTTCCTTAGAGCCTCGGTGACCGCCTCATTCATTTCGGACGACAGGAGAAGGGACTCAAGGATGGAAAGCCTTACCGGAATTCCGTCTAGATGCTTAATGACATAATACATTCGCGCCAAACGCGAGCTTCTACTTACAGGAGGTCGCTCTACGATTGGGGGCATGACGGGCCCTACTGGTGGGACCAGTGACTGACTGGTACTAGGCACATCCCGCTGTTCACCGGCTGAAGCCCAGGAGGTGGCTGTCATGCTAGAATCGGATGGCCGTAGTCGGCCAGTGGCATGGTTGGGCTGGTTGCGTCGCGGGCAAGGCAGTTTCGCCCGATCCAGCAACACAAATGGTGGTGGAAGCGAACCTTTTGTCACCGGGTGAGGGAGCCGCAAGTGCTTCTCTCTATACCAGGACTGATGCTTGGTCTCGGTAGCATGCACTGCCCGATTGGAGGTGACGACTGCCGTGCCCCGGTAGATCACGTAGCCACGGCTCTGGCGACGTTGGCGACAGATGGGGACATTGGGGAGGTCCACCTGGCGCTCCTCGTCGTCGGGAGCCAAAAAAGGATTTACCAACTCTACGGTATTAACCGAAGCATACCCTGGGCTCTCGGGGAGGTCCACATGGCGCTCCTTGTCGTCGAAAGCCAAAAAGGGATTTACCAACTCTACGGTGTTAACCGAAGTGTACCCCGAGCTCTCGGGTAGGTCCACCTGGTGATCCTCGTCGTTGAGATCCAAAAAAAGATTTACCAACTCTACGGTGATAACCAAAGCGTACCTAGGGCTCTCACTCGAGGAGTCATACACTACCGGACGGGGTCTCGGAGGGATCCCCATTTCCGGGGGCATGAAATCGCCAAGCATGCGGGAAGATGCCGGCAATGGCAGGGCGCGTTCTTTCTTCTTGTGCCGTCGCCTGCTCTTCGGGGAAGAAGTAGGCTGGGATGACGATGCCAAATCGGTGCTCGTAGACTCCGAGGGATCTGGCTGATCTAGGCGGGCACGAATGATGCCTTGGGAACGGGAGACCATCCTGCGGGCCATCCAGTCATTATACTTCCGGGACCCAGGGTCAGAAACCTGTTCCCACCCATCCCTGTTGTCACTACTTCCATCTGATTCCACGAAGACACCTGCCACCTGTGCCGGGGCTGGGCCCAACCTGACTATGTTGTTGTCAATCTGGTATTGGATCCAGTCCTTGAACACATAGCATTGTTGGATGGTGTGTCCCAGGAACCGGTGATAAGGGCAGTAGTTAGGGTGATCTGTGAGACCCGCCTCTTCTGGCTTCCGACGCTCAGGCAGTCACACGATCCTCTGCTCTAAGGCGCTACGGAAATAATTAGGGAATTGGGCCTCACCAAATGAGTAATCCCGATTCCTTCTGTCTGGAAAGGGGAATCTTGGGGGCTGACCATGGCTAGGGGCCGGAGGAGCAGGTAGAGGAGGCGGAGCCAGATTACCTCGCATAGGTGGTGGCTGTGCGTTATGCAGAGGCACATGCCGATTTTGAGGCTGTCGCGACTGGGCCGGAGGCTATGGGGGTGGACCCTTATGAGCCTACTAAGCTGGCCACACTAGAAGCAACTCTAGCTGTCTAGGGGCCTCTATCTGCGCCATAGCAGCGGGCTCGGCTCTGGCGGCTCTCCTTGTAGAGATTACAGGAGGGAGTGGGCGTGCCTTACCGGCTTGTTGCAGGGATTCTTCGAGGCGCTGAGCCTTATCCGAGAAGTCCCGGAACCCTCCATTGTAATTTTGCGTGATCAGGGAAGGAACCAACTCCGCCTTGACGTTCCCCACACACATCGTCAGTAACTACTCTTATGTCAGCGGCATGTTAAGGGAGTACGTGAGCCCCTTCCACCGGGCGACGAAGTCCGCGACTCGCTCGTTGGGCCTTTGCTTGCACCTAAAGAGGTCTGTAATGTTCGTCTTCCAGGTTGTAGAGCTGAACTGGTAGAGGAATTGCTGGCGAAGTTCCTCCCAGCTAGTCACTGATCCAACAGGGAGCTGGCTGTACCAGATGAATGCTTGTCATTCTAGTGTCTGAACGAAGCATCGGAGCTTGGAAGCCTCCTGCTGCACCGGAGTCCCTAACATAGGCCCGCACCTCGAGTGGAAGTGGGCTAAGGGTTTTGGCCATTCTCTGGTCCCGTTAAAGGGGGAAATGTGGGGTTGCCAAATCCCGGTGCGACCGGCATGTCATCCACCCATGCGGGGTACGGCTTGCCATCCGGTGGGATCGCCACCTGCCAAGTTTCCATGGCCTCCAAGCGAGTGATGAGTACTTCCATCAGATCATCCGGATGCGGATTCCTGTCCTGACAGGGATCTCTAACCACAAGAGCATTGTCAGGTTGTTCGATACGATAGTCGCGCTCAGCGGCTCGTGGGGCAGCTGGTGGAGCGACTCTCGGAGCGGCGGGAGGAAATCGAGTAGGGTCCCCCATGTTGTCTCGCCGCTCGGGAGGGTTCGGCGAAACATATCGCGCCCTCTTACCATGGACTCCAGTGTCTCCCCTGTTAGTGAACACGACACGGTCACTGTTTCCGAGGGGGATCTCAGCAAGGGGTAGATGCTCCTTCCCCTGCTGTCCTGGTCTAGGGTTGTCGTAGTCTGGTCGCCGCTCTACAATGCGTTCGGCCAGGAGCTCATCAACCAGCCCCTTTTTCTCAGATAGATGTTGGCGTAGTGTGGCCTTCTCGAGATCTTCCTCTACCTTCTGCACTGAGGTAGATGGGTCGGCGAGTTTGACAGACCCGACGGGCTCTTTACCCCTGCCGATATTTCGGCCCAATGCTAGTGCCTCCGTGGGTACAGGAAGAACTATGAGGCTCCTCTGTTGGCGAGTAATCCTCCCATATGGGTCCAGTAGCGGCCTGTCCTCGGGGGGTGAGTCCACATCGAGGGGATACACAATGTTTCCCTCATCTGAAATTTCAGCCATGTTTACTGCTACTGCCCTTGGTGACGTTCCCTTAGGGCCGCCCAGTGTATCAAGCTGCCGGCAGATCATACAGAAGAGGAGAGTAGTGTACTTCCCCCACCCGTGGACGTGCACATGGGGGTGGCCTCCTCAATAACTATGTGGAGTACTTGAAAACTCTGGACGCATTGTTGTAGAAGGGCCTCATGGTGGTCTAGCTACTCGGGGTGCCGGACCGCAGGGAGTGATGCTAGGTCGACCCGGCGGCACTGCTCACCAATCTCCTCGAGATGTGCTTGGCTCCCGGGATATGGTGCTAGCTTATGGCAGAGGCAGGTGTGAGTCACCTGAAGAATCTTGCGGAAGCATTCAAAATCTCCAGGGGTGAGTGACTCTGGCACATCAAAACCCAATTTTGAGACCATCCAAAACTTCTCATGGAAGTGGCCCACTACAAGAACGGTCCAGAAGCTCCACGGCTCTGGTTCGGGGTCTGGAACTTTCCGCCCCTGCTCGTCCACCGAGGAAAGTTGGGGAATTGGCAATGGCGCCGAGGCAGGCCGTCGGGGCGGTGGGCTGGCCGGCGGGGAATACGGTGAACAAGCCGATTGGCCGCCGATCCCTGGGTCATCCTCCAGGGGTTGCAGTGCCATGGCTACCACGTCGCGATAGGATGTGCCAGCAAATGGGCCTCCTGTCACAGCGTCGGTGCTTGTCGAGGGTGTATCGCCTCGCAATTCTTCCGTCGGTCCCCAGAGAAGTTCCTCACCCTCCCTAACAAGGGCGAGAGGTGCTTCCGAGGAGGCCAACGGCACCTGCGGGCTTGATCCATGGCGGTACGCCAAGTCCTCTTCCTCATGGATATACCTTCGAAGGGATGAGGTAATCATACGGATCTCGCATTCGAGGATTACGAGACTGATGCGCCCCATCCCCACCCCTGCCCTCAACTCGAAGGGTTGGGGGGAGGTTCCGTCATCGAGTCGTACTCTGTCTCAGAATCCGAGAAACAGACTGGTCTGATTTCCATCCGGACTCCCCTGAAATTCCTCCTATGGCGACGATGCCCGTCCTTCATACCTCTGGGTAGCTCCTTAGTGTAAGGACGATTTCAGTCATGGGGTCCCCCGGCCACAATAGAGCTGGGGCAGAGGGGACTGAAGGCCGGGGTGAGAGAAGCACCGGGACAGATGTCGAAAGGGACATGGGGAGGACCTCCATGTGAGTGAGCGACTGGATACACAACGGCTCCATGCTCGCGGCCGACAGTAGGGGGAGTGACCTCATACCCCATGTAGTGGGTGCTGGAAGGATTCATACCCGAAGCATAGCTGTCGCGATTAAGCTTTCAGATTCCCAGATCGGTGGCACGGAATGAGCCCTCATGGTGAGAGACACTACCACGGATTAGTCTGCAGTGGTCATTGCCAGTGTCTGCAACCGGGATATTCGACCCAACTTGCCTGTTGGGTAGTCGTGGTTTCGAACCTAGTCGGGTACGCGGTTTCCCCTACTCAACATGTGCGGGGATCTGGTAACAGGAGTCAGCAGTGGCTCGGGCCACAGTTGTTGCTGATGCTGGTGCCCCCGGATGTGAATTCTCTCCCACTCGCGCCTGACGCTGGCGTCGAGTCAGATGGGCCAGAACCAGCAGTGCGGGCATGAATATTGCATGCTCCTCGGCTCGGGGAGTCGAGCGGCAGTGTCGACGCAGCCTGGCGGGGGTTCTTGCCATTAACCCTGGGATGGATCGCCGATCGGGTGGACCCGGACACCCCCACCTTATTGGCGTAGGGGAGGGATGTGTCAAAGTGCTCCGGGGATAGGTTCCCGAAGCGGTTGAACGTCGGCGTGGGGAGTGGTGGCTCCCTGCGCGTCCCTCGAGGGCGGCGATTTTGGTGAGGCGCGACCACCTCTAGATCCAAGTGAGCCATGCCCCTGGTGGGGATGACCCCTTCCTCGTCATACCTACGAACCAGGTTATTGATCACCATAAGTTGGATGATTTCTAATGGGGAGAAGGGGTGCGAGCGCCCGGCTGCTATGGCGGTCGAGGCCGGAGCGACCGTGGAATAGGTGGGACCGCACAGGGTAGCCACGTCGGTACTGCCCCTGCCCCTGTGCCGGTGGGTAGTTGGCGATCGAGCTCCGAATGTAGTGATCTGATTCCTGGAAATAGGGAGATGAACCCATTAGAATCAACAGGAAAGGAGATCAACAACCATGGCCCATCGTCATTCCGTCTTCCATTGTCGGCGAGAGGGATCCACGCTGACGACGTCACAGAACAGAATAGTCAACATCCTGACCACCTCAACCCCTGGCGGGTTCATGTCCCTGTGAGGGTTACCCAGACCTGGTGACATGATGTTCTCCCGACGCCCCGACGACTACCATTACCCGTATTGAGGGGAAAATATTCACGTCGGGTTCACCATTTTTTGTTTTCGATGCTTTCGTCGGGGCGCATACATCCGTCTGTGGGGAGGACGCGCTACTTGATACCACGCATTCCCACTTTCCAAAGGTGGGCGACATCCATTCCTTGTTCAGGGACGTCTGCTCCTTGATCGAAACTGGGATGATGGGATTTCGGTTCTTCCTTCCATGGATTCCTCCTCGGAGCTCATTACCTAGTCCGGGTCTCCCTCATAGATTTAAGACGGGTTCATGAAGCTCATTCCCGGTGCCATATCTACATGGACGCCAGTTAATTACGCTGCTTCCATCAAGACGGTCCAAGGGGTCTTGTCAGGGCAGCAACCTTCGGTGAGGTGAATGGTCTGGTTGGGGCGTCGTCGGCATGTCTGTCTTTGGTCCTTCATCATAGGGCATCTCGAGGGTGCGGAAGCCCGAGGCTTCCCACATAGAATGCGGGGAATATGTATCATCTGAGGTTTTCCCCAGCTTCCCATGTTTAACATGGTGTATGTCGCGAGTTTAACGTCTTGCGGAGACGGATCAAGTTGAAGGACCCCCGGGGGGGACACTGATGTTGGGGCCAGCACGTGGGCGGCCTCCCGGGTGTCATGGAGTGGGATGGGGTGGCATGACCTCCTCGGGATGTGGCTGCCTGGGTAAGGATCAGGATGGACAGTGGAGTTAGACATGGGGCTTACGTTCTGAGATGGCCCAAGAGGGGGGATACAGTTTAACGTCATGCGGGATGCGATATAGTTTAACATCATGCGAGATGGCATACAATTTAACGTCATGCGGGACAGAATACAGTTTAACGTCATGCGGGACGAGGGGTTTGGGGCTTATGCTATGAGGCAGCCCAAGAGGGGGGATACAGTTTAACATCATGTGGGATGCGATACTATTTAACGTCATGCGGGACGGAATACCGTTTAAGGTCATGCGGGACAAAATACAGTTTAATGTAATGTGGGACGAGGGGTTTGAGGCTTACACTTTGAGGCGGCCCAAGGTGGTCGGGGAATCGACATGGAGAGGTAGGGATGACCGGGTGGTGGGCTTGAACCTCGTGGAGGCTTCCTACCGAACATGAGTTATCACGGATCAAAGTCCACATAGTTTTCTTGGAAGGGGCTTATGCTCTGGGGCGGCCCATAAGAGGATTTCATGGTTGATACGCACTCTAAGCCCACCTGAGTCGTGCTCGGTGTGGGAAACAAGAGGAAGCAGGGACCAGATGATCACGTCGCGAATGGTGCGTCCGTGAGAAGCGGAATGAGGCTTACGCGTTAAGCGGCCCAAAGAGGAAATATGGGCTTACGCGTGGTTAGCGGCCCTTGGTGTCGGGGCTTACTCTAGGGTGGAGGCCCGTGGTGCGACAAAGGACAGTGGGAAAAGGACTCCACTGGCCTTGGCAGGAGGGAAGTACGGAGATGCATGGGTGAAATCATCTG
Source organism: Viscum album (assembly GCA_963277665.1). Classification (NCBI taxonomy): domain Eukaryota; kingdom Viridiplantae; phylum Streptophyta; class Magnoliopsida; order Santalales; family Viscaceae; genus Viscum; species Viscum album. The sequence goes on from OY728150.1 coordinate 1,957,470,238, forward strand.
CAAGAAAGGATAGGGGCTTACGCTCTGAGGTAGCCCTTCCCCCTCGGAAAAACGCCGCTCCGACAAGGAGGATCTCATTCCATGTGAGGAAGAGTCCATTCCTGTGGAGACGAGAGGGAGTAAAAAATGTCCAAGCTGGGGGGACCCTGCGTGCAATGCACGGGGTCGGACCACAGTTTAACGTCTTTTGTTAAGGACGAGGTGCTTAGCAGTTTAATGTCCTGCAGCTTGGACGTGGCGGGTTCACTCCAAACCCCTAGGGCTTACATGCCCAACGCCCTCTACCTCTTGTGGGAGGTAAGGCATCGACAAGGCCATCATGAAGGGGGCCGCAGGGCGAACCACCGGGGGGTCTACATTAGTGTGGCTATGCGAAGAAGAAATAGCCGTTAGCATGCCTATGCGGAGAAGCATAAGGCAAAGAAACACAATGGGAACACGGCCCAAGGGACCTTAAGGTTACTTCGCATGATCCTGGAGGCCGTATGGGAAAACAACGCATGACGTGCATGCCTGGAAGGGGAGACATCAGGTGCCGGTGTAGGGGGTAGCCAAGGGGTGTCAAGGTGAGGGGTCCTGGGCTTTGCGCGCAAAAGGGAAGGTTTGCGCACAAAAGACCGGGACGGTGTGCAATTGGAGCAATGTAATTGCATGCAGAGAGAGAACTACACGCAGGGTATTGCGCGCACGGCAGGGTATTGCGTGCATGAGACACGGATTGCATGCAATGCTGGAACACTAGGGAGGGGGAAAATTCACTGAAGACGGTGGAGTTGCGCGCAATGGCGAACTCCATGGCAAGGTTGTGAGAAATGATGGTTTTACCTAGAAGTCATCTTGCACATGAGGGGAGCCGAATTTCACGCACGGGAGTCACTTCAGATTCCTCAACCCCCAAACCGTTCGCGGTCACCTTCTATTTATAGGCGACCACTAGTGCAGAATCCAGGCGGCGCGCGAAATTCTTCGCACCGCGCGCATCCGGCGGGCAAAAACTCGCCGCGCAGAACCGGGGTGCGCAAAGATTGCGCAGCTCATCGGCTCAATTCCACGAAACCTGGTGATTCTATGCGCGCAGAACAATTTTTCTCACGGAGCCTCCTTTATTTCGCGCACCACATCTCGGGCCTCCGGATCGGGCCTTTGATTCCGAATATGAATTCGCTTCATCATTCTGAAACTTCCTCCGAGAGTTACGGTCTTTTTTTCGGCGTCAACAGCATCATTCATGGTGGGTTTACACTTTTCTCCTTTTATATACTATTGAAACCAATTTTAAATGAAAATATGATGGAATAAATGGGGATGAGGAAGATATTGATAATCACATTCATTTTTCTCTTATATTTAATCTATAAGGTGGATTGTATAGGTTTTATCACTCTGAATATCATGTTCCATGGTAGTCATTTCATGTTCACCAATGAAAGTTCATTATTATTGTTTATTTAATTTAAAAATTAATGTGAACATGGAATCTGATTAATTTCATATACATGGTTAAATGAAATGGATCTATAAGAGAAAACCTGATTTGTATGACCACTCTTTATCAAATATGAATTATATAACCATTGTTAGTTAAATCCAAATATACTCATTTTTTATGGTGAGGATGTATACTGTGTGGGCCTTGTTGGGATTTTTTTATTTGGGAGGGTTATACAGTGGTTGTATTGGGATTTTTGTTTGAGGTCGTGCATGAGGTATGATGGATTCTCAATTTTATTGAGTTATTAAATATGGGATGGATAGAATTATTATGTAGTGGGATTGAATCTGGGTAGTTATTGGGAAGATGTATTGTAGGACTGGGCTATGTCATGATTTTGACTTTGTGAGTGTTAGAAGGGGTCCCTTACGATAGTCACTTATTTCCTTGTTTTTCTTGGGCATTGGTTGCTATGGTTTCTTGACTTTATAATGATTGTTGTGTTTGGTAATTGACTATGTAGGGATGTAAATAATTGAATTAATTAATTAGTTGATAATTGAGAATTACAACTGGTTAAAGTAATTAGTAATGGGTGTCGTTATAGTTAGGTATTGTAGTGTGGTAGAATTCTAGTGAATGCCTTTCATGGTTGTACATACATGTAAGAGTATCATCAAGGGTCTTTTTGAGTTGTCAGGCTGTATTATTGGAATCCCATATTATGTTCATAGTGTTTATATATATATATATACACTTATAGATCATTATGTTTTCTATATGGACCACACTTGTGAAAAAAACTATCTCCCGAACACCCACATTTTATAGTGGACGATGTCTTTCCCAAAATACTAGTGGAAGGATAAATTGATGGTAACTAACATTACCTTTCACCCTATTCAATTAATTGATCACCCATTTCTCTTCTGGAAGGTTGTAATAGATAGATGATTAATACCAAACATATAGTATTGGTTGTGTGAGAGGTGGTTTGTTTCGCAAGACTCTTTGTGATGAGGCCTCTGTGTTTTTGGGAGATATGTGTGGTGGTTGTGGCCTAGATGTTTACGTGAAGAATATGATGTGGTGTGTGGCGTAGGTTTTTGTGGGAATGTTGTTGAAAATGTGCTTGTGGAAGAGCATGGTAGTTTTAGTATGTTATTAATTAAGGACAATCAATTATCTTATGGAAAGTGGTGTGGGGTACCCAAATATCAATGTTCTTATACGTTACATTACTGAAATTTTCTTATTTAGTGAGCGTTCCTTAGTGTGTTTGGGGTGGATTGTATACCATGTTATGTGCTTTTGTGTTTCTGTTATTTTTTCAAGGGGAATTAGTTTGATCCTCCTCCTCGGGATTGAGTGATTTTGTTTCTCTACTGATTATACATATATGATCACCCTACATATATAAAACAATTTTCTGGTTTCCAAGGAGATTACACAGACTGTGATGGACCATACTAGCTCAGGATTTGGGGATGGTTGTTGTGTCACTAATTAGTTTTGGTTTCGTATATACATTGAAATTTTGTTTGTTTTTCTAGAAGTTTTACTTAAAAATCCACGTCGGGTGTATTTTTATTTCATTATACATCTGTCTCAGAGTTGTTTGATGTTGATACATCTTATCTCTCAATCATGGTAACTATAAATGGGTAACACCTCTTAAATTCATGAAATTTCTATACCCTTGGTGATGGTCGACATTCTAGGGCATACAAGAGGTGGGAATCCTGTAATTTATCACCCATTCAATTTTAGGAATGAAGGTATCGATATATTGACATCCCATCCCTCATCATGATGAAGGTGGGCTATGACATAATAAGTATTAGAGTTTATCAGGGAATAATTAATGTATACAACCAAAAACAAATTTCTGGAAACCTATAAATAATATATTAATTATAACTATTAGGATATATGGTGAATTAGTTAATCATATATGCATTAAAATAAATTACTAAAGTCCATATTTTTGTTAAATGTTTTCTTTTGAATACTATCATTTCTAACCAATTGTTCATTATAACCATTGTGAATATGGTTCATTAAAATGTATAATAAACTTTGATGTTGATCAAATAATTATTCAATGTGTTGAAATGGATACTTATTAGGTATTATAATTGAGTTGATGTCCCTATACTAAAATTATAATCCCATGGACCCATCATTTGATTCGAAAAATTTTGGGGAACCCCCCTAATGAATCATGTTGTGTATAAACCTTCTGTTATTCTCCTAGAATTACAATTTTTTTATAATTTTATAACAACTAATAAATACCAAAGATTATATCAATGTCAACAACACAACTATTAACAATGTTTTTAATTATGTTCAAACCATGAAATATAACTAGAACATCATGACATAACATTGTTTCCACATGATACCCATGATATGGCTTAATTGGTAACTCTCGTAATATGTTTCTACTAAAATTTATAACGGTTTTTGAAAACATATAATATATAAAAGTTTTTGATTACCCATAATAATACAAAACAAATTCTATGATTGAAGAAATGATCATATGGAATAAAAATAAATAATGATGACCATATTATTTTATATGTTAACCGAATAATTTTTATATACTTCTATTTCAATTTTGTGAAGTCATTGTTCTAGATATTAGGGGTATTTGTTTGCACAATATCTCTTATCCCTATAGTTAAATCATTTTAAAGATGTATAATATGTATTTCCATTATAATAAAGATAATTTTGTCCTTTTTCCTCCAATACATCAAATTTTGGCCATCTTTTTTGTATTTTGTATAAGGTTTATTCACATATTTATAACATATGTGAAATCCCAGACATCATTAATCCCCCTTAGCTACATTTTTATTCTTATGTAGCTCATTCAACCACATCATGTCCCCATCTATCTATAATACACCCACTGTAGAGTAAACCATCCCTATGCTTCTGGTTCTTGATAATATATACGTTTTAGTTGAAAAGTAATAATATACAAACACCCTTTAGTGGACATATATTAACTCATAATAACTGATCAATATTGAATTATTGTGAATGTACATTATCCTCAGTGTTCCTTTATGACCTATTATTGTTATAATCATCTTTATAAACATTTTAGTTTTTATTTTTCCTATTACTATGGATAAATTTCAATTTTAACTCAGTTATCATAAGTAATAAATATTTTATAGAGTATCACATCATATTTTTCCCATTCCATAAATACTATCACATTTTGGCTTCTTATATGTTTATTATTGAACAGTAATTGTGTACATATCCAAATAGATGACTTAATTTCCTGATAAATTTATTAAACTCAATAGATTCTATTTCAAAAATGATCACATCAAGGGACGTTATCTTTTTTTTATTCAACATATGAATTAGTAGTTCCCTTTGACTCTGAACTCTATTTATGTAAAATGTGATGTAGTATAATTACACCATGTTGTGGATAAGAAGATCTCAATATCTCAGACATAATAACTATACAACATTGGAAACATCTCAATTTGGTTATGAATTGATTACCTAACCTCCATCTAAATTGCAATTTTTAGGGGTAATGACACTATATTGACTACCGATGTTGATAAGATTTTCATTACCACAACTGGTATCCTTATTTAATTAATGAAATAAACATTACTAATTTATTATATTAACTGTAACATACAATTTCTGTTACTTATAATGGAGTGTTTAGAATAAATGTTGTGTGGTTTACATAGAGCATTCGATATGAAACATATTTAATCTAAATATAATCAACATTTTTACTAAAAAACATATTTTGGTACCATATTTAACATATGAGAATGTGAAAAATTCTACCCGAAATTTATGTTAAATAATCAATAAAAATATGAAGGGTTCACGAAAGATTGATCAATTATGTAGTCTTTAATAACCTAATAAATATAAGTGTGAAATTACAAGGAATAAAAAATAAATCTATCATATAGTGAAAACATGATTATATGTTCTATAATATCCCTTAAAATATCATAAATTCATCTTCATTTTATCATAGGGAATTGAAAAAATATGGGTGTGTTATGATGCTCAGTAATGGGTATCATATAGTGTATTAATATAGTATATTTAATTATAAAATGTGATACATAAAGAATAATGGAACAAAATGAATAAAAACTCATACAAATCGAGGGGAATCCAACATGAAATGAAATAAATGAAAATATAGATATTGGTATTCATTGATTTATTACTGATAGAATTAATAATGGTAGAGACAAAAAATATTATTTTGACTCCCCATTATGAAGTCATATTCCTTTAATGGGAATATCTATTCAACAATACTCAACCTATTCTGTCATATAAGACATATCATTGTATATAGGGGATGTATAATTCTCTACCCCATCCATCGCCTTATTATGTCAGATTCATTCACTTCAAGGGTCATAGAGATGTTCCATAAAATTACAAGAGGAACATATTACTGAATAAATTTATTCTATCAAAAAATGAATAAATATGGAAATATAATATCTATTTATCAAAAATATGTATTTCAATTTTCAGGAAAAAATACCTTAACCAAGCTCGATTTCAGGGGGAATTATCAAGGTGAAAAAATGTATCTTTATTGAATATATATAGTTATGAGGGTCTAAAAAAGTGATTGGTTATCTATGAATGGATTTAATTGAATTCAGTTGATTGAATTAGTTGGATACCAAGGAAATATATGGAAAATCACTCAATAATGATTTATTATGAGTCTGTTAATATTCAAATGAATATCCCTTGAGGTGACTCTCTATAAGATAATTTTTGGCCTACTGCCCGTGAAATAATGTTCTTATTGATTCAAAGGACTAAAAACCATTTTTTGACTCATTACACATAGTTTAGATTATTTCATAGTAATAGCCACCTAATAATATCCAAATATTGAATTATTTGTAATGAAATTCACTCAAATTTACTTTACAAAAAAATTATAAAGTTTTCCACCAATGAAATGATATATTTTGATTAAAAATAATATTACATAGGGATAAATATGTATTCTTTAAATTCTATAACATTCATGAGTAAATTGTCTAATAGTATCCAATAAAAATTTATGGTCCACAATAAATAAAACCTATGTTCATTATTACATCTTTCCAGAATAATGTTAATTGATAGGAAAAAGCCCCCACTCTCAGCATGGGTAGAAATTCAATCACATACTATTGAATGTGTGTTCTTAAACATAATCCTAATATAATATTGATAAATTAATTTATATGTATAACATCAAAAATATTTTATATATACACCATATAAATTAAATTGGTTTTATATTAAAAAACATTTTAAAATAAGTGGAATTTGATACAAAAAAACACTAATATGGTATCCTAAATCCAGAAGATTACTATAAAATTTTATTTAACTGAAATTAACATACAAATTTCATAAATATAAACCTCAGTAATATCCTTTTTATTGATACAATTTATTAAATATCATTTTGTATAATAATTCATTTCATTTTCCACATTAATATTTATAGTTTTGATCATTTTTACTTTTTTAAAATTATTGCTGTTTTTATTTGTTCTTCTTAAAAAAAAATTTATTACATGGTACTAAAAATTAATATAATAGATTTTTTATAAAAACATTATTTTTAAAATTTTGTTAATTAGTCTTTTAGTCGTTACTCTTGAAGAAGAAGATAAACCCAATCAATTTTTGGGTTTTTTTGATGAACGAAGGGTTTTTCTATAATAAATGAATTAGATATTGATATAAAATCTATATAACTAATAATTCAGAAAATATTTCTGAAATATTATACCATTAAATATATATTTTCATAGTCTCCATGTTGTAAATGAATAACATTGGTCATGTTTTTTGTTAAACAGATTAAAACATGAGAAAAAACATGATTTAATAATTGAATATGAACTGGTTTTGTTATACTATTATTATCACAAAAGAGTGGCAGTGATATGTAGTTTCTATTAGTTTTATATTATATAATTTAATGTAATTTTAATTATTATTAATTGATCTTATAATACTCCACATTTTAAAAAATATTATATTTTTGCCAAAATTATATTGAATTATTAAATTAATGATGATGTTATTTGATAATCCCATATATATGGTCTAACATTTTCCCTACCATAACCATATTGATATCAAAAATATCATATTTTTCCTTTAATAACCTCCATATATACATACATTTAATTTTGTTAGGGATTAAAAATCATTTAATCTCGTGCAAGCGGTAGTCCGCATAATGTACGAACAAAAATTTTATTCCTTAATCGATTCGTTATATTTGTAATTAAATATAATTATTTTAGTAAAGTGAAATTAAAATATTTATATGATAAAAAAATTATTTTAATATAGGTAGAATAAATATAAAAGATGATAATTAAGATAAAATTTTTGTAGTTTATAATACTCATGTAGGGGAAATGAATCTTTCATAGAAGTACCATAATATTTAAATGTGATTGGATCACTATTAGTGAAAAGGTCAAATGATCATGTTAGAGGGATATTGGTAGAAAAAATGTTATAATTTCAGAGGGAAATCCAAATTACATGTGAGTCATGTTGTGGTGAGTATTTTACCCATTTCTACTGATAGGAAGGTTAGTTTCAGGAGTAACCATTTTATTATCAATAATGAATGGTTACTATTCAAGTGTAAAAGTATAAAAATTGGGAAATTGTAAGGAAAACATGTATTGGGTGATAAAATATGAAAAATTACACATAAATAATGTTTTTTAAATTTCTTCATATATTTACACTATGTTAAACTCAATTTACCCCATATATATTTACTGTGATGATTAAATATTTTCCCAAGTAATTAAGTTTTATAAATTTTTTAATACTTACCATTTTATATAACATGATACATATAATTTTAAATATAAATATAATTTTATCAATTAATTTTTCTATATGTGTATACTGTTAATTTTGATATAAATATACCCTACAACATAAAAACAATTTTTAGTTAATTTATTTTTTCAATTATATATATATCATAAAATCTTATTGGATAATGGTTTAATGTACATAATTCCTTCATTAAAAAATATTTTTTATGAGACTCTCAATGTAAGAAAATAAATTCTATTGAAAATTATTATTTTAATTAAGTGGTTGAACATATATTTTTTATAAAATAAAAATTTTAATTGGTTATCAAAACATTGGTCATGAGATTTATAAATTAAAATAATATTTTTATAGAAATATTTATTTCACTAAATTGATATTTTATTACATTATATTATTCTAAACTCGTATTATTTTTCTATAATGGAATGATCCTAAAAATTATATCATTCATGAAAACGTAATTTTTGACTAAAAACAAAACATTTCTTAGAGAACAAAATAATTAATACTACGATAATATAGAAACCAAAAAACTAAAAAATGATTTTTTTTCTAAATTTTAATTTTTGGAACAAATATATTAGATAAATTAATGAATCATTTTTCCTTCAAGTGGCCATAATGTTATAATTAACGATGTTTTCATTTAAAACTACAATAATGTATCCTATATAATAATTGGAGTATTTTATTTTATAACACAAAATTAAAATTAATCCTCTGATCAATCAAGGTGATTTAGACGGGATTAATGGTCTTCAAATGTTAATTAATTTTCTATTTAATTGTTTGATTTATTTTTAAGTGAAGTTTCACATTTGAAAAAGTATTAGATAAGGTTTTTTAAAAAATAATTACTTATGAAAATTATCATGGGGAATGGATCTAAAAAATAAATTATAATGATTTTGGAATAATAAATGTTATAAAAATTTGTTTTTAAAATTAAAATTAAAAAAATGATAAACACAATTTTAATTTAATGTTCACCATTGTTTGATATTGTGTATTAAGTTTTAATTATTAATCACACATGGTTGAAATATAATATATTTTTAGTGATGAATAATATTTATTTTAAAACGAGGAATGATAAAAAAAATTATAATCATGAAAAATATATGAAATATATTATTAAGAATTATCTATCATGGTCATGGATTTTTTTCAATTATGAATTTCAAACATTGTAATGATGATGGCCATAGATCACACAATTGGAAAAACTGATGACCTAATATTCTATACTTCAATTCATTTTATTTAAAATAAATTACACATTATGGTGTTATGTGTAATAGGAAATAACAAATATGATTGGAAGAATAAATACTATTGAAGTATATTATATCCATAAACAAATATTTATTCTTGAAAAATCATGCATAGATATCGAGTGTCAATAATCAAGTAATATGTTACTCAAGTGGACTCCCAACAATACATCGATTCAGGAGCCAGATCTGGGTTCCACCGAGATCTTCACAACAAGGTGAATATCCTCCATCACCAATCAAAATAACACACTATAGAGGTGGGTCCTTTGAATACATGAATTTATTCTTCCAGAAATGACAAAAAAAACTCCACATACATTACTAACCCATTGCATTGAACTCGATATTACCATATACCTGGCCAATAGATGGAAAATAAAATTATTGTAACCTCATTTTAGATTGTGAACAGACCCATAAAAAAGTGAAAAATACTACCAACATGATGAAATTTAATTCATCTCTAAAAATTTTTGAATTCAAAACCACATGAGACACTACATAAATAAGTGAATGAATATAACATGAATTCTTCTATAAACCATTCCAAAATATTACATCCATACCCATAAAAACCCCAAGCCATTGCATTTGTAATTGTGGAAAACAAACAATTTTTATTGTTGGAGTGTTATAAAAATAGACTTGATTAGAAAATTGAAGATGAATCCTAATAAAACATGAATTATTTTATAAAGCCTTAAAAAATATTACATTCAAACTCACAAAAAATAATCAACTACCCTTATAAAGGTGGAAAGAAAACACATTTTATTGTTGGAATTTTATAAAACCAGACTCGATTATAAAATCGAAGATCAATCATAAAAAACATAGAAAAACATCTTATTCTAAGAATATCATTTGAAAATAATTCAAAATCAGGAATATAGAAATTCTTGATTTGGAATTATATAAATTTATTCAACGATGGACCTGAAGTAAATTGTGATAAGAAATGATTGAATATAGAATAGAGGTATTTAAAGCCAATACCATCCCAAACAAATAAAAAATGAAATTTTAAAACGAATATACCCATTCTAAATTCCAAAAACCAAATTTAACTAAAAAATTATGGTTTCAGTAATATTTTTTTGGGTATTAAATATATATAAGGAGAAAAATCAATATAGTTAGTGACATTGAAGGACACCACTTCATTGTTCACATAACCCAAAAATGTTTTTTACTAAAAATAAAATACATTTGAATATGTTGATGAAAATAAATTATTATTTAAATGGTATAATATATATCATTGGTAATAGATTATTTAAATTATAAAAGATGATATAATGTATGGTTTGGACATAAATTATTCTAATAATGTAGGAGAATTTTTTTCAAAAGATAGGTTCCATATTATTTTGGAAATGAAAATTCATGTAATGAGACAAATGATATGTTATTGTTTTGGGAATGTGTATATCATATAGAGTGTATAAAGAGAATATTTTAGTATTGAGTATGTATATAACACATGTGAAAGTGTGGAGTAAATATGGATTTATATAAGGACAATTGTTATGAATGGATATATAGAATATGAAAATTGAATGATAAATTATATTCAATTTGATCTATATTTGTGGAATGGTGTTGTAAAAAAAATCATATTATGTTTCAATAATTATATAATTATATACAAATCATGTTATCTAAGTAGATGATATATCATTATTCTATATAATATGGATATAAGTTTCTTTATTTTAATTTTGTTTTTCAATAATGAGGATAAAAATGTTTGACACACCATTACCAACATTCAATAGATTACAATCTTACATTAATTAATCAATTTTTCTATAACATGAAATTGTTATCATGGATAATAAATATCCCATCATATATTTGGTATATCATATGTAAACACTATTAAATTTATTATTAGACAACAATATAAGAAAAAGGATAAATGAATTATTCAATGTTATGAAAAGGATTAATCCATTCATTAAAAATGTTGATTCATGTAAACGAATATGTTCACTGTTTCTTAAATGTTAATATTTAAATTAAAATTATTAGAATTTATTTTACTAATTATTGTAATACTAAAAATTATAATTATAAAAAATATCTAAATTTTAATCATAAATACTTCAATCTATGATATGTTATTAATGAATCATAAAAGAAATTTTCATTGATCTAACGATTCAATGTTAATACATTATATAGAAAATCATTGAAATTTTTTATATTGAATAAATAAATTTAATTGTTTGAGTTTATGGGTCAACCTTAGTAGTTGTTATTTCAATTTATGTTAATTATTTCGTTTACTCTATAATCCAATGTAAATGTTATGTTATGAAATATAAGAAGGAATTGAATTCATATTTATTTAATAAAAATTTAATTTCTATAAAAAAATATTTTTGGGGTGGTAACATATTTCCTCATAATTCTCAAATAGCACCCATACATGGGAATCCCATGGATTCATACCTACTTCTCCATTTTCAAGATGACAACGACTAGTAGAGATAGTCAAAATAATTTTTTACAGTATTTCATAATATGTAAAACCGTGGGGCCATTAATAATTATAAAAAATTTTGAATGACTAGTTTGTATAAATGTAGAACATAAAAAATAACAATAAGAGAGCCTAGATTTCTCCCTTAGTAATGAATATAATGTATTATTAAAATCTACATTATATATTAAGACATTATAGTGTGATGAAAAAACAAACAGTTTTAACATGATTCAAAAAAATAATATATTAGTCGAAAACATGATGGAACATATTTGTCACAATAATAAAATGAAAACATTTCTGTAATCTACAAAATATAACATAATCATCCACTGAAATCCTCATCACCAAAAACCATCTAAGAATATCTCATGATTCCAATTTTAATAAATACATTTTCCATGAAATAAAATATGATGGTATCGCCATCAAAATTGTAAAGTATTATATATAAATGGATAATTGTGATTTATAATATCATAGTATGAATCCCCGATGCATTAAAATAATAAATTATGTTTTGATAAAATATTTTTTACAATATATATATGATGGAAAATGTATTTATTATTCAATAATACAATTGAGAAACATTACAATAAATGAACATAAAATCATACATTCTACTTGGTTGTTTATTAATAGGACAATACCACACATTAATTCACATTTATTATTAAATACAAGTAATTATTCTATCATAGCCACACATCATGGAAACAAATTTTTAAAAGAACTAAAGTTGGGAGTCTTAAGTATATAAATTCCCCCTTCATATATAGTTAGAGAACATAGATGGAATTAATGAATACCAAGCTCTCAAAAAGTCAGAAAACTAAACTCCCATAATTTTTTCATGGATATATCAAATATAAATATTAAAAATAAAAAAGTGATATGATTATACCTTATAAATAGGAAAAATGTTTGTTAGGTCAACACATCCACAGAAGAAAAACCTCAAAGAACAAGATAGTCCAAACTGTAACTATGTGGGTCTCATTCTAATCACATGACAACAAATGAATAATTAAAAAATTTCTATAATAAATAAAATTTTACATCCTATATGTCATGTAAAACAATCTACCATTGGTGTTGGTGCTAAATAATATTACAAGCCACATAAAAAATATGTGAGAACCAAGTCTCCGTAAAATAAATTTTTATTTCCACTCAATCAAGTTCTGTTCTCAAACAAATCCTCACAAGAAAAATCTCACTCAGAGAAAGGACCTCTATCAAATTACAATAACAACATTCAATGTAGGGTCTTATATCATATCCAATACACTAATTTTTTCTCTCAATGAATGTTTCTCTATTATAACCATTATTAACTAACCAATAACTTTAGCTGGGTTCCCAACCATCTATCTCAATCCATCAACTAGAAATCAATCTAAATGATAATAAATAATTATAAATAAGCTATAATTGATATAAATAACATTAATTAATTAAAAAAATAATTATTTCACATATGAAACTCCTAAACAACAGGAATGTGTAGATAATAATATTAATGTTGATGAACCATAAACTATCAAAACCTAATTATTATATTTATCATGCAGTCACCTAATCCTTTACCATACATTAATAACTCCCACTAAGGCCATTTTACCAAGGGTAAAACCTTCTGAAACTCATTAATACTTTTAAATTCTATATAACCCAATAATATTCACATATTTTAACCTATATTCTATTAATAAGATCAGTATAGACCCCCATTTACATTGATTCAAATTGAAAAAAAATCAGGGAAATTCTTTCACAAACATATGATATGTCTATATTATATTGTATGAATTTATTAATATTGTTGAATCCTCAAATGAAATCACCAGAAAAAATTAAATTAGAAAAGTCATTTCCTGTATCCATAATTATGAAACACAAAAATTATAAATTATATAGAAAATAGTTTCATTCCCACACTTGTACAAGAGGATTGAAAAAACTATCAAACTGACCCATTTAGTTATTTTATCATGAACAGCATGAAATCCACATTATATTCCATATATATGGCATTATTATTTTTATTGTATAATTATAGGCGCCTATATAATATCCAAGTTGAAATATACATAAAAATAAACATATATTTTGAAACACCATTTTAATATTATAATCTAAAATCATAAATTTATCTTTAATATTCATTATGAAAGGAATTATTTTTTCCAAAAAATATCGAATAAAAAATACACACACCATATTTGTTCCAAAGGAATCGTATTACTCTAGAAAATTATTAAAGATATCAACCAATATTCATTTTACAAATGAAATCCCAAAAATCAATCTAGTATGAAATTCAATCTTTAACCATTATTATGTGGACATGAAATATCATGAAAACCATGTAATGTGATAACAAAAACCATATTGATTGAATATAACCATAAAATAAAAAATCGAATATGAGGCTTAGTAGTGGATTTTCCAGCTAACCAATTCAATTTTTACATGAATAAACTATATGAGAAACCCTCTCTTATCCTACCCATATATGAAGAAATAAAATACCCTATAATAATTAATAATTTATAATAAAATTTATATAATATAATTAAATTGACAGAAAATACTAGAATAATAAATCATGGGAAATTAATAATACCCATTTCTACACTCTATAATAAATGATAAAGAGATCCTAAAATAATTCTATATTATCATTTTTACAAAAGGGCATTCAAATGATGTAATAAAAAATGTATTTCCCTCTAACATTTTTCTTTATATGGCCCAGAACCACTTTTAAATTCCTTTTTATCTATTTTAAACTTATTATAATTGAATTTTAAATATATTTTTCATTAAAAGGTAATCAAAATGACTTAAAAAATAAGTATCAACAATTATATATAGGTTTCCCCTTTTTATGATCCTGCACAACCCTTATATAACATTCATCATATTTTATAATATTTGGGGAACCATATGTACTTTTGAATCATAGGTATTATGAAGGAATTAATTACATAACACAGTGTATACCATCATTTTCTTAATATCTAGGTTATATATATATAAATATATGAAGTAAATAACCATTACCTATCATTTAATTTATCCATATATATTTATATCGTAGGGGCTCTCAAAAAGCCAACTTCAAAATAAGGTTGAACAAATATGTTTAATCATAAAAACCCCTTGTGTCTAAGTATATTACCATTTTTTATGGTGATTTATACTTATCGCCTTTTTTGTGATGTGTTACATTTATACATTTCTTTATTTCCCTTATATAACATAAGGGGTTCAAAATGAATTGATAATTAAAAAAATACATTCATAACAACCCATACACATCCAATGGTATATCAAAGAGGATATTTTTTTAATAATAAGATTACCGTTATCATAGTATCTATTAGGTATTAGGGTGACCATATTTATATATTAACCGGTTTTACATTGGGTCGATTGCACTTAAGTTCATAATAAAAAATTGATCAAATAATCTTTGTATCCATAAATAATTCGATGACTATGTCGTATACCAAATTAACCATTTAAAAACACACAAAAAATCCTACACCCCATTAATTTCCTCATGTCTTCAAAATATAAAAAAATCAATGAAAATTTACTCTATAATTTTATCAAAAAGAGAATTTTTAATGTGAGATCATGATACCCAAACTTTACATTTAAAACTTCTAGAAACACCATCTGATGATGTGGTAACTCTAATTATCCTTCACTATTCTCAATCATATAGAATATCCCCGACCAGAAGCCCAAAATGTAAAATTTTCAATGAAAACAATGTGTTACAAACCTTATAAGCACTATATACTCCATAATATGGCTTATCATCCATGATAATCCCTCATGTATATTTATAAAAATATTAGTATTCAGTTGGATTCTGATAAAATCATATTTTCTCAACTCCAAATTAAAAATAACACAACATTATAGTCAATGAACTATCCCAAATAAATCAATTATTCACCAAAAATCCATATTTTGGCCCTGGAAAACATCAGTTCTATCATAAATTAAATTATTAATGTAATATCATTATGACCAAATTAAATTAGAAGAAAAAACACCAATTAATCCATAATTAGACAATAGTCCTTAAAAATGATATCCCCCACCAGTCGAAGTAGTATCATATATCTTGGCAATGAATCGTTAAATACATGGGAAACCATAAAATTATATAAATTATTATAAAAATTTATAATCAAAAAATCCATTTTATTTATATTTTTAGATCCTAAACAAAACAAATTTATCATCATACACTCCCCATGTGTGCTAATTAATCTCTTATACAACTAACTCTTAGATTACACAAAACTCAACACAATGATTAGTGTGAAAAAACAACATAAATATTACACTATATATGAATCCCATATAATTAATTACCAAACAACTATATATGTTGGATCAATACAATCACTAGAATATCAATTCTATCAAGAATCTGTTGATCAGTTTCATCATTTCCATGACCTTTCCTACAAGGTATTCATATATCAAGGTATAATTTAATTCTACCCATAAATGGACAATCATTATCACTTCCATACATAAAAATAAACCTTATCTCACTTCCCATATTTGTTCCGTTACCAAATGTAATGAATTATTGTTACTACACCACTCATACACAAGATACAACACAAAAAAATGAAACATTTCAGTTTTCATGTATAATCAATGTTCCATTAAGGACATTCTTAAAATTTAACTAGAAACAACTTTCACACCCTCCAATAGCCGATAGAGAACTCCCCAATATATGGGTTATCCTGAACTACACATCAAGAATAATATCTAACATGTTCGATTTTTTCATGGGTTTCACACATCCCATTCCCTTCATTTGAAATCCATAATAACCATTATTTTGAACCATTATCATATATACCTTATATGATACATAAATCAATCTTCAATGTTACTTATTACTATAGAGGATATCTATCAATATTATGTAATCCATTGTACTCCACAATCTTATAGGAATTATTTGAATAAACCATGATTACAACTATATCAAATGATCATTTCACCGTTTGATAGTGATCAACCATGTACATAAATTCTACGACATTGATGACTAGTATCTGATTTATATCATGTTCTAATATATCTCTACCCATAATAAGAAATTAATATTATCTATTTTTTCTAGTAATGTTTCTCATTAGCATATGAATTTTAAATAAATACACACATCATAGAATACTAACCATAAGATAAAAAAAACATGTCAATCAACACGATCCTAAAAACATTTGTCAATATTATTGGAATAAAATATGAAAATATTTAGAATAAAACTCTATTAACCTGTTGAATTTATCAAAAACGCCAGTTTCTCTCTAAATTAACAACAAAAATGAAAACCTTGTCTACATGGACCCATGTTTCCTTTTCCTATTATTTTTCTATAGTAGTACACAACTACCAAACTCTTATTAATAAATATAGATAATAAGGAATAAAAAAAGAATGCAATATAGTAATCCTTGATAGTGAGAATAAAATAATTGTATTCTAAACTACAAAATCTCTATAAATAAAAAAAATTTGTCATTCAAGTAGATAAATAATAAAAATAATAATAATAAATTTTGGTTTCAAAAAACAAAATAATATTTAATGATATTTCAGTAAAACTAAAATCATAAAATACATTTCATTTTATTGGTTTTATAATTTCTAAAAAGGGTACATTTATAAACCAATATTTGCTCACCAATTTTAATATAATGTTTCCTATTGTATTAAAAAAAATTACTTATAAATCACCATATTCAGTTGTATCTTCAAAATAAACCAAGTGATTAAACTATATTACTAACTCATCATTCCATCACATTAGGTTTTCTTTTTAGATATTATTTTCTTGAAAAATAAAATTATATAAATTATCGTACATAGGTAGCCAGTAATCACATTCACTATAAAATAATTATCCAAAATATTATATATTACTCCAATAAGTTTTATAATTTATTTTTTAAAACACATAATACATAATAAGTTGTCACCATTAATAGTATATTCGAGTGGTATGTAAAGACCTGGAAATTTCAAGGAAATTTTTTTTTCGTAATTTTCTTTGGGATTTTAGAAGGACGTAGTTTCAGACGCCACTTGATTCTGAGGCCCGGTGTGCCTGAAATTTCTATCCGAAGTTTAGCTCATGTACGTTCAGTGAATGAAGGAGCGGGAATTCCTATCTTTTGAACTGGTGCTCGGAATCAAATTCTAAGGGCACCGATGGAACAACAGCACCGGTAGTTTCTTAGAAAATCTTAATCCGGAGTTGCGTTTACATGAGATAAGTTGTTAAAAATTGTGGAAGATAAAAATATACATTTAACAACAATTTTTATTTTTTCTCTAAGTGTTTAATCCTTTGGATGGATGTTGCGTAACTACCCAACCTCCCTTGGGAGGTTATGAGGGTGGTGGGGCCCACATGAACCCCACCCCTTCATATCCTCTAACCTCCTCAACTCCCATTAATTTTGTTAAATTACGTTTAATAACTTATGGAATTAATGAGGTGAGTTAATGTGGAATTCAAACACTTGAATTTCAAAAGCCTTGATGTGTTAATAAAATAATTTAAGAACTTATTTTAATGGGTTGGTGTTTAGTTGTTTGAGAACCATTGGAGAAAAAGATAAGGAAGTCCTGAGTTCTTCATTCTCTTTGACGAAGAACGCGAAGAACGAACGATCTCTGACGTGGAGCGCCGAGCCCTCAGAGACCGTCTTCCGTGACACAGACCCGCGACGCGACGTCTTTTTCCATGACGTTATCTTCTGCGACGTCTCTTTTCGCGACGGTTTTCCGCAACGAAATCTCCGTCAACATCTTCAATTCCTCTTTACACGACTCCACTCTTGAAACCGAGGTAGGGGTTTATGTGAACTTCCTTACGCGATTCTCTTCCGTCTTTTATCTGCGATATTTGGACCGCATGATATCAGTTAACGGGAGGAGTCCGGACCACACAAACACGATCACCCCCCTCCATTATTGTTTTTCTTCTTGTTGCGGATCAAATGAAATTGACGTGGTGTCGTCGCACCACGCGGGATCGAGTGGCAAGGATGCACGACATCGTCACACCGCACGGGATTGAGCGGCAAAAATGCGCGACATCGTCACGCCGCACATTCAAATTTTAAACTCTCGTGCGTGGGTATTTGATTGCAAGGTGTTCGTATAATTTATTTTGGATAAATTATACCCTCGTCAATGATTAAAATCATGTGTTTATTATTTTCCAATTGATAAAACCTAATACAGAGGACGTAGGCCGAACAAACATGAACCAACAACCCTCCACAGCTTGCTAATCGATGTGCGGATCAACGGACGACGACGAAGCAGACCACTATGGCGTTTTAATCCCTTCGTAGTGAAGGTCTGGTCCCGGGAGGACCATTGGCGAAGAAGGAAGGAGAAACGAACCACCGAAGTGCGTCCGGGGCTCCGCGGAAGGCTACGGCGGCGGTTCGCTGCCGGCTTCAATTAGCGGCGAGGGGGGGGGGAGCCGCGCACCCCGCCCAAGGCTTCCGCCCGGCCGGTCTGGCCGGGCCCAGCCGGGTTGGACCCGTGTAGGGTCGACCCGGTTCGGGCCGACCCAGGGGGGTCGGGTCGGGTCGGTCCGGGCCCAGACCCCCTGTTTTCGGACCCTCTTTGGTCTGTTGCCTATATCTTGGGCTACGGACCTCCGATCGACGCACCATCAGTTGCGTAGTGATACTTGGAACGAGATGGTCGTTTTGGTGTATCACACTAAAGGTTATAGAATTCTTTTGGTTTTTCCGGGTTGGTTCGGATACGAAACCAAACGGGCCCTCAGAGCAGAAACACTTATATCTTGATCTCCGGATGTCCGATTGATGTGTCGTCGACTTTGATGGATTTCTCTAAGTGAGTCAGATCTTTTGGCATACTCCACTCGAGGTTTGGATGCCGTCGGAGTGAGTTTGGGTTGGTTCCCTCATGAAACCAACCGGGCCCCTGGAATGAAAAAGCCAATAACTCACAGCCTGGGCATCCTATTGACGCACCGTCTGTCACGTTGAATTCCTCTTGATGAGACGGAACTTTTGGCATAATTCGCCTGAGTTTTGGTTGTTGTTGGATAGTGGGCGGGTTGGATTGTACCTGAAATCCAACCGGGCCCTTGGAACGCAAAAGATGTTATCTTTCTGACCAGACGCCCGTTTGATGAACCGTCAGCGGCGTTGGTGATCTAGTTGAGAAACAGTCCCTATGAGTATACTCTATGAGAGTTAGGGATAAAGTTTAGAAACGTCCGGGTTGGTTCTCTTACAAAACCAACCGGTCCCCTGGGATGAAAAGGCTAATAACTCACAGACCGGGCGTCCGATTGACGCGCCGTCTGTTGCATTGATACCCCTATGACGAGGCGGTCCTTTGAGATACTTCTTCGTGGGACTTTGAGATACTTGGAGTAGCGACCTGTATCTTGTTGAGTGGACCCTCCAAAAGCCGAGTGTGCGGAGTACAGAGACCGTGTAACCGACTGAGACTTGACGACTGCTTGACCGACTCGACTTGGAATGAGTCGACTAGCCCATTGGACAGAGCACTACTTTGATTGGGTGCAGATCCATGGCGGACGAAGCACTCCCTATGTGAAAGTTCACACCCACGGTACTTGTCCGGAGAGTATCTCAAGAGGCTACTAGGGGGTGTGCACTACTGTGTTTGGGTGACATACCCCGGGGGAAGCACTACTATGTTTGGGTGACTGACCCACGGTACACGACAGGAGGAGTACCTTAGTAGTCTTAGGTTAGTGAGTAGTACTTCGGAGTCGTGACATGACCACTGTACACTCGAGAGACAGGGCTCTTCGGTAGTTACGGTTTCGATAATGAAAATCCTGGTTTGAGCAGAGTCTATGACCTTGTGTTTCCTCATGACTGAGATGGGTCTCTTGATAACTTAGGTATATGTATGGGCATATACCTGGGTAGTGATTATCTGTTGATTTCATAATAATTATGTTTCCTCATGATTGAGATGGGTTAATTGATAACTTAGGTATATGTATGGGCTTATATCTAAGTGGAGGTTACCTGTTGAGATCTTCATTGTGGTTATCCTTGTTAGTTTTAGTGATACCTTGAGGGTCTCAGGGTCCCTACTGAGCATCATTATACTCACCCCTACATGGGCTATGCCCGCACCTCGTTGTGTTGGTTGCAGACGACAGGGAGTGCTGACGAAGGCCGAGTGTTAGAGGATTGGATGGTACCCAGAGGTGGACTAAACGACGAGTTAGTATCTGGAGGTGGACTTCACAGCTTGACGACACACGGAGGAGGTTGACGCTTGAGAGTGTTGTGGAGGTTATATGTACCTACCCTTCAGGTAGGATCCATGTTGGATGATCCAGGAGCTGCACCATCATTACCTACCCTTCAGGTAGGATCCGAGGAGGATGTCCCAAGAGCCGCTTCTGTTCTTCCAGCTGTTGTCTTTTTCTATTGTACATTGATCAGTTCTAGTTGTACTTTCATTTGGGTTTGTATTCTGGCCCATTTACTTTTCAGCACTTTCTTTTGTACTTAGTGTTTTACTTCCGCTTGTACTCTGTGGTGTTTTGTTTAATTTTATAAAGGCAATGCCTTCCCAGTTATCGAGATTTACGTCTTTGGTGCTAGTAGCCAGCCCCTAGCCTTTGGAAGGCGGGCTTAGGGTAGTCATGGCACGGGCCCCGAGGGCGGGTCGTGACAAATTGGTATCAGAGGAGTCGGTTCTGCTGCAGAAATTATAACTCTGATATTTTCATTCTGTGATGCAATAGTGTTAAGGGTACCAAGTGTGGTCTTCAGTTCAGGGAGTCTAGTGTTGGTGCAGGGGGCCGACGTATCCATACACCCGGACCCTGAAAACTAAATTCCGACTTTGTGCCCGAAAACACTGATTGCATGTGTGTTTCCAGAAGTTTTATTTAAATTTCAGCTCAAACCAGGTCAGCTCACTAGGTATAATCATTTGACCGTGTGACATTGTTTCTTTCAGGATGCCTTTTCTCAGACGACCAGCTAGAGCTTAGAGGGATGTGCGTACTGACAGCCTATCGAGCGACGAGGATTCAGTACATGGCCCTCTTGCAGTTGAGGCACCAACGGAGGCACCAGTGGTACTACCATACGTTGGGCCACCGATGCCACCAGCCCCAGTAGTAGGCGATGCGTGCCACTTGAGTGTGCTGCATGAGTTCCAGCGCCAGAGGCCACCCTGGTTCTGGGGAGAGACGGACCCGCAGGCGGCTGTGGATTGGCTGGAGGCTGTGGTGAGAGTTTTCAGGCTAGTGGGGACACCGGTAGACTTCATGCTGATCTTTACTGCCAGCATTCTTCTGGCAGCAGCAGGCAGGTGGTGGAGCCACTTGTTCTAGTTTTTCGATGGGATGGCCTTCACATGGGAAGACTTCGAGACCTTCTTCAGGGTGGAGTTTTTGCCACTAGCTCTACACCCCGAGCGTGTTCAGGAAATTCTACCTTGGCCACGTGTTTTTCGATCAGTAGTCGAGTCATATGTGGGTAGTAGAAAGATGATGAAGAGGTCCAAGAGGACTATAGACAGCTGTATGAGGAGTATGAAGTGTTATGAATGTGGCAGGAAGGGTCACCTGGAACATGACTATCAGACCCCCCGCATAGTTGATCAACAGGCTTTGGAGGAGCCATTGAGGAAGAAGCAGCGACGGGTGCTTGAGCAACAGCCGAGCAGTGGACAAGGCAGTAGAGCTCCGGGAGCAGGTGGATAGGAGCAGAACTAGTGGATAGGTCCCTTGTACTTCTAGTTCCATGTTGTTGTGGTATTCGTGTCTTTGTACGGTGAGCTTCAATAATAAAAAGACACTTATCTTTGATATGTTTGATTTCATATCCTTTTTTTGGTTTATACTGACTGGTCCAGGTTAAGACTTTTGACTTGACCCTCACTTTCGAGTTTTCTACTGGAAGAGACCCAGTGACCTCACACTGATGCCGACAGTGTGACTCGACCCTTGGAGGCCAGAGTGACATTTGGATCTCATGGTAGTAACGTCGAGGCCTTACGATGTCATCCATGGCATGAATACATTATTCATGTCAGGATTGACTGTATTAGGAAATGGGCATGGTTCATCCAGGGGATGAGTCCAAGATTCTCTTTTCAGCAAAGGAGAAATTTTTTAGCAGCTCTTTCAGTTCGTAGGCAATGAAGGTGCAGATCATCCAGGAGTGGATGAAGACTACACAATGCAGCAAGAAACAGGAAACGAGCACTTGTCATGGAGGCTCAGGCATGTTAAATGCTTCCATAATAGGAAGCTTAAAGGAGAGATGAGTCTGCGAAGCAGCAGACATGGAGGCAGAGCTAGGAGAGCAACATGAGGTGGTGTACATCTTAACATGCTACAACCACCCGCCTTAGTTATCCCCGCAAGGCTCAGGGAGCTGGAGGGAAGAGGAAGAGTGCGGCTGCATGCGGTCAAGGAGTGTGACCCAATGGCTCTAAAAATGATTCAAGGTGCAGTCTGTGTCCACTACTAGTTGTTGTAGTAACAGACGTCTATATGAATCATTCCTTGCTTTCATGAATCTTGTTCAAGACCTTGAGTTTTTGGTAAGCCGTGGACTTGACACTCACGTCTGGAGATACCTTGGGAGGAGACTCGATAATCACACTTACGCCGACAGTGTGGTCATACCCTCGAGGTGAGAGTTTCTGTTGAAATCTCTTGGTGGTAGCATCAAGGCCTTACGACGTTGGTTTGAGTATGGACTGGGCAATCACAGTTCATACACAAATTGACGGTATTAGGCAATAAGGTTGTGGTTTAGCTACGATGTCGGGATGGGTTTTCCTTGGTCAGCGAAAAGGAAACCCCAGGCAGAACAGGGTAACTCATGCACAGGAGGGTGCGACCGTTCACTCTTGAGTCGGTCAACCTTACCCTCATGGCATCAGTCATTTTGAGTTCCAATTATAACAGGAGTTGGAGACCTCTGAGTTCGAGAATGACGATCTTGTCCTCATACGGGTCTCACCTCGACAAGGTTTACGAAGATGTGGGCAAGGCAGAAAGTAATCTCCGAGGTTCAACGGACCTTTATAGGCCCTCAACTGGGTAGGCGGGGTGGTTTAACGCTTGACCCATCCACCTAAGTTGCACCAGGTGCACGACGACTTCCACGTATCTCTACTGAGGAGATAAGTGCTCGACCCTTCGCATAACATCAACCATGAAGAGCTGGACGATGGCGATGGGGTGTCTTTCACTGAGGTTCCAGTGAGGATCGAGGATCAACAGGAGCAGATCCTTTGAGGAAGGACGATTCCTCAGGTGCGCTTTCTCTAGCAATACGGGAACCTCCAGGTAAGCACATTGGATCAGAAGGCTCAGATTCGTTCTCAATACCACTTTGGTGACCCTAGTTTGTGTTGAAGCTTTACAGGGACGTAAAGCCCTGAGGTGGGAGTAATGTAAAGACTGAAAAATTTCAAGGGGATTTTTTTTCTTAATTTTCTTTGGGATTTTACAAGGACGTAGTTTCAGATGGAACTTGATTCCGAGGCTATGTGTGCCCAAAATTTCTATCCAAATTTTAGCTCGGGTACATTCAGTGAACAAATGGGCGGGAATTCCTATCATTTGAACCGGTGCTCAGAATCGAATTCCGAGGTCACCGATGGAACCGCAGTGCTGGTAGTTTCTTAGTAAAGCTTAATCCGGAGTTGCGTTTACATGAGAGAAGTAGTTAAAAATTGTGGAAGTTAAAAATAAACTTTTAACAACAATTTTTATTTTTACTCTAAGTGTTTAATCCTTTGGATGGAAGTTGGGTAACTACCCAACCTCCCTTGGGAGGTTATGAGGGTGGTGGGGCCCACACGAACCCCACCCCTTCATATCCTCTAACCTCCTCAACTCCCATTAATTTTGTTAACTTATGTTTAAAAACTTATGGAATTAATGAGGTGAGTTAATGTGGAATTCAAACACTTGAATTTCAAAAGCCTTGATGTGTTAATAAAATAAGTTAAGAACTTATTTTATTGGCTTGGTGTTTAGTTGTTTGAGAGCCTTCGGAGAAAAAGATATGGAAGTCTTCAGTTCATCATTCTCTTTGACAAAGAATGCGAAGAACGAACGATCTCTGATGTGGAGCATCGAGCCCTCGGAGACCGTCTTCCGCGACAACGACCCGCGGCGCGACGTCTTCTTCCACGATGTTTTTCTTCCGGGATGTCTCTTTTCACGACGGTTTTCCACGACGAAATCTCTGTCATCATCTTCAAATCCTCTTTCCACAACTCCGCTCATGAAACCGAGGTAGGGGGTTTATGTTATTTTCTTTATGTGATTCTCTTCCGTCTTTTATCTTTGATATTTGGACCGCATGATATTAGTTAACGGGAGGAGGTCGGACCACACAAACATGGCCATCCCTCTCCCTTATTGTTTTTCTTGTTGTTGCGGATCGAATGAAATTTACACGGTGCCATTGCACCATGCGAGATCGAGCGGCAAGGATTCGCGACATCGTTACGCCATGCGGGATCGAGCGGCAAGAATGCGCGACATCGTCACGCCGCGCATTCAAATTTCAAACTCTCGTGCGTGGGTATTTGATTGCAAGGTGTTTGTATAATTTATTTTGGATAAATTATACCCTTGTAAATGATTAAAATCATGTTTTTATTATTTGGAAATTGATAAAACCTAACTTGGAGGACGCGAGCCGAACAAACACGGCCCGAAAACCCTCCGCAGCTTGTTAATCGATGTGCAGATCAACGAATGATGACGAAGCAGACAACTATGGTGTTTGAATCCTTACGCAGTAAAGGTCTGGTCCCATGAGGACCGTTGGCGAAGACGGAAGGAGAAACGTACCACCGGAGCGCGTCCGGTGGTCCGCGGAAGGCGGTGGCGGCGCGCCACGCCGGTGCGGTGGCGCCGGAAGGTTGGTGGTGGCGGTTCGCCGCCGGCTTCAATTAGCGGCGAGGGGGGGGGGGGAGCCGTGCACCCCGCCCGTGGCTTCCGCACGGCCGCGCGGGCCGAGCCACGGCCGGCCGGGCCGAGCCACGCGGGCCGGGCCGGTCCGGGCCCAGCCGGGTCGGACCTGGGTCGGGCCGGGCCAGTTCGGGCCGACCAAGGGGGGGTCGGGCCTAGTCGGTCTGGGCCCAGACCCCCCGTTTTCGGACCTTCTTTGGTCTTTTGCCCATATCATGGGCTACGGACCTACGATCGACGTACCGTCAGTTTCATAGTGATCCTTGGAACTATAAGGTCGTTTCGGTATATCGCACTCAAGGTTTCGGAATACATTGGGTTCGACCAGGTTGGTTCGGATACGAAACAAACCGGGCCCTCGGAGCAGAAACACTTATATCTTGAGCTCCGGACGTCCGATTGACGTGCCGTCGACTTTGATGGATTCATTTAAGTGAGACGGATCTTTTGGCTTACTTCGATCGAGGTTTGGATGCCATCAGAGTGCGGTCAGGTTGGTTCGCTCACGAAACCAACCGGGCCCCTAGAACGAAAAAGACAATAACTCACAGACCGGGCGTCCGATTGACACACCGTCTGTCTCGATAAATTCCTCTTGATGAGACGGAACTTTTGGCATACTTCGCCTGAGTTTTGTTTTCTGTTGGATAGTGGTCGGGTTGGATTGTACCCGAAATCCAACCGGGCCATTGGAACGAGAAAGCTGTTATCTTTCAGACGAGACGTCTGTTTGGCGAACCGTCAGCGGCATTGGTGATCTCGTTGAGAAACGGTGCCTATGAGTATACCCTATGAGAGTTCGGGGTAAAGTTGAGATACGGCGAGGTTGGTTCGCTTACGAAACCAACCGGGCCCCTGGGCCAAAAAGGCTAATAACTCACAGACCGGGCGTCGGATTGACGCGCCATCTATTGCGTTGAGACCCCAATGATGAGGTGGTCCTTTGAGATACTTATTTGTGGGACATTGAGATACATGGAGTATAAACCTGTAGCTCGTGGAGTGGACCCTCCCAGAGACGAGCGTGCGGAGTACGGAGACCGTGTAGCCGACTGAGACCTGACGACTGCTTGACCCAATCGACTTGGAGTGAGTCGACTAGCCTAGTGGATGGAGAACTACTTTTTTTGGGTACAGACCCATGGCGGACGAAGCACTACTTTGTTTGGGTACAGACCCATGGCAGATGGAGCACAACCTATGTGACAGTGCAGACCCGCAGTACTCGTCCGAAGAGTACCTCAGCAGGCTACTAGGGGGTGTGCACTACTGTGTTTGGGTGACATACCCCGGCGGGAAGCACTACTGTGTTGGGGTGGCTGACCCGCGGTACTCGACAGGAGGAGTACCTCAGCAGTCTTAGGTTAGTGAACAGTACCTCAGAGTCATGACATGACCACTCTACACTCTAGAGATAGTGTTCTTCAGCAGTTACGGTTTGGATAATGAAAATCCTGGTTTGAGCTGAGTCTATGACCATGTGTTTCCTCATGATTGAGATGGGTCACTTGATAACATAGGTATACGTATGGGCATATACCTGGGTAGTGGTTATCTGTTGATTTCATAATCTTTGTGTTTCCTCATGGTTGAGATGGGTTACTTGATAACTTAGGTATATGTCTGGGCTTATATCTAAGTGGATCTTATCAATTGAGATCTTATTTATGGTTATCCTTGTTGGTTTTACTGAGACCTTGAGGGTATCGGGGTCCCTACTGAGTATCGTTATACTCACCCCTGCACGGGATATGCCCGCACCTCGTTGAGTTGGTTGCAGACGACGGGCAGTGCTGACGGAGGCCGAGTGTTCGAGGATTGGACGGTACCTGGAGGTGGGCTACACGACGCGTCAGTATATGGAGGCGGACATCACAGCTAGAAGTCACATGGAGGAGGTTGACGGGCGAGAGCGTTGTGGAGGATATCTGTACCTACCTTTCAGGTAGGATCCGTGGTGGACGATCCCGGAGCTGCACCATCTGTACCTACCCTTCAGGTAGGATCTGAGGAGGATGTCCCAAGAGCCGCTTCGGTTCTTCCAGCTGTTGTCTTTTTCTGTTGTACTTTTTTCAGTTGTAGTTGTACTTTTATTTGGGTTTTTATTCTGGCCCATTTACTTTTCAACACTTTCTTTTTTACTTAGTGATTTACTTCCGCTTGTACTCTATGGTGTTTTGTTTACTTTTATAAAGGCAATGCCTTCCCAGTTATTAGGATTTACGCCTTTGGTGCTAGTCGCCAGCCCCTGGCCTATGGAAGGCGGGCTTGGGGTAGTCACAGCACGGGCCCCGAGGGCGGGTCGTGACATGGTAGGTCATGTAAAACAAAACAACTCATTGGAAAATTTATCCTGTCATATACTTGAATCTACAATGATGAACATACCAGTTCAGCAGCTCTCGACTAAGAACATTAACTCAAATCATATTTCATAAGTACCTGGTCATCATTATCTATATTACACATTCCTATTAATATAATCACATGTCCCAAACAATGTATATGGGATGTATTCTATAGTTTCATTGGATGATACAAGATACATGGATATTTCTAGACAACCAACTATGACATAAAAATATAACGTGACATATAAATATAATTTTGCCATCTAAAGATGGAATTAATAAAAATTTATTAAATATCAACTACTATCTCCCAAGTTACACAATATTGTTGGTCATTATATATTATTATACATGTTTGGTCAGATTCTAGATTCTTTTATCTAGCATCATAGTCCTACCAAATCATCAGGATACTATTTCCTAGAATCTAATACGAAATGTTCATGCCCGAGTCAATCAAAAATTCTACATGACTTCCATTGTAACAAATATCCTAATAACATGTAGGTAATTAATAGAGATCAAAGGGATTCTATGATGTATCAAAAATAATATAGTAAAATTATATATATGGTACATCAAATCATTAAAAATAATTTCTAATGTAATACGTACACAATTATAAAAGGCGTCATAAAATTTATTCAATAGAGACTCATTGGTCAGGATATATAAAGATTAAAAACTAAAGGTCAACTATAGTGGGATCCGACCCATATCACCTAATCATCCAGTCAAAACCTTAACCCAAAAAACAGATATGAATAAAAAATGTAGAAATATTGAAGACATTCCTCTATTATGGATAAATACGTGACGTTCTACCCACAAAAATTGACACCCCCATCATGTGTGTTGAAAATGGGGGACTCCAAAGACCTACTATGAATCACCAATATATATATATATGATAATGTTTTTATAAAAATCATTTTAAGGAAATATATATAACCATATATCTTGTTATCATATTACAAATTCCCAATATATAAAACACAAAATTCCCATTCAAACATATGCATCTAGTCCTCATGTGTTTTCCAATCCATTATGAGACATACCACCCTCGATGTGGCTAATTACTGAAATTCATCATTCCTAGTCACATACCAAGGAAACCCTTTGATAATGGTATCACAATTTAATATATCAATCATATATTTACAACATGACATAGCATGATTGAACATATTCTAGAAACACTATTAACCATACACTTTAATATTTCAAACATTCTACTCAACGACGTTCCCAAAGAAATAAATTTTATCTATTATCTGGAATAAAAATAGTCATATAAGGAGGCATCTATAATATAAAAACTCAACGACAAGCCAAATCGTTCACCCATGGTGGGCCCAATTGGATTTGTTTAACCATACAATCCCTAGGTTGTTCCCATGTGATTTATATATTCAAAACTCATAAAATAATTTATTTAATAAGGTCATGATTATATCTAACCTCTAATATAATGTAATCTATTCCACCATGTATTTGGCCCCAAAACATAATTAAAACAGCACCAGTTGTAGGTTTGAGAAATTTCCTCACTAAATACTTAAACACACTATATTAGTCAATGATCAAACCCATAAACATCTTTAAAAGTAATACACCACTTAGGGTTGCATTCTACAAAACATCAAAACCATTATTTTTTCCATCATGATATTATCCAATCCACTACCCTATTAATTAATGTTGTAACACATTATATACATCAAAAACTATCTTATAACCCAATTTTGGTTCTTATAACAAAGTATAGTAAATTTTATACACCCCAAGGGTTTTCTAAAACTATATATTTCAATATATCTTATAAAAATATTACAAAAAAATTATAGTAATGTAAATAATACAATGTCATTTTAATATCAAATATTAATAAAAAAGAAAACTATATACCCCATATGATTTTCTAAAATTAACCCCTCAAGGTAACCCAAAATATTCATATACTTACAACTGAAAAATCATTATATAAATGATTTACCATTCAACAACCCTTTACATCTACCCGACCTCTATAATTCATTAATAACATACTGAAATAAAATTTTACACATAGGGAATGATATAACTCACAGAAAGAAACTTATAATTTTTTTATTGATTCCATTTTAATCTACACACCTTTATCATCCCTAGAGTAAATAACATTATTAAAGATCCCATGACCACATTGACCTTAAATATAGAACATTATCTAGATAAATAATTAATTCTAATACAAAATACTATAAAAAATTAGATATTAAAGTTAAAAAAATTCATAGTATTACTTGAATGTCATGAATTATCGTGGAATAAAAATAACAAACGTAAAAACCATCACCAGGAACTACGATAACCATATAGTCTCTAGATAGTATGTCATGACCCAAATGTGGAAATTTAGACCAAAACATTTCTCAAACAATCCAATTTATAAATTAAATAAAAATTATATGAAACCCTATTATATATCTATTATAAAATTCACCAAATGTATCCTTTACAATAACTATTAAATTTACCAAACTACTAACATATTTGATCATAAAAATAAAACACATATGTTTTTTAATTCCATTTCTAAACCACCATGTAAACAAATTGCATTCATTATGAAATTCCAATTAGAAAATATTTCTCCCTCCTAAATCCCAATTGAATGTAATTGATCATATATCCCATGAATTTATTTTCACAAACTACAAAATAAATGTGGGACTGAAATGCATGTTTAATTAAGTAAATAATAATATACTATTTTACAAGTTATAAAACCATGTTGTTTATAAGTCTGTGGAAAATCTGATTGAATTTATTGATAATGATTTAAAAAATAAGGAATTATGATAAAATTATATAAAATGATATCATAAAGTCAAAATTTAGAAAATAACTAAAAAGGTATATTGAAATGTAATGTCCAAATATATATTTCGATGAAAAATTTACTAAACTCCTGGAAAACCCCATGTTGAATGGACTGTAATAAAAGAAAATATGATTGTATTTATGAAACTATTATCACTAAAACATCATTTTAATAATATCAAAATAGGTGGAATGCAATATTAAAACCACATCATTATTTATCTTACCACGACAACATTCAACCAAATATGGAAAGTTTATTTGAGATCTACTAGAGATAATCTCAAAAATGAAAAGATAGAAGCATGAAGGAATTAAAAAATGGATGAGAGAACTGTATACTAGTCCTAAAACAATAAATAACCCTTTCACATGCTATTTCAGAACATTTATTATTATTATTTAGAACATAAAAATTCTAAAAATACTACATTTCAAGGTAAAATTGGAGCCTTATGTGTTTAATATTATTTATGATGAGACTATTATGTATCATTTATGAGGACATATACATACCAACAATAAAAAATATGAAGTCTAGTATCCTTAATTATGGGTTGACCATCAAATATCACTGACCCCAAACTTTTTTAACATGGTGTATTTAAATATTTTACAAAATTTTTACCCTTATGTACAACGGAACCGATCCTTAAATATCTATAAAATAAACAATACATATCTTAGGGTCTATGAATACATAGTTTATTTTAAAAAATAGTGGTCCATTTAGAATCATTTTAGATGACGTTTTTTTTCTATATCTAAACTATTTTTTACTCCATGGGTGATACATACATATCTAATTTATGTGATGGGTGACCTTAAAATATCAGCTGATAAACATTAAAAACTAGATATATAGACTTATATATACAAAATTTTCTATTATAAAATATAGTAGGTCCACTAAAAACAATAGGATCCTATAATTAATTAACTTTATTAATAAGAGAAGAAACATTATGCATGGTGGCTCATATATATGAAGTAACCCTTTTGTAAATGTATGGTCTTCTTTATAATGAAATATAAAAATTAAAGAATTTATAATATTTCAAAAAAAAGGACTCTGCAAATTATTCCTAACATTAGATTTCCAATTTTCATACTGTGTCACTAAGCAAGAGAAATTCCGAAAATTCCCCAAAAAATTCAATAATCTCCAATAGTTATAATATTAAACAAATTATCACGAAAACCATAAATTGATCATTTAATAAAAGGAATAATTTATGGCTCAATAACCTGAAACCAAACTCTTGAATCATAACTCATCCAAAAAATTCTATTGAATCATTTCAAACCCATATGGTTATAATCTTATACATAACCTAATAAAAAATAACTACTAGAAAACAATAAATTATAATTTTCTCAAAAAATGAATTGAAATATATTTGAGGAATAATACGTACACATTCAAATATTTTTCATAAATATATTAATTTTTTATATTATTTCTTTAATATGGATTTATTATATTCAATTAAAAATCTATAAAATTTAAATAATAATTATGAGATCTTTTTTATGATGAGTTAATTTTTTGTTCTTTTCAATGATGTAATTGTTACAGGTTATATTGATTAATAAGTAAAAATCATATAGGTAAATTTAATTAATTATTGATGAAGTGAATTCTAAATTGTAATAAGAAAACATTAACTTTATAATTGAAAATTATAGGAAATTAAAATTATTTATACTAAAAATTGGATGATTTTTTAAAGTAATTGTTATTTTTATCTCTATTAATTTTCTATATGAAAAATAAATGACGGGATCATTGTATAAATATTGATATATATAAATTTATTTATTTTTTAAAATTAATATATTTTATGATCATGATCTACATACATTTTTGGGAATAATTTTAAAATTTATTTATATTTTTGGAGTTAGTAAATGGATCTTCATTTAGAAATGAAAAAATGATAGGAATTAAAGTCTCTTAAAAATATATGAACAAATAGATGGAATAATAAGAAATAATGGGAGATGATAATAATTAATATATCGATAGGGATATAATTTTGATATTTAACATGATTATAAAATTTTCCAATCATGTGTTTTAGGTATAGAGAAATATCACTTCTTCAATCACAATGATTAACAACCAGGATTAAAGTGAGTGAAGTGGAAGAGAATTAATCTATAATGTTCTCATGACATGAGACTTAAAAAATTCATTGGAATATGATTATTTTGTAGTGAATTGAATTTACAATTTATCAATTGAAATTATGTTGTTTTCAATGAACGATTGTGATGATTCATTGGAAAACAAATCTTTATAAATAATAACTTCATGTTTTTTTTGTTTCTAACATGTATCATAGGAAATAATCAATGATCAAAATGTTATAAATATATTTCTAATGTCACATATTTTATCCTACATTTTAAAAAACCCTAAAAACATTTATAAATATTATTTATATTGAAAACCACACAAAAATTAGTGAAATTGAATATTTTTCAAAAATTTATTATATAAAATGTGATGCCCTGACCCCAGAAACCTAGAGTCAGGGTATTATTATGTATAAATGGAATGATTAAGAAATATCATGTCTCGGAAGATAGATTAGTTTAGTTTCCTTGGAGGTACTAGATACATTCATAAAGTTTACATTACATCATAAAATGGAAAACTACAACAATACAGTTTCCATAGAAAACACTGAGATCCCATAGACAATCCCTGCAAGTCAGTCATAATATACTTCTTCACATCCTAGGAAAAATAAATCATAGAAAGGGGCGAGCTCAGATTCTCAGTACAGATGAAAATATAGGACAAACTTTCATAAATAAGCACAAACATTTAAGGAAATGTATAAGAATAAAA
Source organism: Viscum album (assembly GCA_963277665.1). Taxonomy (NCBI): domain Eukaryota; kingdom Viridiplantae; phylum Streptophyta; class Magnoliopsida; order Santalales; family Viscaceae; genus Viscum; species Viscum album. The sequence continues at coordinate 1,957,504,491 of OY728150.1, forward strand.
AAATCCTTTTAAACATAACCTTCAACATAATATAGAAAAGATAAAATCAAATAATTCCATTTACATATTCACATGGATATTATACTAGTCTAATAATCACATGGTATATCAATAACCATTTTCATAATGATGAAACACATAATTCCATACTTTTGTAACCACATAGTCAAGGACTTGTGCCAGGACTACAAATAAGATTTTGTCAAGGCCTTGTGCTAAGACACATGTTTGTCTCATGAAACATACCGATGCATCAAGGAGCTATAGAGGGATCCACCCGTCACATAATAAGTCCAATTAATTCCTAATATGAAAAGGTTGAAACATAATCTGATCATTTTTATTAAAACTAACATATGAAATCTCAATATCTTAACCAGATACCATGAATGGTATAAATATATCCAACCCACAGTCAAACATAACTCATTAAATACAATATAGAGGATTTTATTATAATAGATCAGAATAAAAAATGAATAATTAATGATATTGACATAGATGAAAATAATCATCAATATTATTTAATTAAAATATCCTCCTTTTTCTTAAAACATTTTAAAGTCTCACTATTTATCAAGAAGATGTTTAAAATAGATTTTTAATTCAATGTGCCCCATACCACATTGAAACTTTTAAATGTAATTTTAATTTTTAAACATTAATTTCCATATAAATAAATCCATAAATCCATTTTTAAAATATGGACATTAATGAGAATGATTTAGAATAATAAAACTTTAAAACATTTTAAAATGATATTTTAGTTAGAGTTTCTATCCAAAAGAGAGAGAACTGAATAAAAATAATTGAGGTAATGAAAACATAATAATATAATGGGAATAAAGGGATTCATGATATACTATGTCAAAGTACATTATATACACAACATAAAAGTGAATTGTCATCTAACAACATAGACGCCTTAATGGAATGTAAATTAAGATGAAATCTATAATAAAATGGGTATCCTTAGGTTAAGGTTAAACAAATGACATAGTTATGTGTAAAAATATATATACACTCAATGTTATTGGATATTCAGTGTAAATCATTTAGAGGACATTCACACACATTCTTGTAAAAACAACACTAATGAATTGGATGTTCAACTCAAATAATGTAGATTGAGTAAAAATTACTCTTATCAAGTTTATATCAATGAAGTAAGAATTTATCAATGGAGTGATTATGTTTATCAAGTGTATATCCATAGAATGGAGAGTGGAAATTAGTATAAGAATAATAAATAGTGATTCATCACATAATCATGGAGTAAAATAATCAATGAAGTATGCGTAAAGCTGAATGAGTGGAAATTGAAATTTGAAATTCCCTTACCAATTTTATAGCTTACAAAACATACATCCCATGAAATATGGATCATAAAATGAAGATGTAAATACTCATAAATTAATTTATATTACTCAAAGAATACAATCATTGGGCAGTACGTACACCACACAAAAAGAAATAGTGGCAATATGGCATGAATCTCACAAAAATGAGAACTGAGATCGAAACCCTTACATCATTGGAATCAATCAAGTCGTATGAAAAAATGATAATAACAACCAAATTAATCAGATAATACCATGATTATAAACAGAATCATGATTATATATATATATATATCAAATGACAGTACCCCCACATTTAATAAATAAGTTGTGAACAAAGGAAACCTCATCGAATTAAAAGTCAGATAAGAAACCCATTACCTTGTAATTATCCTTGGTTGAGGGTAGGTTAAAATTTTGTATAATGGTTAAATAATTATTATTAAATTATACAATAATAATATACATTAATATTGTATCATATATGATCTTTTAATATTGTTTTGTTAATAATATTTTAGTATTATCCTTGTATCGGGTGTTAACAGATTCGTTTTCCATTATATGATTTGTTTCGTATGTTTTGTTTGTTATGAATAGGATGTATCTTATTTATATTAAGATTTATATTATGTCTATAAACATCATTTTTAGTCATCTAATGGAAATTAGTATTTAATGGATTATGATGGGGAATAAATCTCATCACACTCTTGGAGAGGGTAATCTGTACGTATGCATGAGCGACAATACCATTCTATTGATATTAAAATAATATATAATTTGATGTTATATCATATAAACAGAATAATTATATCGTTATATTTATTATTTAAATCAATTACACATCATTATTATACCCATCCAAATAACAATGTATTGAATAACAATTACACCACAACCTGGAGATGGTAAGCCATATGTACGAACGTATGGTGACATGTCATTGAAAGGATGGATAGAATAATAAATATGGTTGAGCCATATTTTTAATAACATCAATGTATATAGAAGACACTAGAGTTATTATTTTAGAATGGAAACAACAAATAAAGGGGAAGTGGAAGACGAAATTAAGTTGAAACATGTGATGAAATATTTACCTCTTCTTCAGGTTCTTCATTTTGATTTGATTAAAAGAGCTCCTTAGGTTGGGTTTTTGTCTAAAGGAAGGCCTATAGTATGAATGAAGGACAGTTGAAAGGGTATTTGGGTAGAGTCTGGCTGATCCAAAATGGCTTTGAAGGTGTTAATTAGAGACAAGGGGAAGTGCCCTTTTATTAGAGGTGTGAGGGGCACCTTAGGAAAAGCTAGAAATATTTTTTATAATAAAATCATTTTCTGTTTCTAATGGATCTAAAATGAAACATTTAAAAGATAAGGTGTAGATGGGTTGAAAACCTACCAACCAATAGGTTTTAGACAGGTTTTGGTCACTATATTAACTTTATCATTTTGATTAAACTCTTATTTAAATAGTTTGACATTTACAATGTCTCATTGTATTTTTTATATTATATGGTTAATAAACTTACTATAAAATTTCAAGTGAACCCCAAAAGGTTCATTAATGATAAAACTATTAGTATATATGCCTTTTGTGAGATCCTTAGTTTTTTAGAAATAGTATACGAATTAATAATATAATATTTTTTTTAAAAACACATTTATGACAATTTTGACACAATTTGGTATTTTGTATTTTATAAATTTATAACATCATTATTACTTTGATAAAAAACCATTTAATCAACCCTAATTTGTCATATTAACCTAGAAAATTATTATAAATTATAAAATGTATCAAATTACATTTATTTGGATATTTATAATATCAATTATATATATATATATATATATATATATTCATTTATTAGGTAATTACTGCATCATCGTTGTGTTATAATTAAATTTAATTATTTAACATATAAAAATTATAAAGAAAATACCAATATGTATGAAATATTTTTATTTTTCTAATTAATAATTATAGTCTAATTTCTCTTATGTATAACCATATATTAAAAATTGTTTATTTATTAAGCATTGAATTTGACACTTTTAACTCTTCTTTGAATTAAATAATATTAAATGTCCTCATCTAATCCATGTAGACCTAAAGGATAATATTTTATTCCTAAGGTTGTTTTATAGTATAATTACACTTATACAATAGAATTAGGACATGTTTCAGGGTAATAATAATATAAATTTTAACCTTAATTACCCTATTTACATATAACCATGTTAAATAAAAGTCAAAAGTTACTATTCCTAAAATATTATTTTTATCTTATTGAACCACATTTTTCAAAATGATATTAACCATGTCACTCAGATTTTTGAAATTAAATTCACAGATGTGGTAAAATTATTTTTTATTTAAATTTGCAAATTCTCCTAGGAGGTGGGTATAGGAAGGTTAAAAAGTTCAATAAAATTTTTATAAATCTAAAATTATTATTAACTTACTCCAATAAATCAAATTGAACATATATTGGTATTATATATCTATATTGACCTAAAATAAATTTAAATAAAATAAATAATTATTTAAATAAATATTCGATTTTAAACTATAACACAGTGTTTCTCAGTATTCATCAAAAATTGAATGTTTTCATAAAAATGCCAAAAATTTACCATAAGCTAATTTTGATATTCCAAATCCTAAATTGAATTCCATTTTGAATGTTAAATTTTATTAAATTTTAAAAAGTGGGGATTACTATTCATAATGACTAGTTTGATTGGTCGTTGTGTGTTAGTATCTCAATGTGGCGTACAATGCATCTATTACATTATTCAAAGGGAAACATACCAGGGAATCATGGGGTGTTACATTCTTCCCCCCTTTTGGAAATTGTTTCCTCAAAATTTTTAAAATTGGGCTTGGGAACATAATTTTATGTCCCATGTCAGAAAAATAGTCAATAAAACTATCACATTAAAAGAAACAAAGAGAAGTATAAAGGTCACCTGAGATAACCCATACTAGGATTCCATGTTGAAAAAAATGGATATGGATGGTAAACTAAGTGTCATGGTCTGATGGGGAGGGATATCAAACATGATCTTGAGAAAGTTAATGACAAGAAAACCACAAAATTCTGATAGAAAAAATAGTCATTAGTTTCCCAGTAGGAAAAGTAAACATACAACATTTTCTTTGTTTTATGTTTCATGTCATAATGATGATGAATTTATTTATGAGATTGACGAAGAACAAAAAGAGATATACATACTTTTTATGTAGAGTTTCATTATTTAAAAAATCACTACCACTAACTCATTTTTTTCAAACAATGAGTATTCAGGATGACATGGTCATACCGTAAGAGCTAGAATAAACTTATAGAGAATCACATGATCCACAAAGGATAAAATATATATTTACCTTGTCTTTAGAGATTAATCAAAACCAAATCATTTAGTACAAGATCAGATGATCTCCCAATAGAATTTTACTTTCTAGAAATAAAAACAAATCTTAATTTCTAAAATTAATCCAACAATACCCCCATGTTAAATAAATATCATTCAGTAAACAATTGTCTTTAAAATAATTCAATATAATGCAAAGTAATATTGAAACCCAAAACGTAGAAGATTTTGGTTATATAGTCTTCTATGTTAAATTGTATTCCCAAATGACATCGACTACTCTTAAAGGAACATACTTAGAAGTAATTATTCTAATAACATATTCTCTTTTATAGGTTAATCATTTCCATAAATAACCCAAATCACTATAAATCTACAATAAAAATATAGTTAAAAATCCACCATTACGCCTCAAATGAAATCCCATAGAATTAAATTTTCCTTATGAATATAGTGTTCCCAACAGAGTGAACGTCTTAAAAAATAAAATTTATCACTTAAACACCAAATAATTTAGCTATACTAAGGGTATTCATTTGATAAGGCATAATATCCCAAATAAAATTATTATTTGTCAATGAAATAATTTAACTACAATTAATTAGTCACACTAACCAGGGACTTCACGTAGTCCAGTGGTAGGTGATAAATCCCAATCTCATTCTGGTTGTGGGTTCGATTCCCACAGCTTTGTGAGTCGCGACAGGTTGTCACACAGTCTGCGTGTTGTCCTTTATCAAAAACTATATTTTATAAAATTATGAAAATGAGATAAATTCCTCAAAAATAACCATAACATAATTTAACAAAAAAATTTATCTCATACCAAGAAATGTCATCACAAAATATAATAACTTGTAATTTTCTCAAAACCAAATATCATATAAAACCAAATGGTTATTTAAAACTATATCCACAAAAGGAAAGATAAATTTTCCTCAAATATCATTTTAACATGACAAAATATCGAGTTACAAATATTGGAGATAATTATTCCAAAGTAATCCCATCAACAAGGAGAACTAATACTTTTGATCATTTATCCAACCATTTATTTCCAAATAGCTTCTTCATTGAGCAAGAAAATATCATATAGAATAGGGAATTCACTCGGTTAATGGCCAGGTCCCCTACATTTACGGCAAATGACTGTAAATGGATTATTGGGACCATTTTTATTTTACTCTATAATACTCTTCATTTTTCATCAGCAATTATTTACATTATGTCCTTCTTTCCCATACATAATTCATTTCTTTGTTCGATTAAAACAATTTCTGGGGTTTCTCTTTCCACATTTCCTGCATGATGGAAATTGAGGATTATTTTCTCTGTGGTCTCCATAGCTAGAGATCTTATCATTCATCACCTTTCTCTTCTTTGTTGAGTCCAGGGGTTGGTTAATATATATGTTGTTTTTCATATTTTTGGAATGCTAATTTTGCATGAACACAATATCTATTACGACTATCAACGTTCCATTTGGTTACTCATTTCCACCATCATTCCCACCTTGTACACCATTCTCAATGTTACTATGACTTTCTTGGAATCCATCCATTGACTAAAAACAGAATGTATTGTGTGAGTAACTATAAGGCCCCAGCCTTAAACCTTAATTAATCTTCAGTTATTTCAAGAATACACATTGAGTATATTTTAAGGTTTAGTGTTTTATAGAATTAGATCATAAATAATTCATTAAATTCCACATTTAAACAAAGTGGTTACATAAAAGATAGTATTCATTTTTTCCCATCAACAGAAACATATTTAAAATAAAACATAGATTATTTCTTGACACTTTCTTGATACTATCATTATATCATGTACCTTTCCCTTGACCTGTGAAAAACATTTCAAAAACTTGGGATGAGCATAAAAAGCTCAGTAAGGGATATAAAAATTTAGAAATGAAACATTAGTACATGTATACATAAGAATCAATGAAATCATACATTACTCATAAAACATAAGCACGTTAACATACTTCATGAAATCATAAGATTTATGAATAAGTCATAGAAATCATAAGACATAAAGGTAACTTGAGGAATTCATAACATTATTACATATGTAGAAACCCTCATGGTTACGTTTGGAATACCCATCACAGTATATTCCCTAATTATCTTCGGAGAAACCTTAGCGGTTAACCCCTTCGCATTACCCAATGCATTGGAGAGCTATATCGGGCTCACCCGCCATTAGTTTATCATGGAACCACCTGGTTTCATAAACAATGCCCAAGAAACAAAACATAATCATAGAAAATAACTCAAGCATAAAGTAAAGATAACATTCCCACATTGCTATAAAAATATAATTTTTTAAGATATTGAAATAATGAATCAATTCCAAAAAACCATTTTCAAAACCATTTAAAACATTCAATAAAGATATTTTTGAATCAAAGTGTCCCATACCACCATGAAGATTTTAACATTTTAAACCATTAATATCCATATAAATAAATCCTTAAAACCATTTTGAAAACATGGATATTAATAAGAACAAATCATTAAAACATTTAAAGAGATATTTTAGTTATAGGGTTTTTACCAAAACTAAAGACACTAGAATAAAATAATTGAGGAATAACATTTAATCAGAACTTTATAATATCATGAGAATAAATGGATTCATTATATAATATTTCAAAGGACAATATATACATCATATAAGAGTTAATTGGTTCATAACAACAATGAAGTGTCAATAGAATTGTAAAATGAGATGAAATCCCTTATAAAGAAGGTATCCTTAAATGTAGGATAAATCAATCTCAAAATTATTTGTGGAAAATATATACACACAAAATATAAGTGGATATTAAGTTTAAAACAATAAAAGGTAATTCACACATATTCATAGGATGACATATTCAATAACTACATGTTGAACCCAAAGAAATCGAAATTGTGTTAAAAAGCTCCTTTTGTAAAATTCGATAGCCTAACAACGTCACTTTAAAATTCATAAAATTAGTTGATGAGAGAGAAAATGGAATCTCATCACTTGGAAATAAAATTTAAATCAATAAGGATATATAAGAAAATATCCCAAAATAAAAAGATGTAAATTCAAAGACATAACAAAATAAGTCTTTTTAAAAGAGGAGTGTGAAAGGTTCCCTTACCGATTTGGGAAACATTCAAAACGTACACCCCATGAAAGAAGGGCCATACAATGAAGATTTAAATACCCATAATTGAGATTATTTTATACAAATAGTAAAATAATGGTCAGTTCAGAGACCAAACAAAAGGAAATAGTGGCTAATGTCGCATGAATCTCACAGAAATAAAAAGTGAGATGAAAATCCCCTTATGAAAATTTTGCAGCCTAACGACGCCACATAAAACATCCAAAAATGGATTGATGAGATAAAATAGGGTCTCTAATCATATTAAAATAAAATTTAAAAAATGATTAATATAAAATAACATCCCCCAACGTAAGAAAGAGGAGCTTAAAATAATTTACATAAAAATATAACTTAAAAATAAAGAGAGAGGTAGGATCCCTTACCTCAAGTCTGACTTGTCTTATTATTTTATTTATATTCCTGAATATTAAAATTTTTTCAATTTATAATTTCTTAAGTCCTCCTTTAAATATTATTATTCAGTTAATATCACATATTACAATGTTATAATAATTGGTTAATAATATGAGTTCATATCAGACGTTTTTGTCGATGTTTGGTACATGAGTCAAAAATGAACTTGTTTGAAAATGATTGTCCATGTAGTTGTAAGTAAATCATCACCAGAATAGTATTAATGATTTAAATATCATATATATCCATTAAATATTCATTTTATACTATTCCTTAGCATTTGGATATAAAAAGAAATGAAATGCACCGTTAATGGAGACGGTAGGCCTTACGTACACATAAACGCTACTTTCATTTCTATTTCTTACTTAATGGAGTGAAATAATAAGGATATAAAGATATATTATAATTACAGTATAATATAATATATAATATCATTAACTATATCCTTTATATGTCCCACATAAGGCATTAATGAATCAAATCATTTTGAGGGGGCGGTAGTCCGCACCTCCTAAAATGAAGATATCGCGTTTACCCATAATGGAAACCATAATGGTATGAAATAAATGAAAAATACAGAAGATTAAGGAAAACATAAAATATCATATATCATATATAAATATAGTGACATCATAATTTCCACCTTTGAAGGTGTTAGGAGAATATTGAACAATCATCGTTTCGTAAATTTGCCATCCACGAAAACAGTATGCTCTTGAACCATTAGATGTAGGTGTGTGTAACTGTAGCTCGAATCCTTCTTATAAAAAAATACTAGTATATTGAAGATACTATAATTGTTACCAAATAAATGAATAAAAAGAGTTTAGGGGGGTTGGAGAAGAAAAATAAAACAAAAGAGCATTAGAGAAGACATTACCATTGAATCGGGTAACTCCTATTGGTTTGAACCAAAAGGGTTTCTTGAAGAGCTTTCTGACTAAGGTAAGGCTTGTAGGAAGAATAGATGGATGTGGAGAGAGAAAAGTAGTAGAACTTGGCTGAGCCAAAGGCTTGAGAGGTGTGGGTAAGGAGGTAGAGTTGGGGGCCGTTTATAAGATGAGAGGAGGGGCACTCTTGGAAAGGTATAAAATGTTACTTTATTTTCAAATGAGTTTCGGATTTTAAAGGTCCTAAATTGATGTATTTGAAGGATAAGGTGATAAGGGTTCTAAATACACCTAACCAATAGGTTTTTGACATTTTTAGGTCTTATATTTTACATTATCTTTTCCTCTTATATAAATCATTAAATAATGAGGTAATCGCTGCATCATCATAGACTCATATATAATATAATTTATTTATCGTCTAAAAATAATAAAAAAATACTAAGATGTAGGAAATATTTTTATCTTTAAAATTAATATTTATAGTCCAAGAGATAATTTATATAGACAAAATTAATTTTTTTACTCAGGTGATACATTCTTTGTTATATTTACTTTCTTTAAAAAAATAAAAAGATAAAAAGTTATTATCACACAAAAGTGATTCCATCGGGTCCCCAAGTTTGGAACAAGGAATAACATGGTCGACCATGGCACAAACAGTTGTGTTAGGACACAAGTTGGTGTCAATTTTTTGTTATTATGATATTATTTTATTATCCTTAACTACCCGATTACTAATTAATCGAGATAGTTAACGATAATTACCGTCGTTACTATTCACAATGTCCAAAAACAAGAGTCTTAATTACATAATTTGGACCGGCTGATTCTAAATATGGAATCCATTTTACCAAATTCCAAACACATAAATTGAAATAATTAATTTAAAAATAATTCTCGTAGTCAAAACAAATAGAGGGTTTTTTTGAAATAATATCTATGAAAAGATTTTCATTAGTTTATGCCCAATTCCAAAGTGAAATTAATTATAATGACCAATATTGGATTAAATTGTAAAAATATATTCTAATTAAACTTTAAAACCAATTAAAAAGATAATCTATCCATATATTTAAATTATATGAAAAAGCAATTCTAATGTAAAATGCAATATTTTTCACTATTCATTAAAAAGAATGAACATTGTCAGAAACACACCAAATATTTAACCATAGTATATTTAAATATCCCAATAATAAAAAATAAGTTTATTTTGACAAATAGTGCTTATAAAATTGTCAAAAGTTAGATTTAAAAAATGTTCTCCATCAAAAGGCGGTAAAACAATCTTTTAAAAATATTAGAGTATTTATTTCATAAAATTGGATTCATTTGGATTTTAAACCTCTACCATTTATTGGATAAATGTAAAAATATTTGACAAACATATTTAATAATTTTGTAGTTATTTATGTTTGTTCCCTCTATTACAACGGCTAGGCATTAACTATTATAATATTATTATATTATTAGTGTGCAACGTAAGATTTCAAAGAAACTCATTGTTTCGTATAGGGTACGCCATCGAGCATAGAATTCCCTTTAAAGTAGTACTAAAATTATGTAATATTATTTATTCACCTGGGATGTTACATCCTTTCCCCATTTTGGGAATTGAATCCTCGCAATTTCAAAATTGGGCTTGGAATCATTATTGAAAGTCCCACATCGGAAAAAGAGTCAGTAAAACTATCACTTTAAAAGAATGGGAGAGAAGAAAAAAGGTCACCCGAGTTAACCCATACTAGGATTACAAGTATGAAAATATGGATATAGAGGAAAAAACAAAGGGTCATGTTCTGATGGAGAGTGATAGTAAACATGTCTATGAGAAAGTTAACCATAAGAAAATAACAAACATGTGATGGGTTAAACGGTATTCCATTTCTCAGTATGAAAAGTTAACAGAAAACATTTTTGTTTTAAGTTACTATTAATTGAGGAATTTATTTTTGAGCTTAACTAAATCATAATGAAACATACTTACTTGTCGCGTAGACTTTCAAATTTTACTAGATTCTTTAATCAAACTCATATTTTCTTCAAAAGATGAGTATTTAGGAAGAATTGTTCGCATTAAGAGTACTATAATAAACTTCTTGAGAATCTCCTAATCCACAAAAGAGAACTATATATTTCACAGGTCTTTAGATATCCACCAAAACCAAACCAAAACGTTTAGTACGAGATCAGATAATACCCAAAAAGAATTTTTTTTTAAAAAAAAAGAAAAACTACTCCTAATCTCCAAAATTTGTCAAAAAAACCCCAAAGTTCAACAAAGACCATTCAACAAACATCTACCCATTGAATTATTCAAAGTAAACCCAACTAAGATTGAAACACAAATATTTTATGGATTTAATCACATATTCTCCCAAGGTACAAATTAACATTTATCTCCAAATAACATAAGTTTCTCTTAAAGTCTCATACTAAATTTTAATTAACGTAATCACATATCCTCTATGATAGGTTAATAATTTCCATAGATAAACCAAAATCAATATACTATTAATTCATAAAATCATCTATCTAAAAATAATCATTCAAATTAACTAGAGACATCACGTAGTCCAGTGGTAGACTAAGAATACCAGTTGCACTTTGGTTGTGGGTTCGATTCTCGCAGCTTTGTCCGACGCAACGGGTTGTCACACGGTCTGCGTGTTGTCCTTTTTCCAAAACTAAATAATTATTAAAACATCCCCACAAAAAGAGATAAAATCTTCAAAAATAACCATAACATATTTTAACCTCAATTTTACCTCATTCCTTTCATCTTCCATCATAACATATAGTATCCCATAATTACCTCAAAAGTAAGGATCATATAAACTGTAATGTTTACCTTTATAATTGTCACATGATCTTCCACATCGAGTTGGTCCTCTCGTACAAGATGCATTAGATTAGTCACCAAGGTTCATGTGGTTGATCATGACTCCTGATGGTTGGTTTAGAATGACCACGTGATTTCTCACTGAATCCCCTATTTCATCCAATCTCTTAATCAGAGAACCACCACAATTTCATTCAAACCCATTGTCACTTTGGTGCCTACTAGATCAATCCATTTACTAAAACCAAAATGGTTAGTGTGAGTATATCAACAAAATCATAATGTAATAAAGAGGAAGATAAACACTAAGATATACTTATCCAAGTTATCTCAAACTCATTTAAAACTTCAAAAATAACAATGACTCTATCCAATATAATAACCACTGTGGTCATACACAACTTGTAACTTATGATAAAACAATACTAAAACCTCTAAAGTTATCTAAACTGACCATTGATACCAACTATAAGGCCCCAGCCTTAAACCTTACTTAATCTTGAGTTATTTCAAGAATACACATTGAGGATCTTTTCAGGTTTAGAGTTTTTGAGAATTAGATCATAAATCATGCATTACATTCCATATTTAAACAAAGTGGTTACAAAAAATATGGTATTCACTTTTTTCCCATCAACGGAAACATATTTAAATTAAAACATGGATTCCTTCTTGAAACTTCCTTGACACCATCATCATATCATTAACCTTTCCCTCGACCGGTGAAAAACATTTCCAAAACATGGGATGAGCATAAAAAGATTAGTATGGGATATAAAAATTCAGAAATGAAACATTAGTATATGTATACATAAGAATCAATGAAATCGTACTTTACTCATAATAGATAAGCATGTTAACGTACCTCATGAAATCATAAGATTTATGAATAGCTCATAGAAATCATAAGACACAAAGGTAACTTGAGGCATTCATAACATTATTACGTAGGGAGTAAACCTCATGGTTACGTTTGGAATACCCATCACAGTATATTCCCTAAATCTCATTGGAGAAACCGTAGCGTTTAACCCCTTCACATTACCCAATGCATTGAAGAGCTATATCGGGCTCACCCGCCCTTAGTTTATCACGAAACCACCCATTTTCATAAACAATGCCCGAGAAACAAAACATAATCATATCATGGAACTTAATCATAAATTAAAGTTAACATTCCCCCATTTCAAAAAAATATAACTTTTTATGATATTGAAATAATGAATCCATTTAAAAAAACCATTTTCAAAACAATTTAAAACATTCAATAAAGAGATTTTTGAATCAATGTTTCCCATACCACCTTGATGATTTTAACATTTTAAAGCATTAATATCCATATAAATAAATTCATAAAACCATTTTGAAAACATGGATACTAAGAAGAACAAATCATTAAAACATTTAAAGTGACATTTTAGTTAAAGGGTTTTTACCAAAATTAAAGACACCTGAATATAATAATTGAGGAATAAAATTTAATCAGAACATTATAATATCATGAGAATAAATGGATTAATGATATAATATTTCAAACGACATTATATACACCATATAAGAGATAATTGGTGAATTACAACAATGAAGTCTCAATAGAAATGTAAAAATAGATGAAATCCCTTATAAAAAAGGTATCCTAAAATTAAGGATAAATCAATATCAAAATTATGTGTGTAAATTATAAATACACCCAATATAAGTGCATATTAAGTGTAAAATAATCAAATTTCATTCACACATATTCAAAGGATGACATATTCAATAACTACATGTTGAACCCAAAGAAATCGAAATTGGGATAAAAAGTTCCCTTGGTAAAATTTAACATCCTAATGGCGTCACATTAAAATTCATAAAATTAGTTGATGAGAGAGAAAATGGTATCTCATCACTTGGAAATAAAATTTACATCAAAAATTATATATAAGAACATATCCCAAAATAAAAATATGTAAATTAAAAGACATAGCAAAATAAGTCTTTTTAAAATAGGAGTGTGAAAGGTTCCCTTACCGATTTGGGAAACTTTCGAAACGTACACCTAATGAATGAATGGTCATAAAATGAAGATGTAACTACCCATAAATTATAGTATATTATACAAATAGTTAAATAATGGGAAGTAAAAAGACCACACAAAAGTAAATAGTGTCCAATGTAGCATGAATCTCACTGTAATAAAAAGTGAGATGAAAATCCCCTTATAAAAATTCGGCAGCCTAACGGCTCCACATAAAACTTCCAAAAATGGATTGATGAGATAAAATAGGATCTCTAAAAATATTAAAATAAAATTTACAGCAAGATGAATATAAAATAACATCCCCCAGCATAATAAAGAGGATCTTAAATAAGTTACATAAAAAGAGTATATAAAAATAGAGAGGTAGGATCCCTTACCTCAAGTCCGACATGTCTTGTTCGTTTATTTATATTCTGGAATAATAAACATTGGTCAATTTATAATTGCTTAAGTTCCTCATTTAAATATTATTATTTAGTTCATATCACATATTAGAATGTTATAATAATTGGTTAATAATGTGAGTTCATATCAGACGTTTTTGTCGATGTTTGGTATATGAGTCAAAAATGAACTTGTTTGAAAATGATTGTCCATGTATTTATATGTAAATAATCTCCAAAATAGTATTAATGATTTAAATATAATATATATCCAGTACATATTGATTTTATACTATACCATAACATTTGGGGATAAAAACAAATGAAATGCACCGTTCATGGAGACGGTAGGTCGTGCGTACGCATGAACGCTACATTCATTTCTATTTCTAACATAATGAAGTTAAATCATAATTATATAAAGATATATTATAATTAAAGTATAATATAATATATAATATCATTAACTCTATAATTGATATGTCCCTCATAAAGTTTTACCGAAACAAATCATTTTGAGGGGGCGGTAGTCCGTGCATCCTAAAATGAAGATATCACGTTTACCAATAATGGAAACCATAAAGGTATGACATAAATGAAAAATACAGAATCGTAATGAAAACATAAACATATTATATATCATATATAAATATAGTGACATTTTAATGGCCACCTTTTAAGGTGTTAGAAGAATATTGAACAATCATCGTTTCGTGAGGCAGAAAATCGCCATCCACGGAAACATTATCCTATTTAACCATTAGATGTACGTGTGTGTAAGTGTATCTCGAATACCTATTATAAAAACATCCTAGTATATGTATGATACTATTTTTTTAAAAAGAAATTAAAAAAAGAGTTTAGGGTGGTTGGAGAAGCAAAATAAAACAAAAGAGCATTAGAGAAGACTTTACCTTTGAATCGGGTAACTCCTCTTAGTTTGAACCAAAAGGGTTTCTTGAAGATCTTTCTGCCTAAGGTATGGCATCTAGGATGAAGAGAGTGATTTGGAGAGTTAAAATGAGCAGATATTGGCCGAGAAAAAGGCTTGAGAGGTGTGGGTAAGGAGGTAGAGGTGGGGGCCTTTTATAAGAGGAGAGGAGGGGCACTCTTGGAAAGGTATAAAATGTTACTTTATTTCAAATGAGCATCGAATTTTAAAGGTCCCACATTAATGTATTTCTAGGATAAGGTGATTAGGGTTCGAAATCCACCTATCAAATAGGTTTTTGACATGTTTATGTCTTAGATTTTACATTATCGTTTCATTATATATAAATCGTTAAATAATGAGGTAATCGCTACATCATTATGGTCTCATATATAATTTAATTTATTTATTGTATAAAAATTATAAAAACTAATATGATGTAGGAAATCATTTTATCTTTCCAATGACTATTTATAGTCCAAGGGATCATTTATGAAGACAAAATTAAAAATGTTTTACTCAAGTGATACATTCTTTGTTCAATTTACTTACTTTAAAAAAATAAAAAGATAAAAAGTCATTATCACACAAAAGTGATTACATGGGGTCCCCAAGTTTGGATCAAGGAATACCATGGTTGGATATGACACAACCAGTATTAATGGGACACATTTCGGTGTCATTTTTATATTATTATCATATTATTTTATTATCCTTAACTACCTGATTACTAATTAATCAAGATAATTAACTATAATTACCGTCGTTACTATTCAGAATGTCCAAAAAAAAGTCTTAATTACATAATTTGAAGATTCTAATTCCAAATATGTAATCCATTTTACCAAATTCCAAACACATAAATGAAAATAATTAATTTAAAAATAATTCTCATTGTCAAACCAAATCACGGGTTTTTTTGAAACAAAATATATGAAATGTTTGGAATTAGTTTATGCCCAATTCCAAAGTGAAATTAATTATAATGACCCCTATTGGATTAAATTATAAAAATATATTCTAATTAAACATTAAAACCAATTAAAAAGATAATATATACATATATTTAAATTAGATGAAAATGCAATTTTGATGTAAAATGCAATATTTTTCACTATCCATTAAAAAGAATGGACATTGTCAGAAACATACCAAAAATTTAACCAAAGTAAATTTAAATATCCCAATAATAAATAATAAGTTTATTTTGAAAAATATATCTTATAATATTTTTAAAATTTAGATTTAAAAAAGGTTCTCCATCAAATGGTGGTAAAACAATCTTTTAAAAATATTAGAGTATTTATTTCTTAAAATTTGATTCATTTGGATTTTAAGCCTCTATCATTTATTGGATAAATGTAAAAATATTTGACAAAAATATGTAATCATTTTGTAGGTATTTATGTTCATTCCCTCTATTACAACGACTAGTCGTTAACTATTATTATATTATAATATTATTAGTGTGCAATGTAAGATTTCAATGAAACTCGTTGTTTCGTATAGGGTATGCCATCGGGCATAGAATTACCTTTAAATTAGTATTAACATTTTATTCAAAAATATTGATAAACATTAGAATGTAATATTATTTATTTACCTGAGATGTTACATCCTTCCCCCCTTTTGGGAATTTCATCCTCACAATTTCAAAATTGGGCTTGGACAATTCATTGAAAGTCCCGCATCGGAACAAGAGTCAGTAAAGCAATCTCTTTAAAAGAATGGGAGAGAAGTACAAAGGTCACCCGAGTTAACCCATACTATGATTACAAGTATGAAAATATGGATATGGTGGAAAAATCTAAGGGTCATGTTCTAATGGAGAGTGATAGTAAACATGTCTAGGAGAACGTTAACCTCAAGAAAATCACAATCTTGTGATTGGTTAAACGATATTCGATTCTCCAGTAGGAAAAGTTAAGAGACAACATTTTTTGTTTTAAGTTACTCTTAATTAAGGAATTTATTTTTGAGCTTAAATAAATCATAATGAAACATACTTACTTGCCACGTAGACTTTCAACTTTTACTAGATTCCTTAATCAAACTCATATTTTCTCCAAAAGACAATAATTTAGGAAGACTTGTTCGCATTAAGAGTACTATAATCATCTTCATAATAATCACCTAATCCACAAAAGAGAACTATATATTTACCATGTATTTAGATATCAACCAAAACCAAACCAAAAAGTTTAGTACGAGATTAGATAATACCCAAAAAGGATATTTTTTTACAAAAAGAAAAACTACTCCTATTCTCCAAAATTTGTCAAAAAAACCCAAAGATCAACAAAGACCATTCAATAAACATATATCCATAAAATTCTCCAATGTAAACCCAACTAATATTGAAACCCAATTATTCGAATGATTTAATCACATAGTCTCCCAAGGTACAAATTAACATTTATCTCTAAATAACATAAGTTGCTCTAAAAGTGTCATACTGAAAAGTAATTAACCTAATCACATATCTTCCATGATAGGTTAATAATTTCCATAGATAAACCAAAATCAACTTACTCTTAATTCATAAAATCATCTAACTAAAAAGAATCATTCAAACTGACCAGCGACTTCACGTAGTCAAGTGGTAGGCGATAAATACCAATTGCACTTTGGTTGCGGGTTTGATTCTTGCTGCATCGTCCGATGCTACGAGTTGTCACATGGTCTGCGTGTTTTCCTTTTTCCAAAACTATATGATTATTAAAACATCCCCCCAAAAATAGATAAAATATTCATAAATAACCATAAAATATTTTAACCTCAATTTTACCTCATGCCTTTCCTCTTCCATTATAACATATAGTAACCCATAATTACCTCAAAAGTAAGGATCATATAAACCTGAATGGTTACCTTTATAATTATCACATCAACATCCACATTGAGATTGTTCTCTCATACAAGAGGCATTAGAGAACTCACCAGGGTTCAAGTGGTTGATCACGACTCCAGATAGTTGATTTAGAATGACCACAAGATTTCTCCTTCAATCCACCATTTCATCCAGTCTCTTAATCAGAGAACCACCACTGTTTCCTTCAAACCCATTGTCACTTTGGTTCCTGCTAGATCCATCCATTTAATAAAACCAAAAAGGTATGTGTGAGTATATCAACAAAATCATCATGTACTAAAGAGGAATATAAACACTATGATATACTTATACAAGTTATCTCAAACTCATTCCAACCTTCAAAAATATCAATGACTCTATCCAATATAATAACCATTGTGTTCATACACAACTTGTCACTTATGCTAAAACAACACTCTAACCTCTAATGTTATCTAAACCTACCTTTGATACCAACTATAAGGCCCTAGCAATAACCATACTTAATCTTCCGTTATTTCAAGAATACACATTGAAGATCTTTTCAGGTTTATAGTTTTAGAGAATTACATCATAAATCATGCATTATATTCCACATTTAAACAAATTGTTTACATAAAATATAGTATTCATTTTTAAACATCAATAGAAACATATTTAATATAAAACATGGATTCTTTCTTGACACTTCCTTGACACTATCATCATATCATGTACCTTTCCCTTGACCTGTGAAAAAACATTTCAAAAACATGGGATGAGCATTAAAGCTCATTAATGGATATAAAAATTCAAAAAGGAAACATTAGTACATGTATACATAGGAATCAATGAAATCATTCTTTACTCATAAAACATAAGCACATTAACATACCTCATGAAATCATAAGATTTTTGAATAACTCATAGAAATAATAAGACATAAAGGTAACTTCAGGCATTGATAAAATTCTTACACAGGGAGTAACCCTCATGGTTATGTTTGGAATACCCATTACAGTATATTCCCTAAATCTATTCGGAGAAACCTTAGCCTTTAACCCCTTCACGTTACCCAATGCATTGGAGAACTATATCGAGCTCAGCCGCCCTTAGTTTATCACGGAACCACCAGTTTTCA
The DNA here is from genome assembly GCA_963277665.1 of Viscum album. Lineage (NCBI taxonomy): Eukaryota > Viridiplantae > Streptophyta > Magnoliopsida > Santalales > Viscaceae > Viscum > Viscum album. Next base: position 1,957,523,823 of record OY728150.1, read on the forward strand.
TAAACAATTCCCACGAAAAAAAACATAATCATAGCACATAACTTAAGAACAATGGAAATATAACATTCCCACATTGCAATAAAAATATAACTTTTTAAGATATTGAAATAATGAATCCATTCAAAAAAACCATTTTCAAAACCATTTAAAACATTCAATAAAGAGATTTTTGAATCAAAGTGTCCCATACCACCTTATAGCTTTTAACATTTTAAACCATTAACATCTATATAAATAAACCCTTTAAACCTTTTTGAAAACATGGATATTAATAAGAACAAATCATTAAGACATTTAATGCGATATTTTAGATAAAGTGTTTTTACCAAAATTAAAGACAATTGAATACAATAATTGAGGAATAACATTTAATAATTACTTTATAATATCATGAGAATAAATGGATTCATGATATAATATTTCAAAGTACAGTATATACACCATTTAAGAGTTAATTGGTTCATAACATCAATGAAGTCTCAATAGAAATGTAAAATGTGATGAAATCCCTTATAAAGAAGGTATCTTTAAATTAAGGATAAATCAATATCAAAATTATGTGTGACAAATATAAATACACCCAATATAAGTGGATATTAATTGTAAAACAATAAAATGTCATTCTAACATATTAAAAGGATGACAAATTCAATAACTACATGTTGAACCCAATGAAATCAAAATTGGGTTAAAAAGACCCCTTGGTAAAATTCGACAGTCTAATGGAGTCACTTTGAAATTCATATAATTAGTTGATGAGAGAGAAAATGGTATCTCATAACATGGAAATAAAATTTACATCAGTAAGTATATAGAAGAACATATCACAAAATAAAAAGATGTAAATTAAAATACATAACAAAATAAGTCTTTTTAAAAGAGGAGTGTTAAAGGTTCCCTTACCGATTTGGGCAACTTTCGAAACGTACACACCATGAAAGAAAGGTCATACAATGAAGATGTGACTACACATAAATGAGATTATATTATACAAATAGTAAAATAATGGGCAGTAAAAAGACCACACAAAAGTAAATAGTGGCCAATGTAGCATGAATCTCATAGGAATAAAAAGTGAGATGAAATTCCCCTTATGAAAATTCGACAGCCTAACGGCGCCACATAAAACATCCAGAAATGGATTGATGAGATAAAATAGGGTCTCTCATCATATTAACATAAAATTTACAACAATAATAATATAAAATAAGATCCCCCAACATAATAAAGAGGATCTTAAAATAAGATACATAAAAATAGTACTTAAAAATAAACATAGAGGTAGGATCCCTTACCTAATGTCCGACTTGTCTTGTTCGTTTATTTATATTCCTGAATAATAATATTTGGTCAATTTATAATTAATTAAGGTACCCCTTTAAATATTATTATTCAGTTCATATCACATATTACAATGTTATAATAATTGGTTAATAATGAGAGTTCATATCAGACGTTTTTGTTGATGTTTGGTACATGAGTCAAAAATGAACTTGTTTGAAAATGATTGTCCGTGTAGTTATAATTAAATCATATCTAGAATATTATTAATTATTTAAATATCATATATATCTAGTAAATATTCGTTTTATACTATTCCATAACATTTGGAGACAAAAGGATATGAAATGCACCATTCTTGGAGACGGTAGGTCGTACGTACGCATGAACGCAACTTTCATTTCTATTTCTTACTTAATGGAGTTAAATCATAATGATATAAAGATATATTATTATTAAATTATATATTAATATATAATATCATTAACTCTATCCTTTATATGTAACACATAAGGCACTAACGAATCAAATCATTTTGAGGGGGCGGTAGTCCGCAGATCCTAAAATGAAGATATCACGTTTACCCATAATGGGAACCATAAAGTTATGAAATAAATGAAAAATACATAAGATTAAGGAAAAAATAAACATATTATATATCATATATAAATATAGTGACATATTAATGGCCACCATTGAAGGTTTTAGAAGAATATTGAACAATCATCGTTTCGTGAGACAGAAATTCTCCATCCACGGAAACAGTATGCTCTTTAACCATTAGATGTAGGTGTGTGTAATTGTAGCTCGAATCATTTTATAACGAAATCCTATTAAATTTAAGATACTGGTGTTGTTACAAAAGAAATGAATAAAAAGAGTTTAAGGGGGTTGTGAGAAGAAAACTAAAACAAAAGAGCATTAGAGAAGACTTTACCTTTGAATTAGGTTACTCATCTTGGTTTGAACCAAAAAGGTTTGTTGAAGAGATTTATGCCTAAGGTAAGTCTTCCAGGATGAAGAGAGGGATGTGGAGAGAGAAAATGAGAAGATATTGTCCTATCAAAAGGCTTGATAAGTGTGGTTAAGGAGGTAGAGTTGGGGGCAATTTATAAGAGGAGACGACGGGCACTCTTGGAAAGGTATAAAATGTTGCTTTATTTTCAAATGAGTTTCGGATTTTAAAGGTCCCACATTGATGTATTTTGAGGATAAGGTGATAATTATTCGAAATACACCTATCCAATAGGTTTTTGACAGGTGTAGGTCTTAGATTTTAAATTATCATTTCATTTTATTTAAATCGTTAAATAATGTAGTAATCGTTGCATCATCATGGTCTTATATATAATTTAATTTATCTACTGTCTAAAAATTATAAAATAATACAATGGTGTAGTAAATCATTATAGCTTTCCTATGACTATTTATAGTCCAAGAGAAAATTTATGTAGGAATAATTAAAAATGTTTTACTCAGGTGATACATGGTTTGTTCTATTTACTTCCTTTAAAAAAATAAAAAGATAAAAAGTTATTATCACACAAAAGGGATTCCATGGGGTCTCCAAGTTTGGAAAAAGGCATACCATAGCCGGAAATGGAATAACCAGTAGTATTAGGACACATGTTGGTGTCATTTTTATATTTTTATGATATTATTTTAATCTCCTTAACTACCTGATTACTAATTAATCATGATAATTAACGATAATTATCATCGTTACTATTCTCAAAGTCCAAAAAACAAAAGAGTATTAATTAAATAATTTGGACCTTATGATTCCAAATATGGAATACGTTTTACCAAATTCCAAACACATAAATTGCAATAATTAATTTAAAAATAATTCCCGTTGTCAAAACAAATAGCGGGTTTTTTTGAACAATATCTATGAAAATCATGGCATTAGTTTATGCCCAATTCCAAAGTGAAATTAATTCTAATGAACACTATTTGATTAAATTGTAAAAATATATTATAGTTAAACTTTAAAACCAATTAAAAAGTTAATCCATCCATATATTTAAATTAGATGAAAAAAGCAATTTTGATGTAAAATGCAATATTTTTCACTATTCATTAAAAAGAATGAACATTGTCAGAAACATAACAAAAATTTAACCAAAGTAAATTTAAATATCCCAACCACAAAGAATAAGTTAATTTTCAAAAATAGAGCTTATAAAATTGTGAAAAGTTATATTTAAATAGGTTCTCCATAAAATGGCGGTAAAAAAATCTTTTGAACATATTAGAGTATTTATTTCTTAAAATTGGATTCATTTGGATTTTAAGCCTTTAAAATTTGTTGGATAAATGTTAAAATATTTGAAAAACATATGTAATAATTTTGTAGTTATTTATTTGCATTCCCTCTATTACAACATCTAGGCGTTAACTATTATAATATTATTAGTGTGCAACGTAAGATTTCGAAGAAACTCGTTGTTGTGTATAGGGTACGCCATCGAGAGTACCATTCCCTTTAAAGTAGTATTAACATTTTAATCACAAATATTGATAAAAATTAGAATGCAATATTATTTATTTACCTAGAATGTTATATTAATAGTAGTTATAAAATCATTCAGAGAATATCAGGACACCATATTTTCAATTAGAAACACCTTTGGATTAACCAAGGTCATTTGTTCTCATCTTATATTAAAATCCTTAAAATATGATTGTAATGGAGATGTAAATTATCCTATGCATATCCCCTGGGAGTGTCATAACCAAGAGTGCAGCAAGGCCCGTTTTCATGCAACAGTTCATGTTTGAGTCTAGCTTAATGCGGTGTTTCCGGGTTATACCCCTAGGTACATGTGTACCAAAGCTGTCTCTACCTGATCGTATCCAGACAAGGATGTCTTTCTTGGAAAACTCACAAAATATCTACAATACAAAAAAATTTAGGATGTTCTTCTATACTAATCCTCAAATTCAATCTTAGGACTATGATACATAATCATAGATTATCTAAATCAAAAATCCAAGGTTTGTACTAAAATTCCTCTGATACCAACTATAATGCCCCAACCGTAGAATCCCAGAGTTGGTGAATTATTACGTATAATTTCCATCATCACAAAATATCATGTCTCAAAAGACCAATTTTTTAATATCCTTGGATGTACTAGATATATTAATAAGGTTTAAATTTCATCATAAAATGGAAAACTACAACAACATTGTTTCCATAGACAAGCCTGAGATCCCATAGACTGTCCCTGTAGGTAATTCATAATAAACTTTTTCACATCTGATGAAAAATAAAACATAGAAAGGGGTGATAAAGATTCTCATAAAAGATAAAAATATAGTATAAACTTTCATAGATAAGAATAAACATTTAAGGAAATGTATAATACTAAAACAAAAGCCTTTTGAATATAATCTTCAATATAATAGGGAAAAGATAAAATAATATAATTCAATTTACATATTCACATGGATATTCTATTAGTAGAATAATCACATGCAATATCAATGTCATATTTCATAATTATGGAATGTATAATGACATACTTTCATAACCACATAGTCAAGGCCTTGTGCGAAGACTAAAAATAAGATTTCGTCAATGCCTTGTTCCAAAACACTAGTTTATCTCAGGAGACATACTGATGCATCAATGAGCTATAGAGGGCTCCACCCATCACTTACTATGTCCAATTAATTGTTTATATGAAAAGGTTGAAACATAATATGAACATTCGAATTAAAACTAGCATACAAAATGTCAATATCTTAACCAAAAACAGTGAATGGTATAGAAATAGTACATCCACCGTCAAACATAACTCATTAAATAAAATATAGAAGATTGTATTATAATTGATCATCCTTAATAGAGAATAATTAATGATATTGACATAGATTAAAATAATCATCAACACTATTTGAGAGAAATATCACCCTTTTTCTTGAAAACATTTAAAAGTATCAATATTTATTAAGAACCCATTTAAAATATATTTTTATATATATGTGTTCCATAACACATTGAAACATTTAAAATGAATTTTAATTTTAAAAAATTAATTTCCTTATAAATAAATCATGATATACATTTTTAAAACATGGACATTGACGTGAACGATTTAGATTAATAAATCATTAAAAAAATTTAAATGATATTTTAGTTGGAGTTCCTAACCAAAAAAAAGACACTTGAATATAAATAATTGATGTAATAAAAACATTATAATATCATTATATTATAAGTATTCATGATATTCTATGTCAAAGTACATTATATACACCATATAAAAGGTAATTGGTGTCTAACAACAAAGAAGCCTCAATGGAATGTAAATTGAGATGAAATCTCTTAAAAACATTGTATCCTTATGTTAAGGAAAAATCAACGACATAGTTATGTGTGAAAAATATAATTACACTCAATATTATTGGATATTAAGTGTAAATAAATCATAGGACATTCATACAAATTCTTGTAAAAACAACACTAATGAATTGCATGTTGAACTAAATAAATGGAGACTGAGTTAAAATAACTCTATTCAAGTTCATATCGATGATGTGAGAATTTATCAATTGATATTTTATTTGTATAAAATTTATATCCAAATAAATTGGAGGGGAAATTATTACCCAAATAATAAATTGTGATTCCACGCATAATCATAAATTAAAATAATCAATGAAGTATGTGTAAAGCCGAATGTGTGGAAATTGAAATTTGAAATTCCCTTAAGAATTTGGTAAATTAAGAAACATACATCTCATGAACAATGTATCATAAAATTAAGATGTAAATAGAGATAAATTAAAGTATATAACATAAATAATATAATCATTGGGTGGTACATACACCACAAAAAAGAAAATAGTGGCAATATGGTATGAATCTCACAGAAATAGGATGTGAGATGAAAACCCTTAATTCTTTGTAATCAATCGAGTCGTTTGGACAAAAGTTAATTACAACCAAATTAATCACAAAATACCATGAATTTAAAGAGAATCATGATAAAATATATATCAAATTACAGTAAATAGTACACAACATTTAATAAATTAGTGGGGAACAATGGAAATCTCAAGGAATTAAAAGTGAGATAAGAAACCACGTACCTTGTACTATTACTTAGTCGAGGTTAGTCTATTCTCCTATATAATGTGGAAATAATTGTCATTAACTTATTCAAGAATCATATACCTTAATATGATAACATATTTGATCTTTTAGTATTGCTTTGTTAATAATATTTCAGTATTATCCAAGTTTCTGGTGTTAACAGATACATTTTACTTTATATGCTTTGTTTCTTAAGTAGTGTTTGTTATAAATAGGGTGTAACTTATTCATATTCAAGAATGATATCACGTATTTAAACATTATTTTTAGTCATCTATGGAAAATTAATCTTGAATGGATTACGATGGGGAATGAATCTCATCACATTCTTGGAGAAGGTAATCCGGACGTACGCACGAGTGACAATATCATTCTCTTGATAATAAAATAATATATAATTGGATGTTATATCATATATACAGAATCCTTATCATGTTATATTTATTATTTAAATCAATTACACATCATTATTATACCCATCCAAATAATAATTTATTGAATATCAATTACACCATGACGTGGAGACGGTAAGCCGTACGTACGCACATATGGTGACTTGTCATTCAAAGGATGGATAGAATAATGAATACAGTTGTATCATATTTATAATAACATAAAATTATATAGAAGATACTAGATTTATTATTTTATAATTAACACAACAAAGAAAGAGGAAGTGGAAGATAAAAGGAACTTAAATGAGGTGATGAGTAATTTACCTCTTCTTCGGTTTCTTCCTTTTGATTTGATCAAATGGGCTCCACAGGTTGGATTTACAACTAAATAAATCCCTACAAGATGAAGGTAGGACATTTGAGAGGGTATTTTGGCAGAGGTTGGCCGAGCCAAATGGATTTGAATTTGTGAATTAGAGAGAAGGGGAAGTGCCATTTTATAAGAGGGGTGAGGGACACCTTAGGAAAAGCTAGAAATATTAATTTATAATAAAATCATTTTCGGTTTCTAATGGCTCCAAAATGATTTATTTAAAATCTAAGGTGGGGATGGGTCCAAATCCAATCACCCAATAGGTTATAGCAAGGTTTTTCTCACTATATTAACTTTATCTTTTAGATTTAACTCTTAGTTAAATAGTTTGACATTTTCCATGTCTCTTTGTATTTTTAAATTATATGGTTAATAAACATACTATAAACATCCAAGAGAACCCCATTTTTTTCATTAATGATACAACTATCATTATATATGTCTTTTGTCCAATCCATATATTTTTAGGGATATAATATCAATTAATAATATAATATTTGTTTTAAAACCCCTTTTGTGTCAATTTTAACAATATTTTTTATATTGTATTTTATAAATTCATAACGGACTTATTACTTAAAAATAAATTCATCTAACCTTCCCTAATATGTCATATTAACCTATAAAATTAGTGTAATTCAATAAAAGTGTAAAATTAAATTTATTTGGATATTTATAATATCAATTATTTTAATATTTTATTAATTATGTAATTCATACATCATCATTGTGTCATAAATAAATTTAATTATTTAATGTCTAAAAATTATAAATAAAATATCATTATGTAGTAAATATTTTTATCTTTCTAATTAAAATTTGTAGTAGAATTTTTCTTATTTATGACCCTATATTATAAATGGTTTAGTTATTAAGCATTGAATTTAACACTTTTAACTCTTCTTTGAATTAAATAATTATAAATGCCTAAATCTATTCCATGTAGACTTAAAGGATCATATATTTTTCTATGGTTTTTATTTGGTCGAATTAAACTTATCAAATAGAATTAGGACATGTGTTAGGGTAATAATAATAGCGTTTTTACCCGTAATTACCCTATTTACATTTAACCATGGTAAATAAAAGTCAAAAGTAACTATTCACCAAAAAAATATTTTTAATTTATTGAACCAAATTTTACTTTTTGATATCAACCATGTCTCTCTTATTTTTTAAATTCAATTCACAAAAAAGGTAAAAGTATGTTTTATTCAAATTTGGAAATTCCCCTAAGAGGTGGGTAAAAGATGGTTAAAAAGTTCAATAAAATATTTATATATCTAAAATTGTTATAAACTGACTCCAATGAATTACATAAATCTTATATAGGTAATATATATCTATTTTGAGCTATAATAAATTTAAATAAAATAAATAATTATTTACAAAACTAGTTTCAATCTATAACTCAGTGCTTTTTACTATTCATCAAAAAGTTAATGTTTCCCGAAAAATACCAAAAAGTCACCCTATGCTAATTTTGATATACAGAATCCAAAAATGAAGTCCATTTTTTAAGATAAAATTTCTAAAATTTTATAGAGTGGCTATAAATATTCATAATGGCTAGTTTGATTTGTCGCGGTGTGTTAGAATCTCGAAGTTGCGTACAATGCGGGCTATTACATTATTCAAAGGGAAACGTATTGTGGAATCTTGGTGTGTAACATAAAACATGAAAATAAATAGATTTATTGTTATTTAATATATATTAATGAGGAATAAAATTATTTATTATTTAAAAATAAATAATTAGATATTGATATAGTTTATTTTTTAATAAAAACAATATGCACAATATTGAATGTTATAAAATTGAATAAATATATTACCAAATTTTATATGTAGAAAACAATATATAATTATATTATATCTATAATTCTCATAATTTTTTAACATGTACAGAAATTTTTGAAATTTTTGATCAATAAGAAAAACATCAAAAAATATTATAATTTAATGATCCAAAAAATAAATAAACCTATTAAATAATTATCCTTCAATACTATATAATTATTTTTCTCATTCAAATAATAAAATAAATTATCATGAAAATGATGCAAATTAAATATAAAATAAGACTCATTTATACTATTTATAATGATTTGATAATTTGAACAAGTAGTTATAATAAAACATGTCAATATTTAAAGATATATTTTGAATAGTTGTAATTATTTAATATATGAACATATAAAAATAATACAGATATTCAAGTACTCCATCATAAAGCATTTAATTTCTTCTCCGAAAGATGTAATTCACAAAAAATAACACTTTATATATCAATTAAACTAAATCCCATAAAAAATATGTTATTGAAAAACAAATGAATATTTAAAACATTATTTTAGAATACTATTTATAGTGCATCAATGTAATCATTAAAAGTTATAAAAATATTTAAATATAAGAGATTTATTAAATTATGTATTGTTAAAAAAACATAACTCAATATTTATAATCGAATGTTTTCTCACACAAAACCCATTATTGATAATAACCAAGAAATTTTGTTTTGGGAATCTAAATATTAAAAAAACCATTTCTTATTTCTATATAATCAATTAAAATGTGAGTTTTTTAATTATATTTAAATATAAATCAAAATAAAATTTATTTTTAATACATTTCAAATGATGGAGAAAAGAAAACACTTTACTTCTGAATTAAAAAACCATTTTGCAACATATTTGATTATTATACTATCAAATATTTTCAATGTTACTTTGGAAATTAAATGTTGGTTAATGAATTAATTCACCAATGATTTATAATATCAATAACCTAATGTATAATTATAATTAAAGGTAATAAGTCCCATAACATTGATATAATGGATAGAAATATGATTATATGAATTCATGGGAATGAAATAAATCATTGTGAGGAATAATATATATATTTTAATATCATATTTGATATCATTCTAAAAAATAAGCTGTCGATAGTTGCACCCACAAGTCCAATCTATCTTTCATATCTCAATGAAAAATAATAAATAAAATCAATATAAGAATAATTGATAATATATCTCTCAACAAGTGGTATTTGAAGTCGATCAAGCTGCAAATTCTTATTACATCCTAAGAATATTGTATTTTCCTTTCGTTAAATTACTAATATATATATATATTCAAATTAAATTAAAAATAATACTAAAAATAATATAACATATAAAATAGTAGTTATCTATAGTGGTTTAATCGATGATGAGTAATGTGAAAATGAATGACCCAATATATTATTATAGCCCCACTAATAACATGGAACAAACATGTAGTACATTCATTTACAATATGTTATTCTATTTATTAATGACAAAAAAATTATATTTTTGAATGATGTATGATATCACTAATATGTTTTATGATCCCACTATTGATAATATTATCCTTTTTGTCCCATATGCATATCTCACAGTAAAAGGTAATCTGTGCAGTGGGGTGATAAGTGGGATATATAGTTTCAGAAAGTATTTGAATACTCAAAACATATTAGTGGCACGAATAGCCTAATCATATCATTCATTGTCTCACACAACTCCCAAAATTATTTTTCTAAAGATTCAATCATTCTAAAATATACTTCTCCCTCAAAATATTACTAATATTACTAGAATGTTTTTAATAGATAAATATAACTTGTCTTCTCATTCATGGCCCATTTATTCCAACATTCCTGATATTATAGTCTAAATTTCAACCTTACTCTCATATATTTCGAACTCAAATATCATTTACACAAATAGGGAGTCCATTATAATTTATTTATATTATTTATTGGAGTAATTAATTATAAATAGATTATAAATTTTATCTATTTAATTTTATAATATGGTAGAATATAGTAGTCAAATATACAAAAATATATTTTCAGTTTGAATTAGTTGTGAAAATTTCTATTTTCTATGGTGAATTTGGGGGATTACAAGGATGTTTGTGAAAACTCTAATGATTTAAATAACAAATTTTGATACATTTAATCAATTATTTGTTGTCATAATAAATTATACCATCCCTGATAGATATTATATCATTGAATGAACACTTAATTTATCTCTTAATGTTATCTCTTTAGTTCCATTAACCTATAATAATAAAATCATTGATTTTTTTGAGAATATGAAATAACAACATTACATATTTACATTACACATACAAACAATGATTCATCTCTTTTACATCTAACTAACATCCCCTTGTATTATCATTTCAAAAACCATATTATTGAAATATATATTCATTTTTTATGTCACAAAATAATATATATGATGTTATGAACTGATAATAACACTATCGTATGATGGAAATTTTCATTAATTCATCATAACTTCTTGAAATTTACTTATGTTATATTTCATATGATATGTGGATTAATATAATTGGTGTGAATTATTAGAAACATGTGTAACAAATAAAATATAAATATGAGATCTAAAAAAATGGTCTCCCGTAGATGATCTTGTATATTTGGGTCAACATGAATATAATAATAAATCAAAATTATTATTTTTTCCTCCATATTTTATAGTCACAACTCTCATAATTTTTTTTTTGAATTTAGACATAGAGAATATTTATTTATATATAACCCTATAGGTGTCTTATTATCATTACTATAATATTTTTATAATATAAGTAAATGATTGTAACAATGTTTACCGATCCCTGAAGAGTTGTTTGACCTTTTTGTAAAATGTGAATTTTATGTAGTGGAATGCAGAGGTTCTCTATATGTAGGAATGTAGAGTATCACCCCAAAATATTCAAGATGAAATAGATATTTTATATGACATATTACTAAAAAAATTAAAACATTTACTAAAATATTATATATAAAAAATTGGACCAAAAAATCAATAATGTTTTGGATATTTTGAAAACATAATTTTAAGAAACATTTTCACATATTATATAATACATTTAACATAAATGATAAAATAAACTATTACAAAAAATATCAGATATGAAACCATATAAGGAAATTAAAACAAAACCCATGTAACATTATAACACAAAAAATATTATAAAATAATATTTATCTTATTTCTCATGGAAATGTCCCTATTTCATGTCGAAAAATGGGGTTTAAATGGATTTTTTGTGGTGTTGGTTGAATAATTCCTCACATGAAACACATATGTTTTAATTCTATATCCTTTCGAATCTATTAGCAGCTAGTCATATTCATGTAACTAAAAACAGTAATCAAAACATTTGAATGTGATGTCTCATGAAACTACATTGAAAATATTGTTATTTATTGGGAAATGGTTCCACAATCACATAGGTAATCATATTGGTATGAAAAGGGATTTCAGGATCATCAACCCATTTTTTGGGGGGATTATTTCCTTCTAAGGGACACTCTTATATTATAAAGGCATATTCATCAAACAAAAATTATGTAAAAAATAGAGAATCAATAACCATGATATAAAGTATAGATCATTAATATGTAATATAATGAGATTCAATTATATGTATATGAGATTCTCCATAAATGGTGATATATTAATGTATATGAGGTTCTCCATCAATGACACCATTTATAGTCGAACAATATATTCATATTTTTTTTGTCATGATGCATGTTTTCTTCCACATAGTGGGGAGCTCTGCAAGTTAGTGTAATCTAAGAATACAATAGTTGTATTGAAGATAAGATTAGGAATATGAGATGGGATTTCTATGTATCCTTGTGAATGTAATCTAAACTAACATTCATTAATTTTACAAAATGGTTAACATCCAACCTTTTATGGTGATGCGATAAGAAAAGGACTATTCTTTTTAACTTCATGCATTAAATATGTTTAGAAGGAAGGTCCTAAGATATGGTTAGTGTGGAAAACACATAAAACAGTTCTTCAGGTTGGTGTAGTATAGAATACGGAATTTTATCATGGAAGCCATCATTTTGAATTTCTACTAATAACGATGAAATAAGGGGGAAAAAATAAATGTGGTCTTCTATGTTGGTGATATATATAAGTAATATTATTTAATAAGGATGATAGAGGTTTGGGAGTGTTAGGTTGGACATTGAAGTGGATTCCTACAATCCCTATTCGATAGAAATCAAAGACCACATTGTTTAGATTTATGGTCTTTATAACGTAGGAGGAGGTAAATTATTACTTCAATTGAAATATATTATTTTCAAGGATTTTCTATTAATGATTTTATTTCATTGAGATTGTGATAAAATGTTTGAGACTTATACTGAATTAGAGACTCATGTGGATTTTTTATTATTCCAATGATAGGATCACTGCTAGGCCAACATGTGTATTTCTTGGTGTGGGAAATAAGAGAAAGAAAAATATTTGAAAATCCAAATATTCTATTTTTTCAATTGGTGGATAATGATGAGGATATAGACAATTGGTGAATGTCATGTATGAAATTCTAGGGTATTACTCCTAGAGGTGTGACTTAATGATGATCTTAGTTTCATAACATTTGTAAAGGTGGAAGAGAGGTCAAGGGTGAGGTTATGGATTATAATAAGTTATTCTCATACAATTACCATAAAATTTTCAGTCCATCGATGTTGCCACCGGACCCGACAGGACATCGACCAATATCCCTAAGGTTGGGATACTCATTTACATGAGAATGAAAAGTTATGAATATTCTGAATAAACCTCCACCGGGGGATTTATGGAGGAACATTGACTAATAATGTTAAAAAAGAATGAATTGATGAAATTATTATTTTGTCATTAACATATGAAATATGAATTGTGGAGAAATGGATGAGGAATTAAAGAAACAATTCACATATTCTAGTATATTAGATAGAAATTCATTTGAATAGATTATGAAGGGGCCGATATGTTTCTCGACACTATGAATAAAGTGATTATAAAGGAAACTATTGAAAAATATCATGAGGATACCCATGTATACATTTCTATAATTTTTATTCAATTTGGGGGTTCATGAAGGGTTCTAAAAAGGTTCATACATGTAAAGAGATTATCTGAACACAATATCACCCCTTTCATATGGCTAGATAGATCATATCACGAAGGATCCCTTTTGAGGGTGTCTTTCATTGTATGTGTTAGGTTAATTTACCATGCTATTATTCACTATTCTTCATCTATATCAATCCCTTTTTCCCTTTTAAAAATACACTTTATTTATAGGTACAGTTAATAACTATTTTTCTATGAGGGATGTTCGGTCACAAAATATTCATGGAACCATGTGGCTATGTAAAAAAACTATATTCCATATTAAATTTTACGGTTTACAAGGATGTAAAAAAACACCATGCTACAAAGTAACATTAGTGGTGGGAGGTGTTAAATTCAAAACTTCTCTAACAAACAAAGTGACCATTTCTTGATGTGTTATGTCAATTACTTCTCCAATAAACAAAAGTGTCCATAAATGGTGTTTAAAGAAAACTTACCCCAAAAATAATATTTCATTTTTTGGAATTATTTCAATCCCTCACCCTAAGAATTTCCATCATTTATTTGATATAACACAATGCAGAACAGATATCCATCATTAATTGATTTTTCTATTAATGGGATGGGATTCATTTTTTTCTCATCATTTTACATATTTTAGAATCTACTAATGTGTTAGCTATTCATTATTTTTGTTTTTAAAAATTATTCGTAGTTTTATCATATTATTTAATGATTTTATGAGGTCCAAAAATTAAAAAAAATAATGGGAATGATCAGTAGGAATAAGATTCAATATCAAGGATGTAGGTGATTTGATTAATTTACTAGTGGGGTTCATGTGGAAATGAAGGATGTAACACACATATAAAATGTGATAAGATGATGAATTTATAACCTTGAGACCTATCCAATCATTGCAAATTACCATAATCACAAAACATTACATCCTTCCTCAAATAGAGATTTCCCTTTGTGATTGACATTTCATGTACAATGAAATTCTTTTTCCCCGAACTGATATTCCAAGAACTATGTAATTTTTTTAGAATAATAACCTCAGTATAACAATGTAATGTTCCATACGTTAAATTTGTGATGTAATTTGGATTATATAACACCCTATGTGGGTTACATAATAGACTATGTGGGAGTTTTCACTAGGAAAATTATGCTACATTTATGATTAATGTTAATTCAGTTTGGAGAAAATGGATCCTAGTAATAATCCATTTTCCATTTTTATGACAACTTCATTGATCAAAAATAGGATGGGAAATTTAATTGAACTAAACATTAAGACCTGCCATCACCATGATATTATTCATCATGAAGGTATTATGAAGAGTACTGTTTTCTATATGATATAGATTATCCATTTTATAAAAAAACTACCTCTATATAACATCATGATTCATTACGGTATTCTAATGCAATCGTCTGATCAAAACATTCCACAATTTTTAAATTTTTTATACCATGGTAAAATGAACACTTATGCTGTGGGACACATCGCTATTGAATCATGTCAAGGGATGATTTTCTTAATGAACGAATACTTATGAAAATAGAAAAACATTTATTTCCATGACATAGAAATGAGTCTCACTCTTCTAAATTACCCATAAATTTTTATACTTTAAGTAGGTTATTCCATTGGAATATTGAGCATAAACTGGGTTTTGTGGTTGGGATGATGTTTTTGTGATGAATGGGATGGACATTATGGATGCATCAGGATTGTGTGAAATGTAAGAAATAGTTATATTTTTTTCATGTCATTCAAGTGATATTGACTATACATTTCACATAGAATTATCCTACCAATATCTTTTCATAATCAATAACTAATTGGTTTTCTGAAACCAAGACCTTTCCCTTACCCTAGGAAGAATTATAGATATGTCTATGGGATATCTATAGATTATGGGTAATTCTCATTAATGATAAATATATTATGAGTTCATTCATATAGAAAAATCCTTCGAAAAAACTGAACATGTTTTTTCATTATCAGTATACATAATTATCATATAAGTGTAGCCACTAGGTTAACCCTTGCACACCCATTCACTTATTACAACCAGAGACATCATAAATATATTTTTTTAAGCTAGTGGTCTAAGGCTAATGGTTTAGTGAACCAAGAAACATCCTCCACAGTAATTTAGAGTTTTTACTGGTTTGTATTGTTCCACTCATGAGGTATGAAAACATTCTATGCTGGGATATAATATCTTAGAAAATAAATCTTTATATATTATGGTGGAAGAATTTTTGACCATATTATTGACTGAGTGGCTCTTTCAATAATTAAATTCTTTTACTTGTGTAACACTCTCCACCATGATAATGGAGGCCATTTCAGTATATGTACAACTTATCTACCAATGTTTTACCATTCTTTCACATATTTATGATTTTATGGGAAATATATAGATTGATTATCCCTACATAACCCTAGAAAACCATTCAAATTTTCAAATTGTGGCATAGTGAAAGAATGTTAGTGATATGAATATTTCTATATTTTGATGACTAAACAGTCTACCTTTTAACCTAATCTAATGAAAAAAATTTATTTTTCAACCAATATCATTGCGCATTGATAGTTCTATTCAATTATTAAAGGATCTAACACTTTTTTCATTAATTTATTATATAACACCTTCTGAAGTTGTGATTGATAATTGTGGGGGAACATTATAATTCTTATACTATATCATTTCATTGTGAGATGATATTGTTATTTCTTGGGTAGATGGAATAACAATTTTCATGATATATACTCCCTATTGGTTCAAATTAAAAATTTGATTTCTTGAATGTGTATCATCCTTACCTATCATTGTGATTATGTTGGAATCTTACCAATCCATCCTTTGCTAGCTGTGGTTGATGAATATGTGTGAGAAAACTATTGTCAGAATTATCTTACGTTCCAAATATTATTGGTTCAAAATTTCATGTGGTTGTGTAAAATCATGGGTGGAATACAATCAAGAAGGGATATTAAGAAAAATGGTCAGACAAATTCATAAATTTTTGGATTCTTCATGTTCATTAACATCTGTGCTTCTACCACCAATTTTGGATGAATATAAGTTATATAAAAATATATATATTAATCTAGCGGTAGATTCTTCCTCATGTTATCCTTTTTATACGAGTGGTTCACACCCAATATTATTTTCTAAAACATTTTGGCTACTGATTGACATTGATCCCTATAAAAAGGGATTGGGTGATTTACTAATAGACTCCACATTTACTGGATTATTCTCTAAAATTAAATCTGAGGAATTTATGGTGTGTATTTCAAAAAACTAAATCACAATATGGTTTCTGACTATTAATAGTGGATGTGGTCCCATATAATATTCCAATAATTGATGGTGATCACGGTATAGATACCACTATCATTATTAATCATCGGTACATACAAATGTATACTAGGAAAAAAATACATTTTCTTTCAGGATTTTGCTTCAAAAAAATTACAAATAAATTGGATATCCGTCACCTAATAATCCATATATTATGTATACATTGGTTTTATTATATTTAATTTCATGTCTTATTAGATTGTTCTAATTTCTAGGGAGGATACATCTACTTCTGAATGTGGTCATTCCCCATTTAAGATTTCTAACAATAATGAAAATTCATTAAAAGATACTTATAAAGAAATTAATTAGTCCATTACTGAGGAAGAAATAATTCATGATTGTAACACAATATTATCTAAAGTTATATTGGAATATGAGGCTCTTGATGCTAGAGTAAAGGCACAACTATTATTGAAAAAAATAGTGCATGGATATTTGAGATAGAAATTTTGTGAGATGAATTCCATCATTAGGAATATGTCTACATTAGCAAAAGATGATGTAGGCTACATAACCAATACTTTTTAGGACTTTTATGCCTCATTTTATGAGTATGATGACTTTTTGAACAAAGTACATCAAATATCGCTATAGTTATTTCATTTTCAAATCATTTCATAATAATTTTAAAGATGGGATTCATGAGGTTGACATTATTCATAAAAATATATTTCCAATGAAATATATCTTTTTAATTATTAATGAAATATTATATTATTGCATTATCTTTTCATCACATCAATTTACAGAATTTCAAAAAATTTAAATCAAGATAACACAACTCATTAACCATCATATAATAGAAAAGTCCATAATCATAATAATTATTTTCTAATATACTATGTTTTTTTTCATTTTTCAATGGCTCACATATGTATGTAGGTATTATTAACATCCAAATAACACCATTGTATTATTATTGGAAAGAAATGAATTAAAATGTATCATAATTTTAGAATATTTTAATTGAATTGTGGTGACCAAATGTTTAATGTGCTTTAATTTTTTCATAGATTGAGGGACCTTAATAAAATTGTTTGAAAATTTCTAGAATCACATTATCTTCCCCAAAATAGTTATGTTTCATATATTACTATCCAAACATTTACCTATATCTGATGTGAAACAGATAATATGGGCATGATTCAACTTTTAATTTGGTCACCTACCACTCGTTTTCAACATGATGAGTTTTAATCTTTTATTGTTTGTAGTTTAGGGTCTATCATTAAAAACTGGTGCTAATAATATTTTATGATGAACAACATTAATCAATAATAAGTCAAAAAATACTTCCCATAGAAAAATTCATTGAAAATAATTCTATGCGAGGAGTGGTATCATAATCCCTAAATATAATGTTCACAAATATGGAAAGGTAACATGGGAAAAGTTCAAAAGGAATTTCTATATACCATGTTTGAAAGGTGTAATTCATTATGATTCTATCAAAAAATAAAAAAAATGAAATCATTATTTCATATGAATTAATAATCTTTAAGTTGATGATCCATATTTAGGGAGTGCATTATATTAATCCACATCTGGGAAAATTATTCATAATCAATGAAAATGTTTCCTTTATATTTTTATTTTCTATACACTATTATCTGATGTGTGTATCCATAAATTTGAGTTTTCCCAATATAATGGATTGTGGTTATGGAAATACTGAATACATCCATGATGTGTGATGGTATGAAACTTGGTCAGGATTTTCCACGTGTCAAATAATTCTATAAAATCATAATTTGAAGGAGATGAAGCATTTTTTCTCCAATAATGAGTTTTCATGTGAGGGGAAAAATTGTGTAGATTCTTTCAAGGGGTTAGGACATACATTTTGTGGTGTGGTAGGTCAAAGAATAGATAAGTCATGTGTCACTATGGACATCGTTGTGGTGATAATCATGACCAAAATAGCTCTATGGTCATGATATGATGAAATGATATAATAACATCTCATCCTACATAATTTTATAGTGATGTGATCCATACATTTTAAAATCACATTAAATAGAAATTTACTCGTTTCATTGAATCATTTGATAATGTCATTTGGTTTTCTTTTTATGGTCCATCCTCATGGAAGTCTCATTTATTACTACTCTAGTCAAAATGATTCAGCCATACTTTATTAATGATGAGGTAATGATGTAAGTCACAATATAAGTGTTTTTAATCTTTAAATTTACATGAGAATACTACACAGTGAATGACGATGGAGCATGCTTCAATATTGTATTGTAGAATAATTTTTTCGGGGTGTGTGGAGAAAGACCGGGTTTCTTTTGGGGATGAATGTGACATTGGTTTAAAAGACCTCTTAGGGGAGACATATGCAAAAAAAAGAGGTTGTACTGTGTATTTTTAACAATTTATATTCTCTAGAATAAAAAATTATATTACTAATGGAATCAAAAATATTATGAACATCATGATTTCTTAAAACATGGAGTTTGTTTTTCATATAGAATGTGATAGAGTATTAATGGTACATTTAGGATGGATTTGAATAATAACATCTAGTTATTTCCATACATGAATATGAAACATATAGAATGGAGGAAATGATTATTATTAGACATGATATTTTTGTTTTGAATATTGCTATGATTCTTATAGTAATAGGAATCCATAAAATTATAGTTCTTGGATAGAAGAATCCATATGTAGGTTTGATCCATTCATAGGGAATGTTGAAATTTTAGAACTACTTTCTATCTTGAACAATATGTAAGATACAAGTTTCACTATATAACCCATTAAGATAGCAATCATTTGATATGTAATTCTTTAATTTTGTAGTGGTGGGAGACCAACACCATGGATAGTGTTCCTCTCATGCAAGGTCCATAGAGATGTTTTGTTTTATGTTAGGAAGTGTACAGAACTATATAGTTTTAACATTGCATAATAATAAAATTTGGTGTTCCATTTGGGATGTTTCATCAAGTAAAATACTTACTTGGATGTATACTGATACAACATAATCATATTTGGATTCCCTTACAAAAATTTATTATCCCAAATGATATATGGTCGACATGAAAAAAAATAATAACGTTTAATTTCCCTAAATTTAATATATTAGAAGAAATTAGAGGCATATTTTATCACATTGTTGATGATCCAGGATATAATATCTGAGTTTCAATACATTTCATTGAAGATATAAGAAAATCCACACACATTTAATGACACATATCTTATTAGATAATAGATACTAAAGAGGATAATTCACTATAGTGAACGAAAATGGCATCATCAAGAATAATATCGTGCGAGGAGAATGTTTTCATGTTGTTTTTAAAAGAAAATAAGATGAACTGATCATTCATTATGATATATTAATATAAGGACTTCTATGTAGTTTATATTAAATCATCATTTAGTAAATTTAAATGATGTTTAATTTAATTTGTCTTATATGATTGTGTTTTTGTTGTTTATTATGAGAAATCATTTACCAAAATGATGTTGTAATTATTTTTTATCCTCCCATAAATTGAAGAATACGACGTTAATAGAGGCCTTAGGGGTCGAGGGATAGATACAATGATATTTTATTGATATTTATTTGGGGTTGGGCCTATGGTAGAGGCCTTAGACATCACTTCATATCTTTTAAATAAATGAATCATGTTAGAGATTGTTTTTTAAAATATTTTCATCATAGATCTTATTCATTTTTCAAAGATAGGGAAAGTTACCTATTTTTTATAAAAATGAATATACTTCTGTTAGTGTCCTAAAAATCGATTTTTTATATATGTAGTGTTTAAAAATTTATCAAAATTAGATCCTAGAACTATATATAGGACATCGGTGTAACTAGACATACAATATGGATGAGAATAAATCCATATGTAGTTCCTTAGAAGGGAACATTGATTGTGTAATAGGAGACCAACACCAAGAATTATTGTCAGGTCAAGAATAATCCGATGTATTTCAATGTTTTATGTCATGTGATATGTATTTGATTCATGAAAATGTTATTTCAACCGGTAATAATTTATCATATATTTTAATTTCATTAGGAATATACAATATTATATTTATTTTATAGTCGTATTTATCAGATTATTGTTTTTGTAGTATTGGATATTATGTATAGAAACATATGAAATTCAATTTATGTTTATTTCATAAAGAAAATTATTTATTGGTACATGATGTAATTCTTGAGTAATAATTCCTTGATAGGGGACATAACAAGATCTCTATCCATTGAGATAATTAAATATTCTCAATTTGTGTGTACCTTGTGAATATAATAATTTCCCTCCCACTATGGATTACACATTGGCTATTTATTCCACATTATCACCAGGGAATGGAGAAATAGTAGTAGTTCTCCATGGAGGAATTTTTAAACATGTACATTCTTGTTCAAATACCATGATATTAAATTTTTGTGGTCTTACATGTGATTCATGGAATGTAGTTTTTGTCATCAAGTCGTTATATCTCCTCTTATAGTTTTTGGGATTCCATGACATTGGATAAATGATCATTGATAGAAATGATATGAAAGGGAAATTAGAACTTAATGGGAATGGATTTGTTTTTCCATATACCAATGAAAACAAGGTCCCTATCATGGTAGTGTGGGTTGTTGTATAATTATACCACAAGGCATGCTACTGTAAGAGTGTCCACGATATTTTATCTTTAACCGCCATCTTCTTGACAATGATTGATAATATAATCTAGAAAATATTAAATCTATATATTAATCATAGCATGATATTGATCCAAATTATTGAAATATGTATTATAACCCAGAACCATTTCTTCATCCATAGAAAAATTGAAATTGGTTCCATATTCCTACATTGTCATATAAGGTATTCTAATTCATGTATTTATATTATTGTTCACTATGAATAAAATTCTATTAGTAACAATTTTTTATAGTAATTACATAGATCCATTTGGATAAGATGGAAGAATTAGTGATGATGTATTTGAACTACATGGAAATAGATAGAGTGTATGTACCTATAATATCAATTCCCTATATTGTAAATCCAAAAGATTATTGGGAAATTTATAAAAACTCTATGGGTTGAAGTATGAATTTGGTGCATACAAAAAAAATGAAATTTTATGGTAATTATTTTTGAAATACCTATTCATTTAAGGATATAAGTATCTATGTATATAGACATGATGTGAAAGAATGGTCTCTCAATGCTTGAAACCATAGGGTAATTTTTATACTTCTTTCATGGCCATGATAGTCTCTTCACCAGCAATTCACTTGAGAATGACTCTATCGAAGCCATGTTTATAAACTAATTTTTACGGATTTTGTATATAATAATAAGTTAAGATAATATTCCTTCATTGGGTGTGATATTTTCTAACATTTTATAGGGGATGTATTTTGTTTGGGTTTTCTCAACAATGTTCATCTAACTAGTTATAGGACTAATTAGTTTAGGGATATAATTTTCCTTATTGATTTGTTCCATGTTGATATGAAAAGGGAAACATTATTCTGAAGTGTGAAATGTTTATAACATGTTCATCCTAGTTTGGATTAACCAAATCCATAACAACATATTTTAATGAATCTTCTCCATCATTATGTGTTCATATGATGTGATTCAATGCCAAATATGTTGAGTATTAATACAATTACCTTTGGACAGAGTAAATCATATGCACAAATTATTGATTTAAAAAAATGTCCATCATTGATCTAATTTATAAACAATTAAAAAGTAAACAATGATTATAACTAATTCATCATAGTCTATATCAACCAAATCCATATCTTCAACTTTTAATGAATCTTCTTGAGCATTATATGATCGTAACATGTGATTAAATTGGAAATACATGGAGAATTATTCATATTACACATTTACATAGTAAATCATTTGGATGAACTCTTTTTTATGGAATATTATCTATTGATCTAATGGATCACCAATTCAGAATTTCCTTTTATTGTCAAATGTTCTATTGGAATTTGGAGTACATGTTCTAGTCCTCCAATGAGGTTCTGATATTCTTCCTCATTTATTGCATCCTTCTAAAAATAGGAAGTACTATTGTAAAATTGTCATAGACTGGGGGATGATAATTATTCCTGACCTGAATATATAATGATTGGGGTTATAAAAAAACCTTCCATGTTGGTATTCTGGATGAGCCATTAAAATACATCTCCCAAATCTATGGGATCTCCTCAAGAGATAATACCCCTTAATTATAAAATTTAGTATTTAATGACATTTGTTATTCATTTGGATGATGTGTATAGAAGTCAACTAATTCCGGTGAATTTACCACTTTTGAGGGATGAACTAATATAAACTTTTAAAATATTACCACCCATTGTATATTAATATATAGAAAAAAGTGTGGATAACTATATATTTTATCATGTTATTACTAGCAACCAAGTGGAATTCATGGTTTTTCTAGTTTTACCTCATCATGAAAAATAGAAGAATTATACCCAAAACATATTCTCAATAACTAAATAACACGTCACTTTATTTATCATTCTTCTACAAGGATAAATTTTTTTCATTACTAGTGTAATTATTTTGATTTCATTTAATAGACCCAAAGATCATTCTATGACTATCAAATAATAAATTTGTGGCTTTCCCTCAACAAGTGGCATTACCACAGCTAGGTAGAAAATATATTTCATGAAACTATCAAATTCTTCCTCACAGTTTTTATTCCATTGATATCTGAACACCTATTTAATAGACATAGTGATGGTAAAACACATCCCTTTGAAGGTTTCTATGATATCATTAATATATGAAATGTTTCCCATTAATCCCAAAAAATATTTCTAGTTTTAAAATAGATATATAACATGTGTGGTATTTCTCTTATTATGAACATCTATAATGCCATTATGGAATATTCTGAATTAGCGTAATTTTCTATATGTACCTATAAGTTCTCATCTGAAGGGATTATTTTTAAGGTTATGCTGAATTAATTTCATGAATATAGTCTCAAATTAAACAAGATGGTCAAGAACATTAATGAAATTTATCCAATAAACTATCTACAAAAATCATTATAGACCTCCTAAAAAAGAGAATCATGATGAATGGAATAAAACAATATTATTTTTCACTATCATTCTTTATATCAAATGACATTTCTCATTATGATTACTCCCTTTGAAATGTTGTTAACGATGAAGAGACTACATATTCATGGGATTAATGGATTTACTATTTCATGGTTTATAAATAAATCATGTAACAATCATTTTTTCACATTGTAGCATTAATATGTTTTTAATGTGATTAGAAAAATGAATTCATCTTCCAAAAAATGTCGATTGATATTTCTTAAGTCAATCCAAAATATGCTTTTCCCATTCATCATCATTACTGAAAATCTATGGACTATTGATATTTTCATAATAGAATAGTATAATTAAATTGGTCTTGATTATATGGTTGAATTAAACCTCATTTTTTCCAAGTGGTTTTGGGATTATCATTCTAAAATCATTTGTGTAATCCCATTGGTTTTTTGGGGAGCCTAGGTGGTCAGTGGCCACATAGGGATCAAGGGAAAATATCTATGTTTAATTCTTAGAAATCACATACCGATATAATATTATAAATGTGGTATACATCAAATTTTTTTGTCAGAATTCATGGATATCATCTTAAAAACTATTTGTTGATCCTCCTATGAACCCATTTTTTTGTATGAGTACTTCATAAGTTGGAGAAGCACATTACTCAAATGCTAAATAGAAATACATGGGGTACTCATACAATTCCCCTTCCTCATACTGATCTTTTTATTCTTATTCTAGCACTTAAAAATCCTCATATTGATTATTAGAATTATAAATTTTTTGAAATATGTCATAGGTAATTTAGTAGTCAACATTTTGAAATCTAAAAGATAATATAGCTTCGTTCAACCCGAATTGTGATGTGGGGCTTTAATGAAGATAATTTTTTTTTTGATGGGTGGGAAAGAATAATAGTCACACTCCCATGGTCTCATGAAAAATTATTATGAGTAAACTTATAAAGAATATATCTATTATGTTATAGGGGTTGGAATAATGGGATTTTCATATAATAAATTAACAATATTTTAATGTGTAATGACATTTGCAGTGTTATTAGGCTCAGTCCACATGACTAATATCATGATGTTTTACAAATACTATTTAAAAATTATTAATGATATATTTAATCTGATTGATGATTTTAATGTCCAATATTATGAAATATATCAAGGGGTTTATAGGGGTGATTTGTAGACCATATGGTGTAGTAAGAAGAATTAATCAACTTTCAAAGTATTGATTCCCATCCATCTTGTATAATATCACATCAATATGTTGTTATTTTTATTATTAATATGGGGACTCAACATCACGTAGCATTCTAATTTTACTATTAATGGAGTAATCGAGGATGTAGTGGCATGATGATGGAATGGTCCGAAGTTGATGCATCTAAAGCCTTCTGAATAGAGCATTAGAGTCCATATCTGTTTGAATATATAGATATTCTGAGTGAGATTAAAGGATTGTAAATGATCTCAAAGAATGATTACTATGAGGTTATTTTACAATATTTTTAAATATCCATGTAGAATTAAAATTTAAGGGGATATTAGAGAATAAATATATACAAGTCTATCATGTGTTTAGACTGGAATATGTTTCACTCCGAATACTTTATCACTGAAATCACCTTAGATGTAAACCTCATTTACCATGTTGAAAAGTACAAGTAATTGTCGTGTCACTATATAATAACACATTTTCCACACTGTTTGGAAGGGACATTCAAGGGGAATTATTTAGGATTGATCTATGAAATATATACAATTGAATTGCAAACCTCATCTTCAATCTCATGAAAGAACAAAAAATACTCTATGAGTTCTCCTTGGAGGTCAATTAATAAACAATATGTTTACATGATTGAATAATTGGGTATCATCAATGCCAATTTCATTAAAATATAATTCATATTGTATAACATTTTTGGAATCATAGATGAGGATTCTCGTTCACATGTGCTTTAGTGGTTATGTACTCGATATAGGAAGAGAATCCCTTGGAATAGAAGTTGAAGGGGACCATGTCCATTGTTGGTTTGAAAAATAGTTCTTCTTTCATGCCAATGTGGATCATATAATTTCACCTCCTTTAGTAAATCTTCCAGAATGGTCTAGCTAAGATAACTAATGGCATATGTGGTAGAACATTTCATTTCATTCTGGTAGCAATAATGATATCTCCTATGATTATAAATGTCATAGATAGTCAAAGAAGGGGCAGTGAATATGTATTTTTTCGTGATTGTTCTTTTCAAACTAACCTTAGCTCCTACACTTTGGTCCTCACGCCCCCAATAAAGCACATGTAACTCATCATCATAGGAATTCTCTTCATTGGAGAAGGGATCCATTAAGTGAATGGAATTAGTGGAATGGAATATTAATTTATATTATGATGAGGATTTATTATGGAGGGTCTACTCTTTTGGTATCGATTTTTGGGATGGTTCTTATGTCATATGTCCATGAACATTAAAGTATAAATGATTCTAGGAAGGCTATCTTATCCAAATAAGATCATATTACTATAGTTTAATTTTGCATATCTAATTTCACTACTTCTTGGAGGACTGCTTATTTGATATTTCTAAAAAACAATGTTAGACATGTTACTAAAGGGGAATCTGAAGGTAGAGATGGTTGATTCAACTGTGTAATTAAGAAAACATTATTTCTATTCATTTTATTCATTTATCACACAATCTTTGAACTTTAAGGAACAATTTCTCAAAACATGTTTCCAATCAAATTAATTTAATATGAATGAATTGGAAATATGTTCCACATGTTCTTTTTTTCCAACATCAATTGTCCATATTTCATCATTTTTATATGGGCTTTTCTGAGAAAAGATAGTTTTTTTCATGTGTTACACAATGCCTGGGGAAAGGGGAATATCATTAGAGATCATTAAAAACTACATGATTTCAGTTGATTCATTTTAATAAAACAGGTAATTTTTTTCTCAAATATTTATATCAGACAAAATTTACTTTCTCATCATAGAGTGAATAAATGTTTTACCAATGGTCCCTAAAATTATTTTTACTCAATCCATTCTAATCTTCCTAAAAATGAGGGTGTTATTTATGATGCTCTAAAGGGGATACTACTAATTAGTTTGTGTGAATTGGTTATCATGCAATCATTGGGGATATCGTAAGCATGATAGTATATCCCAACATTTTCACATATTTTACCCATTGTTTGACTGAATTAGTCCAGGCATGTAATTGGGTTTTAAGAACGAAACATTCAATCTATATTAAAATGTTGAAAGAACATGGAATGTTCTTATATATTAAATACTGTGGATTAGTGTTCACAAGTTTCCACAAACATTATATATACAGAGGGATGAAAAATATTCTTGTTGAAGGGCTTAGTTTAATTAATAAGTCAACCCTTCCACCAATAAATTAAAACTATGTTTGTGTCATTATATCATTGTTTCTTGTTTATAAAGATAGAGATCATTGATTTCAATATCTTTGAGGTGAATTGAAAGTGAAATAATTGAAAGTAATATTCCCATAAAAATATTTATAAGGCTAGTATTCTAGTATAGAATAAAATGGAGGGTCCTTAAAAAGTTTAAAGAAATTACCCTAAATTTTATTTCTTCTAATTATGCATGAGTTCCCATAAATAAATCAAAAAATGGAAGGAGATACATCTGGTGGTTCTCTAAGTCCCATGATCTATTAATTTCATTTAATATATCACTCCAAATGTGTGTGTGTGTTGGTGGGTGGGAGGGGGGGTCCACACATTCAAGGTAAGGATTCCATTAAATATTTACTATTGAAAATCATTCCTCCATATCATATAATTGGGATATCAAGGGATCAATAGCAAGGATAATACTTAGTGGTATATTTGAATGTAAATGTGATTAAACAGGGTTAGAAATAGGTCGTTCATGACATTGAAGATCCACCAATACCTACATTTGTCACTCATCATTGGTTATCCATTGATTAATTTCTTTATTTTGTGTTATTTGATTCAATAATTATTACAATTCATTATACCCTACAAATATTGGGATAAAATAAATTGTTTTCATGGTCCCAAGGTTGAGTGTGTTCTCTAACTCCATTATCATTGATATAAACAAACCTTATTATTGAGGGGTATTAATCCAAATGGTGAGAATATGCTCTTATTGAAATAAATAACTAGTGGGTACATTAAATCTCAATAGATTTGTATTTAACTTCATCATATCCTTCATTTCCATCTCATATTTTGTGAAAATCACATCTATGATGAGTTATTTATCTATTTCATATAGATAATTAGATGTAATTATCCCATTACCCATTGAGTGGGTAATATTGGATCTATCATAAAATTCCCTATGTTTTTGGATATATTAACATTCGAAATATTCCAAAATTCATTTTCTATATTATTTTGGACCATTTTCTGAATGAAAACATCCTATTATAGATATTATTCTCAAGAATCATCTTTTATGGAATCCAGTAGTTCAGTGTAGACGTCATTCCCAAAAAAATGTGATTTGGGTGTTGTATCATCAGTAGAATGAATTTTGGTACGATTGGAACTAGGATATTTACTAATGTAAATGATATCATCAAGATTAGTTAAAACATTAATGAATAAAAAAATTTATTTATTACAGATACAATTCCCTTCCAACATGTATTATATTGGAACTTATTGGAAAAGGATTAAATGATGGTATCCATCACACAACTTTTTTTAATGTTTTCCAAATGATGGAATTGGGAGATAAGACATGAATAATTGAGAGTATTTCATTTTATAGTATTCATACTAAATAAAAAACCCTTTTTATTTGGAGAGGATGTTATGGAATTAATTTCACCATCCATGGGGGCTAGTGTTTCCCTTATTCCACTGTTTCCATGCCTCAAGAAGAATTTGTTATACTTGAAAAGATATTGTGTTAAAAATTATCCCAGTTCATCAAAATTTTTGATGAATCTATATCATGGTGGATAATACGTCATTGAATTCATTTTTACCATTAGTCACCCGCATTTGAGGATGAATGAGGATCAATAAATGTTATGCACGAAATCAAATTTCTTCTATCTTTCCTATGAGTGTGTCAACATGTTAAACAAAGAAAACATATGATTTAATATTTCCATTACACATGAAATTTGAAAATATATTGATACCATAGATTGGAGTATTATCATTCAGGAGCTTCGATGTTTTGGTTTTAATGATTTCATGATCACTTATATCAAAACCTAACTTGACTCAACCTCTATTTCCATTCTTGTTATTTTCTCCCCCTGGGGATATTTCAAATGCCCCAAATTTATTAGGAATGGATACCCCATCCCTTCCATTCCTTTCTCTATTGTGAAAGAATATCTTAGTCACCTAGTCACTCATCATGTGCACCAAAAAAACTCAAGACCATTCATGTTTCTATGTAAGTGAATTGTCCAACACACCTATTATATGAACATGATATAAATAATTGCCTACAAGGTGGTAAAATGGTTATACAAAACCTAAAATGTTTCCTCCATTAATATAAAGTTATTTCTGGTCAAGACATTATTGGGACAAAAATTTCTTATCATCTATAGAATTAACAATGGTCTTATTTTGAAATGTTATATTTTTAGAAACATATGTATTAATTAAGGATCATTTCATTTTACATATCATGGAATTCCAATTTTTTTGGGTAGACCCGTGACTTGTTACATTTCATAAATACCAGACCGTGTTTTTAATCAGCTATCCTTATGGAATGGTAATTCTCTCTCCGTGAGAGAAAAACTGCCTTATAGATTCTACTATTGTTTCTAAAATAGTTTATTTGGTGATGGTTGATAAATAGCATGTTGGTATTATAAAAAATGATTATTTACGTTAAAAATGTTTTTGTATAGGTATCACTCTAGAAAATAATCTTGTGACCATCCCTTGGCTGACATGGTGAAATATGATTGATAAAGGTTGTATTGTGAAAAAAAATCTTAATTTTTTTAATGAGTCCCTTCAATATAGACTCACATGGATTATTCTTTAATAAAATTTAATTCTATTTCTTTTCAAAAAAATTATTTCTTGAGAAACTAAATAATGGGAACTTGTATTTTCTCAACATTTTTATATGTCCATCCACTAAGCTATCTTATAATGCATTATGAATAATTCTATATGGATGGTATCTAGGGAGTCCTCTATAAATTCTTGGTCGGATAATTGTACATACATTCCCTTATTATCTATGATTTTTTTCAATGAAATTTTTTATAGTAGAATTTATTCTATTAGGTATATGATAAATTATTAAAATTATCATCTCCCAGAAACTTTTATGCATATCATTAAAAACTACCCCTTTTCTAACATTGATGATTTTTTAATTTGGTAGCCTACTCACAATGGTGTGCTTAACAATTTTTTTATAATTATTAGTTTCAAAATGTTGAAAAATATTTTGGATGGATAATATTTTTTTAAATACCTTGGATAAATCCTTCATGATTCACTCTTTTTTGGTGTCTTTCACACAATAGTGTTCCCAAAAGACCTTTTCCCTCAATATATTTGGAATTCAACTATTCTCTAAATGTGGACTATTTAATCAAAAAAAAGTGGATTCTAATCAAATATGTCTTTAATATTCCACAACTTATTTTTTTGAACTATATTTTTGACATTTTTTATTATAGATGGTTGATTATTCACAATTTTAACTCTCATCTAAAGAGATGTGAAAAAATGGAAAACTCCTAACAAATTTTGAACCATTTCCATAATGTTGTTGCTGAGATACATCATGGGATCTGGTATGATAAATATCATATTACTCATAAAACTTTTTTATTCATACATAATGCACGTCAAATGGTATCCTTAAATCCATATGTGAAGCTACAACACTGCAAAAGGGTCATTGTAACAACACTGTGAATGAAATTAGGGTTCTATAGCATCTTCAGATTGATGGAATTTTTCCAACCCCGACACACTATTGATTTGTTCTAATGAGCTCCATTTAGGGGTGGATTAATGTAAACATGGATGGTGCCTCCAATGGAAATCCAGCTCCCATGGGTTATTGGTCCATCTTCAAGAATCACCTTCATTAGATCCTTAGATTCTTTGTTAGTAGCAATGGAAATTCCTCTTCTTTAGAGTCCAAAATTATGAGTATGACAAAAGATATTTCATTCATAAAACACTATTGTTGGTAAAATATCTCGATTGAACTTGATTAGACAAGTGTTTTGAAAGAAATTGGGAATGGATGGAAACCTATTTCATGGTTTATTACTACCCATTGGATAGATTACATCCACTCGCATCTCGACATCAACTACATCATCAACAATATTTATCATGTAGAAAACATGGGTGTACATTTCCTCGCTAATAAGGGATAAAATCAAGGAATTACATAACATGATGATCTCCTTGCTGATTTATTTCCACTTTGTGAAAAGGATTGTAATATGATTCCATTTTTTACTCATATAACATCTTACTTTTATAACAACCAGTATTTAGTATTTTGTCTTGGCCACCATCTTCTTAAAAAGATGGTCACATGGAGTATGATTATTTTTATTGATTTTTCTTATCATTGTTGATGACAATGAGAGCTGTTTAGGGATTATTGTTATTTGGTAACAATTTTTCATGAGTGTGGATCACATTCAATGACCGAATTATCGCCATTTCATTACATGGTGTCACATCATGATTATTTTCTTTGGTCATGGGGAATGATGAAATTTAATTATCCATGTTCTCCCCATCCTTTAATAGAGACAGGTGGTACGGTACTAATGAATACCCTTATAATATAATAAATTCATTGATTCATTCAATGTACAAATTTATTCTTTTTTCCATGATTTTGGGAATCTTGTAGTTGTAGAGGATAAATTGTAAATTTGTTGAATAATTTATTCAATTAACATAACATGGTTTTCATATCTCAAATATTTAAAAATCATTGAATCTATGTGGTGATGGTTTCTAAAAGGATTATATAGATGTTGTGCATGCAGTCCATTAGTAATACCCATAGAATGTGAAATTGAGAAGTGGATGCGGGACATACAATGATGGTAATATCTTTCTTAGCTATTTTACATTAGTTAAGTAAATTGTACTCCTCGTCATATATTATATATTCATCTAGTTGATCCACACAATGTGGTTGTTACCTGAATGATTTTTATAGTATCTGGGTTTTGTAAGGATATAAGTTACCATGATAAAATGAAAATTACTGAGATGTGGTTTATAGGATTATGATTTCCTCAAACTATATTCTGGAAGAGAATGACTATCCCATGTTAAATACATTCAATTAAAAATTATTGGGCTTATACTCCCATCCACCTCAAAATTTTGGGGATTTATCATAACTAAATATCTAAGGGGAGGACCTCATTATCTTAATGAAACACTTTCATAACTACAACATTTATTGTAGATGATAGAAAGGGGAAAAATTCTTATTGTTTGGTTTCATATAAAATAGAAGGGCCACCTCATATTTTACTATGTGAAAAGTTCTTAGTATAAATCTAATTTTAATCATAATGGTATCATTATTGGTAAATAAACATTTGAGTACCTCTAGACATATTGGAAGTAAAGATTCTAGGATGACATATTCAATTGTGACCTTTAGTTTGGTAATTTGATAACATGTCACTAGGACCAGTAAAAACATTTAACATTTGTTGGAAGAACTCAAGAACACAAAACAATAGTACACTAGGGTTGTGATCCTACAAAAAAATTTAATTTCACTGGATGGGATTTCTTCCATGATATTCTCCCTCATGCAACTACAATAACTTCTATATATTGTTATTTCCATTTATAGTTTTAGTTCTATGAAATTCATATGTTTCTTAGTGGATTTACCAATGTACTGTCAGAATATTTAGAGGTATATATTTCTTCTCTATAGTGGAAAAAATGATGAATGTGTAACACCCCAAGCTTCCACAATATGCTTTTTTTGAATAATACAATAGATTGCATTGTGCAGAGCTCTGAGTTCTAGCACCTCCCATCCAATCAAACTAGCCATTTAAAAATTATATATGAATAGTAATACCAACTTTTTTAAATTTTACAATATATATATATTAAAATGGACATCATTTTTTTGATTTGGAATATCAAGATTAGAATTTGGTGAATTTTTTGTATTTTTTTTTGAAAACAATCAATTTTTGATGATTTGAGAAAAACATTGTGTTATGGTTTATACATACTTTTTATATAAATAATTATTTTTTAATTTAAATTTATATTAAAGTCAAAATAGATACATAATACATATATTTTTCTAATTTAATTCATCGGAGTTATTATGTATTAATATTAGATATATGAAATTTTATAGAACATTTTAACGTCTTTTACCAACCTTTTAGGCACATTTCCAATTTTGCATAAAACATAATTTTACATGTTCTCGGAATTGAATTTCAATAATATGACAGACATGGTATTAATCAGTAATCAAAAGTTGGTTCAATAAGAGGAAAATAATTTTTGATGATTAGTAACTTTTGAATTTTATTTACCATATTTAAATGTAAATAGCGTAATTAATGATTAAAATAAAACAATAATAATATAAAATTACGCCAAAAAATCTCCAAATTCAATTGGATAAGTTTTTTAGATCTAAATCTGCATTTTTAAGAAAAATAAGATCCTTTCTGATCCAATTCAATAATATTGGGACATTTATTAGATATTATTTAAAAAAGTATAAAATGTGTTAAATTCAAATTTTATTAAGTAAACAAATCTTAATGTATAGTAATACCTAAGATTAATTAAACTATAAATTATAATTATAAAGAAAAACCTATTTCCTACATCATGGAATTTTATTTATAATATTAAGACATTAAATAATTAAATTTATTTATGACAAATTGACGATATAATAATTACCTTATTCATGAATGATTAGAATAATTGATGTTATAAATATCAAAATAAATTTAAATTCAAACTTTTGATGAACCCATGAATTTTCTAGGAGAATATTACATTTTCGGTATTATTCAATGTATTTTATTTGATTTAATAAACTTTTTATGACATTCACAAAAACCAAATAATAATTAATGTTAAATTTGATATAAATGAGTTTTTAAAACAAATACTCTATTATTAAATGATAGAATATTCCTCCAAATATATGATTCAGCCAGAGGACATAGATAATATTATATATGTCATTATAACCCACTTGAGGTTGGCTTGGAATTTTATAGTGACTATTTAAACCATATATTATTAAAATATAAGAATACATGGTAAAAGTTGATATATTTAACTAAGAGTTAAATCTAAATGATAAGGTTAACAAGGTAACCTAAACATTTCTATAACATATTTATTGTTGGTATTTAGATCCATCCCAATGTAATCCTATAAAAAAATTAATTTTGAGCTATTTGGAATGGATAATATTTTAATAATAAAATAACATTTCAATATTTTCCTAAATTGCCACTCACCTCTCTTACAAATGGGTATATCCCCTTATCTTAAATTATCACCTCTAAATCCATTTGGATTGAGAAAAAACTTCTAAAATCTCTTCTAAAATACCATTTATTTATTATAAAGGCCTTACATATATCATAATTTACACCTATGGGCCCATTTGTTGAAATCAAATGGAAGAACCCGAAGAAGAGGTAATTATTTTATCACCTCCTTCGAATTTTTTCTCTCTCCCACATCTTCTTTCATTGTTGTTTCCTTACCAAAATAAAAAATCTTGTACCATTGACATACTGTTTTGTTAATATAAATATGGTAAAACCATTTTCTATATTCTATCCATCCTATGAAGTACAATGTCACTATACGTGCATATGTATGGCTTACCATCTCCATGTCGTAGTGTAGTTTTTTATTGAACTCATCATTATTTGGATTTTTATAATAATGATAATTTATGTGAATAATAACTATAAAAATTTAATGATTATTTATATATAATATACCATCAAATTAAATAGTATTTTACCATCAGTAGAATGATGTTGTCGCTCGTGTGTACGCACTTTTTTCTGTCCCCACGATGCGATGAGATTTCATTCCCAATCATAGATAATCAATAATAATTTTGATTTTATTATTAAAAAATAATGTTTAAGAACAAAATATAATTATTTATATGAATAAAATATAGCTTATTCATAAAAAACGTTACTTATATGACAAAACATATAAAGAAAAACGATTCATTTAACACTCGAAACAATTATAATATTGAAATATTATTAACAGATCAATATTAGAAGATCATATATGATATCATATTTATGTATGTTGTTATTTTATAATTTAATAACAATGAATTAACTATTATACATTACTTTAATGTACCCTCTACTAAGTAAAAGTACATGATATGTGTTAATTTTACAATCTCTTTTTTATCCAAGGTTGTTTATATATATGTATTTACTGGGACATCATTATGATCCATATATAGATTTCATAAAAATGTATTTCAAAACATTTCTACCATTTCCTTGGAAATGGGTTAATGTCATTTATACACTTGATTGTATTTTTATAACAATTTTTGAATGTAATATTTTCTTTATTGACAAAACTAGGTACCCTATGACTTTTTCGAAAAGTTATGGAAGTAATGTTTTTTTAACTTATATGACAGGTGCATCTATTTTCTCCCAATATAACACCTTCCAATCTTCCCTTACAAGATTATATGAATATTTTCACTTTAAATGTTTTCTTTTATAACTATGAATCATTTATATGTTTTATGAATAGAAATAGATATTTTACCCAAATTGTTTTTTCTATCGATTTAATCTATGTAAAAATATTTTGTTTGATATTATGTTTAATTGATGTTGATTGATAAGGGATATAATATAAAATATTCTATTAATAATTTTATGATTTGTTTGACTGTGGATGTGAATATTTCATGTCCTTCATGGTTTATTGTCAATGTATTATCATTTCTTATGTTAGTTTAATATGAATGTTTGTGTTATGTCTCACAATTTTCATATGAGGAATGAATTAGATGTAGTAAGTGATGGGTGGGGACCTCTAAAGACCCTTTATGAATCAATAGTTCTCATGAGACAATATAGTGTCTTGGTACATGGCTCTAACAATATTTTTATTTGTAATTTTGGCATGAGGTCTGGACTATTTGGTTATGATATCTGACCTTATGCATTCAATCATTATGATTTAACTATTGATATTACATGTGATTATTTGACTAGTTGAATATCTATATTAATAAGTAAATGGAATTATTTGGTTTATCTTTTACATATCATGAATATGTTTATTTTTAAAAGTCTTGTGACTTAACCTTATACAGTGCCATTATTTTTATGCTTATTTATGATAGTATCCCCTATAGTGATCTCATTACTGAGCTCCAAGATCACTCCTTTATTATGTTTTATTTATCCTAGGATGTAATGATGTACATTATGACTGACCTATAGGTATAGGTAAAGGGATAGGAGTGTGTTCAAAGGTGACACAATGTGACTTTTTTTTTTATTTTCTAATGTAATTTAGAACTTATAAATGTATCTAGTACCTCCAAGGCAACTGAACTGAGTGGTATTCCAGTAATTGTTCTGTTGTGATGATGAAAATGTTATGTATTAATGCACATACTCTAGGTAACTGGGGCCGAGGTGTTATAGTTGACATCAGAGAAAGTTTACTACAAACCTTGGTGACTAGATTTAGAATCAAATGGATTAGAGAATATTTCCCAAAAGATAATCATTGGAGATTAGTATTGAAGAACATCCAAAAAAAATTTAGTATAGATATTATTGGGTTTTCTAAATAATACATTCCTATTTGGATACTACAATTGGATGTGGTTCTGGTACAGATGTACATAGGAATGAAAACTCTAATAATGAGTTTCAAGCTTGGCCCGATGTATCCTAGAACATGGGATGGGTCTTACTATGCAATTGGTTTGACATTACTAGGGGATATTCCTAGGATAATTAAAATTATCTTTAAAAACCATTGAAGGATTTATGTGTAAATAATATCTCAAAGAAAACATTGTTTTGATGATGAATTATATGCATAAATTGTATAATTTATTTTAAGTATTTTACATTCCTGGAATTATTCATTTCGATTCATAAACTAATATAGTGTATTCTATTGTTTATAAGTGGTTCCCAGTGGAAGGAATGGAAACTTATCAATGTACATAATCCATGTATGGATTGACCCTTAATTCATGATAATTATAGTTGAACCAGAGATGCAATTGGTACTGAACATTTTATAACCATAGTGTGACTACTCACTTGGTTTATGAAAATTAACCGTACCCATATGGAGAACCCAGATCTACAACGTGGAGGATAAATGTTAGAAATATTCATGATAAATAACTCACAAACAATAAATGGTACTATAAATTAATTTTATCAGAATAATTGATTTGTTCCTTAGAGAAATGTTTTCATACATTGGGGAGTAGCAAAAGGGAAACAAGTTTTAATGGCAGTTTATCACCTCACAGGAGATACAGATCAATGGTCGTCATTAATTAAAAAAAATGAGGATGAAGAGGCATGAAATATGTAATGGAGGATTTTTATTGTTCATGTCATATAATATTACATTCATAGAGAACATCAAGTAGATATGGAAATGGAAATTATGAGTCTGAGGTAAAAGGAGGATGATAATGTCGCAATGTGTGAGGATAACTTCACATGGATAGCTAGGAATGATGCAGATTATATATGTAACACAAGAATCATGTTTGATATATTATTTTATTCATTAAAACCATTTCAGTATCCATCAATTGTCTGACAATCATTTTCATTATACAATGATATAGTATCACGTGCTATCAGGATGGAAATGGAATTCTCTATGACATATAACTTTAAATGGAATCAAGAGAAGAAGAGATATTCTAAGAACTCTAGAAAATGAAATAATGGGATTAAGGGAAATTTTGACCTACCATCCTATATTAATTATGGGAAGAAACATTGTGGTACAAGACTAAAGAGGAATGGAGTTTGTTACATGTGTGGTAAAAAAGACCAATATGGTCAGGATTTCAAGGGGAAGAAAGGGGATTTCAATGTTCAATGCGAAAATTTTAAAGACACGAGGAATTATTCAAATAAATTTCCTAAGAATCATGGAAGCTCTCATATGAAAAAGACCAATGGGAAAGGCCAAGATTATGTGATCCTAGCTGCTGAGGTTGAGGTTTCTAATGATATGATGGAAGGTATGTTAATAGTTTCCTCAAAATTTGCCAATGATTTATTGGATTCTATATCATTTCATTATTTCATATCTTCCTAGATTCCCAAGGAAATTATATATTTTTCCATTTGAATTAACTAGGGAGTTTTAAGTCAAAAATCTTAAGTGAAGTATCGTAGCAATATTTTTTTTCAATCAGTTACAATTAATCAATATAAATGTTCTTTATCTGTGGATCTTATTTTATTACGATGAAGGATTGAAAAATATTTTATGATGATATGGAATCCATTATATTTTTTTAGAAAAATCAACATCTTATTCTCATCTAGATCCACCCCTAATAGATCTACTAAATTCGATTATTTGGGAGGAAGGGAGTGAAATAACTATGGGTGAGGAAATGAATGTTCTAATAGAGGATATAAATATTGTTCTATAATATGATGATGTTTTCAAGATGATTTACAAAGACATCCTCTAAATTAAAAAAATGAGTTTTCCATTAAATTAATTCATGGTCCAAGGCATATATTGAAGACCCTTATAGAATGGACAATGTGGAATTAGTGGAACTGAAAAAACAACAATAGGAATTGAGTAATAATTGAATTATTCTTCCAATAGGTTTCTTATATAGAGGACCTTTTAATTATTTTAAGATGTAAGATGGTTTTACGAGGTTGTTAATTGACTACAAGGAGATCAATGCTATAAGATTAAATAACAAGTTACCCCTACCTCAAATTGATGATTTCATTGATCAACATCCAGGAGCATAATATTTTTCAAAGATCGACCTTCGATCTGGATACAATCAATTGTGCATGAAGAAGGAATAAATTTCAAAAACAAAATTTTGATCCTGGAATATCATGGTGAATTTGTAGTGGTAGTTATTGATGGTATATTGGAATACTCAAAAATTTATGATGATCAAGATAATTACTTTCACAATATTCTAAAAACATTTAGCAGAAATGAATTATATGGGATGTTTAGAATGTTTGAATTATGGAATCCAGAAATTTCTTTTCATGGAAATATTGTCTCTAAGGATGAAATCTTAATTAATCCTTCAAAGACAATAGAAATCCATTAATGGACTGTACTGACGAGTACAACTGAGGTATGCATTTTTATTGGTTTATCTTGTTACTCTCTGTGTTTGGTCAAGAATATTCCTCGTGCCTCTAACCCATTAACCAAGATCACCTGTAAAGGGGTTAAATTTGTTTGGAAATAACATTGTGAATAATATTTTGATGAATTCAAGAGAAGAATAGAGAATTATCCTATATTGACTCTATCATCGTGGATGATGGGTTAGATATTTATAGTGATGCATCAATGAAAGGACTTGGTTGTGGCCTTATGAATATTGAAAGAGGTATTGCCTAAGCATCACGAGAGCTAAATATTATTGAAAGAAACTATTATACTCATGATATTGAGTTAGTAGCTATAATCGTTTCTCTAATGACATGGAGACACTATCTCTATGGTAAACATTTTGATATATATACTGATCAAAGAGTTTGATGTATATTTTCTCACAAAAATAACATTACATGAGGAAAAGGAGATGGCTTTAACTACTCAAGGATGATGATTTCACAATACACTACAACACGAAAAAGGAAAATAAGGTGGAAAAAGCTTCGGGAATAAAGGATCATAATGTTCAGAACAAGATGAGAGTAGAAAGAGATCATATGTACATGGATCTATTAAAGATGGATATTGGAATAATAATTGAAGTTAAAACATTAATAATTTATCAAATGGATTCGAAACCATATTTACTTTAATGAATAAAATGTTCTTACACTAATGATGCGGAACTTCAACTGACAATTAATGCTTTTAATGATGGGATTCTGATCGAATTCGTATATGAAGATGAAATTTTGAAATTTGGGATGAGGTTTTCTGTTCCCAATAGACCTTTTTAAAAATGAAATTGTTGGATGATTCTCATAGAAAAAGATTCTTGATACACCCTGGTAACACCCCGATATAAATAAATTTGAATGAAGATTTTTTGTGGGACAACATAATGAGGGAGATTTATAATTATTTGTCATTATCTGTGGTTTTTCAACATGTAAAAGATAGAATACAACATCCTAGAGGTTTCATGGAACATCTAACCATACATGGGTGTAAATGGGATGATATTATGATGGTCATTGTCATGGGGCTTGTAATGAATCCAATTATGAATTATGTAATATGGGTCATTCAGGATCATCATTCAATGTCAGGAGAGTTTCTTGCTATAAGAGAAGATTTACCACTTAAATGATTAGAAAGACTATATATTAATGAGTTTGTAAGACTACATGTTGTACCTATATTGATTTTTTATGATCGTGATCCTCATTTTACATCAAGATTCTGGAAAGGTATTTAGATATTCCTACATACATATCATTTTTTGTGAAGTACCTTCCACCCTCAACTAATGTTCATTAAGAAGAGACTATTAAAACATTAGAGGATGTGTTCAGATCTTTCTCACTTTACATTCAAGGTATGATGGGTCAGTATTTACCTCTGGTAGAATTTTTCAAATAAAATAGCTTCAATAAAATTTTTCATATGTCACTATATGAAGTGTTATATGGAATGAGATGTCACACACCAACTTTTTGGGATGATGTTGGTGAAAGAAAACAAATAGGCCCAAGACTAGTTGAGGAATCAATGGAAAAGGTGAAGATTATCCAAACCCACATCAATGTTTCTCAAAGTGGGAATAAGAGATATGATGATAACTAAAGGATGGATTTGTAATTTAATTTAGGAGATCATGTTTTCTTGAAGGAATCTCTAGGGAAGGGTGTTATATTATTTAGTAAGAAGGGTCAATTAAGTCCCATGTACATCAGACCTATCAAAATTATAGTATGAAATGAATTTATAGCTAATCATTTGGAAATTCTTCAAAGTTTCTCTAATGTTCAAGATGTTTTCCACATATAATTGTTATGAAAATACACATATGACCCAATTTATATATACAAATACTAATAAATAGAACTAGAACATGATATTTCTTATTGTGAAGTGACAATAAGAAATGCTGATACTGGAGAACAACTGTTGGGAAACCAGATAACTCGTTTGGTAAAAGATATTTGGAAAACCCATAAAATAGAAGATGCAACACTTGAAACTGAGGAACATATAACAAAGAACCATCCATATATTTTTATTCAGTAATATTTTATAAATATAGAAGATGAAATTATTTGAAAAATTTAAGAATGTAACACCGCATGCTTTTACGGTACGCTTCTCTTTCAATAATACAATTACATTCATTGTATGCTACATCAAGTTCTAGGATTTCCTGACCAATCAAACTAGACGTTCAAAAAGTACTTATGAATAGTAATACTCATATTTTTATATTTTATAATTTTTATTTTTCAAAATGGACTTTATGTTTGTATCCGGAATACCAAAATTATATTAGGGTGAATTTTTGTTATTTATCTGAGAACTCTCATTTTTCTATGAACGGTGAAAAACATTGCATTATTTTTTAAAATATAATTTTTATTTAAATAAATATTTTTTAATTTCATTTTATATTAATGTTAACATAGATACCTAATACATATATTAGTCCAATTTAATTCATTAGTGTCATTTGATAATAAAATTATAAAATTTAATTGAACCTTTTAACATCATTTCCCCACCTTTTAGGAATATTTTAAAATTTTCATAAATATAATATTACCGCTTCGGTGAATTAAATTTAAAAAAATTGACAGACACGGTTGTAATTAGTATGAAAAAGTATGTTCAATAGCGTGAAAAGAATTTTTTCTGAATAGTACCTTTTGAATTTTGATTACCACCGTTAAAAAATATAGGGTAATTAAAGGAAGAAATAATACTATAATTTTATAAAATTACCCCAACACAAGTCATAATTATTTTGAATATGATTTTTTTACCAAAATCCTGTTTAATAAAAACATAATATCTTTTTTGACCCATCTAGGTTAGAATATAAATATTAATATATTTTATTTCATGATGAGTTAAAAGTGTTAAATTAAAATTTTATAAACTAAAACATTTTAAATATAGAGTGATATGTAAGAAAAATTCTACTATAAATATTAGTTATAAGAAAAAGTATATTTTCTAATTCATATTATTTTATTTATAATTATTATAACTTAAATAATTAAATTTATTTATCACCCAATTGTGTTGCAGTAATTACATTAGTAATGAAAGAAAAAATGAATTAATTATATAAATATTAAAATAAATGTAGATTTCTTTCCATAAAATAATTTTTAGGTGAATATGGTATTTTAGGGTTGGTTAAATGTTTTTTTCCATGTAATCAATTTGTAATAACATTCACAAATCCAAAATACTAAATAGTGTAAAAATTGATGTTATTGAGTATTTAATACAAATACAATTTAATTAAAAGATACATTATTCCTAAAAATCTATGATTCAGCCAAAGGACATTGATATATTAT
The DNA here is from genome assembly GCA_963277665.1 of Viscum album. Lineage (NCBI taxonomy): Eukaryota > Viridiplantae > Streptophyta > Magnoliopsida > Santalales > Viscaceae > Viscum > Viscum album. The sequence goes on from OY728150.1 coordinate 1,957,567,212, forward strand.
ATATGTCATTAATCTACCACGTGAGATTTTATTGTCCATTTATTATAACTATATTATATGTGTAGTATATAAATACAAGAATACATGGTAAATGTTAAACAATTTAACTACGAGTTATATCTAAATGATAAGGTTCATATAGTGACCTAAACATGTATAAAACCTAATAGATGTGATTATATTGATAGATACCCAACCTAGAATGGAAATAAATCTATTTGTAGCTATTTGAATCTAAAAATAATTTTATATTAAAATAATATTTCAAGCTTTTCCTAAAGTGCTCATCACCTCTATTATAATAGGACACTTCCCCTTCTCTTAAATTAACAACCCCAAAGCAATTTGGCTTGGCAAAACCCTGCCCAAATATCCTCCCAACTACCATGAATTCATCTTAATGGCCTTAAATTGATCATAAATCTAACCTATGATTCCCTTTTGTTCAAATCGAATGGAAGAACCAGAAAAAGAGGAAATTATTTCACCAGAACATTCAGTGTTCTTTTCTTCTTCCACTTCATAATTGTTTATTGTTACCATACAAAAAGAATAACTCGGTACCATCTACATAAACTGATGATAATATAAATATGATACAATCATATTCATTATTCAATCCATTTAATGAAGGAAAAAGTCACCATACAAGCGTACGTATGGTTTACCATCTGCACGTCATGGTGTAGTTTGCTTTTAAACACTTCATTATTTGGATGGATATAAAAATGATGTAAATATGATGTAAATATTAAAAATAATTAATGAATCTATATATAATATAATATCCAATTACATATGATACCCCCATCAATAGAATGTTATTTTCGCTAATGCGTACGTACAACATATAGTCTCCACGACACATTGGGATTTTATTCCCCACTGTAACCATTCCAGAATAATTTTCATTTGATGATTAAAAAATAATTTGTTAGAACATATTATAATTCTGTATAATATTCAAATATATCATATCCATAAAAAATTTCTTCTATAACAAAACATATAAAAAAACAAATTATTTAATACCTCAAACAATGATACTACTAAAATATTATTGGAAAATAAATATTATAGGATCATATATGTTTTCATATTTGTATATGTGGTTCTTTTATAATTTAATAACAATGATTTAACTATTATACATGAGGTTAATTTACCCTCTTTTAAGTAAAAGTTCAAGGGAAGGGTTAATTTAACAATCTATTTATTATCTTAGGTTTCTTATATATAAGTATCTACTAGGACTTCATTATCATCCAAATATGTGTTTCTTAAAAATGTATTTCAAAAAATTTATATTATTTATTAGACACGAGTTAAGGTAATTTATACCTTTGTTTTACTATTTATAAAATATTTTGAAATGAATATATTCGTCATTTTCCAAACAAGGTACTTTATGACCTTTTTGAAAAATTAAGGGTAGAATGTCTTTTTAACTAATACAGATGGTGTGGCTATTTTATGCCATTATAACACCTTCAAAGCATCACATTCATGATTATATGAATAATTTGAAAATAAGTATTTTATTTTATAATTATGAATCTTTTATTTTATATCAATGTATGAAGGGATATCTCTCTCAAATACTTTTTTGGATTTATTTCATCTATGTCAACATCTATTATTGGATTTTTTTGCTGAATTGAAGTTGATTTATTATGATAAAATATACATTTTTAATTGTTTGTTATATGATATGTTAGTATAATTAAAAAAATTATGGTTTTTAAGCCTTTTATTATTAGGTATGCATTGGACGTAGTAAGTGATGTGTGGGGCCCATTAAAGCCCCTTGATGCATCAGTAGGTATCATGTGACAATCTAGTGTTTTGGTAGATAGCCTTGAAAATTATTTAATTTGTAGTCTTAGCATGAGTCCTTGACTATGTGGTTATGATTTCGGGCATTATTCATTCCATAATTATGAGACTAAAAATTGATATTACATGATATTATTTATCTAGTATAATATCCATGTGAATAATAAATTGAAATATATGATTTTTCACCATATTATGCTAAAGTTTATGTTTAAAAATATTGTGAATTAATCTTATTAATTTAATTAATTTTTTACACTTATTTATGATAGTTTCCCTTATATTGATATCCTTAATGAGAATCTGAACTCACCGCTTTCATATGACATATTTTTTCCTAGATGTGAAGAAGTATATTCTTACTGGCCTATGGGGATATGTTAATTGATAGGAGTGTGTTAAAAAGTTAACCAATGTTTCATTTTCCTTTCTTAGTGTAATATAATACTTATGAAAGTTTCTAGTACTTCAAAGGATATCTAAACTGATTGGTCTTTCGGGACATGATCTCTTTTGATCATGCTAATATAATTCATTAATGCACTGACTTTGGGTAACTAGGGTCAGGTCATTATAGTATGGATGGCATTTATTTATAATAAAAACATGGTACTTATTTTATTATCAATTTATTGTGATATTTTACAAACTACCATCCTATATGGGATATGGAACATTTCTCTATTTTATAGTGTCCCTCTAAATATATTTATGGCTCCCCTAATAGATATGGTAGGGTTGTGTGCCCCCTCCAAACACTATTACTACTATCAATATATATTGGTATGTTTGTAGGTTTAGGGATGTCATTTTCATATTCCCATTCATCATTTTATTGATATGTTGACCGAAACTAGTAGAATGAATAAGAATATATGACCATCTCTTTGTTCTATTAGTTATTTATCCATTATTATGTCTCCAATGATGTATTAAAAAACCTCTAGTATATGGGAAGAGATATGTGTGTGCACCATATTCAACAAAATTTCTTGCCAATGGATTCTATGGGTTCATCCAAATTGTATTTTCAAAAAATATGTTCACATGAATGTCTATATGCATACTCATAGGTTGTAACCATGTTTTTTGGGAGGACATCTATATCAATAATATTAATTCCATCATATTCCATATTGTCTAATCGCTACCCACATAAGGATATCCTGGACACTCTGTTTAGGGTGACCTTATACGAGCATGTGTGGTGAAAACAACAACAAGCTAAGGACATCACAAAAAATGGCATTAAAGATGACAGTAGATGGGAGGATACTATTACGGATACTATTGTGTTTCTATGATGTAGCCAATAATGGAATCTTGGTTTTCTTTTCTATGGTAATGAAAGATTGTGTTTTTATGTTATAGGTAATGTATACCAAAATAGATTGAGACAGTAATGGTGGATGTTGATTTATTAGTCTCTAGTCATCATTGAGAAAATGGTTGGTGGGAATCAAGTGTTGGAGGGATTATCCAGCATCATCTAGGGTGGGATGGAGAAATTCTAGTGGTACACCTAAAAAATGTTTTTAAAACCAAGAATATAAGACACAACATTTTTGATGGTTTTCTAAATTTCCACAGGGACCCAACATGTAGTATATCATATTTATAAATTCATTTCCATAATAAAGATTCTATTTGACTAAAGTGAGTTATTTTATGAATATTCCTTGAATACATCTCCAAAAAACAAGATGACCCCCTCAACTCAACATCATGTGAAACGAATAGATGGAAGATAAACTGATTTATATACATGATTGTCCTGATTTAATTTTGTGAGATTATAAAATGGGTGGGACATGTGGGAGACAAAATCATTAGGGTTATGTATTCACATTAGGTTAACCATTATTCATTCATTCATAAGTGTATTAGATTCTTTCAGAAAATGAAAATAGGTTTAAATTTCAATTTGTGGGGGTGATAGAATGATCATTGAATTCAAGAACAAATTTCTATTTCTTTATCATTTCAATAAAAAAAATTTGGGGTTTATTCATGGAACTAGAAACATGAAAAATTAACCTTAATCAGGATTTCTATTGAACCTACATTCCAATGGTAAATGGCGATTGAGAAATGGTTCAAAAAAACATAAATAATAACATTGGTTTATATGATGGGAGTCTAGGATCATCAAATATTATGGGGGGTGATTTATTTCCAACTCTAATACTGACCAATATATTTAATTAATATTCATTTACCCATTATTAAATAGAAAATAAAGAACATGTTACCCTTTTAGTATGAATTTATTGTTAGCATGTGTTTTATGTATAATAATATGAATGTATTTGAGTATCTCTATAGATGGGGACATATGAATATTTAAAAGGATCCTAATCAAATATCCCATTTCTATCCATATTACAAATTCTTTTGTAGTTTATTACCATGGTTATGGTTTTCCTCAATATAGTAGGGAACTGTGGAATATATCATCATCCATGAAGCATTGAGTTGTTTCAATGTCAGTATTAGTCCCATTAGATGTTATTTCTATATATCCTTGTAAAACAATTCAGTACCCACATATTTCAATTCCACATAATAGGTAACATTGTACCATATATGGTCATTTGAAAAGGCTAATAAAGATCATTTTTTAATAACACAAAAATGATGTTTTGGTTGAGGTTGCCTAGCCAAGGATGTTGTGGAAATGATGATGAAATGACATTCAAGTTGATCTAAAAAGGTGTACGTTCTTAAATAGAGATATTTTTGTACAATAATTTTGTATGATTTAAATGAAATACGGTAGAACAGTAAAGAATTTTTCTTTCTATGTTGGTGGGATGTTCCTATTAGGATTCTGTACAAATATAGAATATATTAGATTTATTTTTTTGAGATTTAACCATGACTAGATTTCTTATTTATCTTGTTTATATATGAATAAAAAACAATGTAGTTCAAAATTTATTAGCCTACACCCATGTATGAGGCATATGATTACTTTATTGGTATTATGGAACATTAATGTGTTCTCACATATGGAATTTGAAACATTATGGTGTTGGTAATATTATTGGTTACTATACCAAAAAGGATTCTCATATTAATAACTGATTATGTGGAAAAAATGATAACCACTATTCTGAATTCCAAAACAAGTCTTTCTTAGTGTGATAATCAAGTGTAATTGGATGATCGAGATATACACAAAATATCATATATCTGTTAGTGGGTGAGGATGAGGATATTGATGTTGGATGAATTTACTACAAGAAAGAGTAGAGGATTAATCATGGAGGGATGCCTTATAGAAGGTATTCTACTAAAATACATTTTATAGTTGTAAGAGAGAGAAAGGGTATGTTGATAGATGAAAAATGGGGCATGTTGTATAAATCTCTTCACATTTTAGGTTGTTGATGTGGCCTCCAAATTTGAGAAGTCATCCAACACCATCGCCATGTATGGAACCACATTAACAAGGGAACACAAGAATACAAATACTATTAGGATCCCTCCCTCCATGGATGCCTATTATTAGAAAATATTTACCATGGAAATGCAAGACTGGGGGGACACAGTACTATTTACATTCAGTAGGTTGAAATAATTGTTTGGGAGTGGGTTTAATATGGAATTAATTATCAAATTCTAGTAGGATATAGGTGAATACATTTCAATTGTCTATTAAGAACAAAATAAACGGGATGAATGTCATGTGAATAGATAAAATGATGTTAAAAGGGATAAATACACTATATATACTCCTTTCTTTATACAGGTTTTCACTATAAAGGATGGTGGATTTCAAAGGGTCCTGTAATGGGGTGTACATTGTAGCTAGAATTTTTGAGCACATGGGAACCATTTATCGGTGGCCATAAAGGTCATATCATGAATAATGCCTTTTATGGGTCTTATTCATCATATATAGTAGGTGAATTATATATAGGAAGCTTCTCATGTCATCGTGGATATGTCACTTTTTTCATTTTTCTGATGACTATGTATTTATATGAATGATAAATAACTATTTTACTATGACGTCTTATTATTTACATAATTTACTTGGTGTCAAAAAATAAAGTAATGTAACTATCATTTAAATAAATATTTTTGGTTTATTTGGTGGTAAAAGAAATAAGTGTTATGATATAAAAAATAAAAAATCATTCGAGGGGTGTGTGTTAAATCAACACACTCCCTCACAAATTAAATGGATGTATGTGGGTGGGATAAAATCATAGCCTTCTCCCAAAATTATAATGTACATTACATGAGGCCTGTTAATTTAACCACATCATCCAAAAAAATATGTATTTGTGGTCCATTGTTTCACAGCCTATCCCTGCAAACTATTTCATTCAATTGTGGGAGCACCATATAGAGAGGAGATCCCTCATGACATATTCCCTATGAAAGAGGGGTAAGCTTAATTGATGTTTTTACCTAATTGATTTTAATCTCAATTAATGATATTTCCATTCAGGTTTTTTTTGTTTCTCAAAATTCAACTAACAAATATCAACTAATTTTCATATTTTACCAATCCGAGTATCTATGTAATTCATTATAAAATACTTAATAAATTTTTTTATAGTTGATAATTTATTTTTATATATAATATAATATAATTATGAACAATGTACGTCATATTTTAAAATTTTATTATATTAATAAATAAATTAATATATAGTAACATGTAATATTGGATAAGTATGAAAGAACTCATTTATTAGATTCATTCTTCACTAACAATTTTTATTTAATTAACCATTCATATGACATATTTATAAGTATCATTTCTTAATATATTCATGGAATTAGGGATGTCATATAATTTATCATCATCCTAAAATTTCACATTTTTCAAATCATGTTATATTAAGAAAATATAATAGACCATAGGTCTTCCATTGAGTAATATCCATATAAAATTTATGGTTTAGCTGTTTTCATGATAATGGAATATCTATGTATCCAAATATATTAAAATGTAGTTATTTTATTACAAAATGGTCATGGTCAATACTACTGTTATAAATAGTCGATATATTACAAAATAGATGAACATGAAATTTCCTACAATCAATATTCCATATATATTCTGATACTACGTAATATTAACATTTAATAGAAATTGGGGTTTATTATTTTAGACTCTTAAAATTAATTCCTTAAAAAACACATCAATAATAAACAAAAAACTGAATTTCATTGTATTTGATTTTATATTTGTAGTGAATAATTTCATATAGAGAACATATCAGCATATCTAATGATTTTTAACAATATTAAAATATCATTGTTTTGTGAAACTCAAATATTACATTAACTTTTACAATAAAAAATTCAAAAAATGAATTTTGGTTATTATTTCCTCATATGAATTTCCATATGATATTACATTGTTTTAACACATTACTATGAAATTATCTATATATATATATATATATATACATATAACCGAATAAAATATATTATTGAAGATGTATAAATATTTCTATTTTATTTTCAAAAATATTAGTTAACTTATTTTTAATCAACATATATTAATTTCAGTAAAATGTAATCACCCAATAGATATGTAGGAAAATAGATGTCCTCCATATTATAAAAGTTTTCTGTAAATATATTCCAGTAGTAAATTATTAATTTTTTTTGTTGATTTAATAGAATATAATTTAAATTGATAAATCCCTTTTATTTATGTGGATCCACATAGAATTATTTATCAAACAAAATGAGAAAATAATAAAACAATTATATCAAAAGAGCTGATGATTTATTCAAAACAATTGAAATTATTTATGAAATTATGTGGAAATATGAATTTTCAAATTGGTCGATGATTTATTTTTTTACAGGAATACATAGAGTTGTTTTATGGCCATTTTGACAAACCAAAAAAACCATGGTTTTGAATTTTGATTATTAAAAATGGCTTCCAATAATGATTTATAGAGAATTATATGATTGTTAGATGGGTAGAGATGATGAATAGATATGTATAAGGCCATTCATGTGCTGAATATTTTTCTAATTTATTTAAATGTATTTATCCTATGTCATACAAGTCACTAAATATTTCTTATCATGAAAGAATATAAAACAACATAAATAATAATGAGTTGAAATATATTTTTACTCAATCATTTATTCACTACAAGAATTTTTTTCCATGGTAAATTAGACCTTTTTGGGACTGGTGTGTTTTTGATTTATACAAAAAGAGGATAAGGGAAGGAATTTTTTTACAAATAGTAGCCAACAAATATTCATTATAAATACCTATAAACCAAGGATTATTTTTATTTTAATTATGGTTCATGAAAATGAAATATATTCCTAATATATTCCTTAATTATTAATTTTGATAGAGCCTATCAATATCTGTTCAGTTTCAATTTATAATTTTTTTTGATTCTGTCAGAGCAATGTTGAATCAGTAACACGGCATGGGGATTTTTCTAAATGTAGGTAGATGGGTTATCCATATATTGTGTGTGCTGTAAATTATTTTTCTACAGTGATATATTTATTGTGTTGGTTATTTAAATTTTATTTTTATTAAATTTTAAAAAATAATAATATATCGGGTCAAATGTAGATGGTTTTTTTGGGATAGAATTATTTGCATACTATGAACCCTCTATGTATTGATGGGTGACATTGTCTCTATGGAATGGTTCTTAGTGAGTTCCTTAGTAATTATTCTTATTTGAAATAAATTAAATATTTTTTTATAATTTTTATAATTAATAATTTATGGTTTATGGAATGGGGTAGGAGATCATATGGAAGTATGGGTTCTGACATTACTTCGAATATCATTGGAAATTTTTCATGGGGCTTTTCATAATAGATCAAATATTTTTTTTGTAAGGTGTTATTTTATATATACCATAATATTTTTTGAATTTGGTTACTGTTTAGGATGATATGTGGTATCTATATGAAGGATGATGAATTTTTTTCAAAATATTTCTTAAATGAAATAAAGTTTTGAACTAAACAATGATACAATCCCATGACAGTTATATTCATTTTCTATGTTATATAAAATATGTATTGTTTAGGCTATTTTTATTATTCTTTATACCCATGATATTGGAGGAAGCTGAGGTTTTTATATAGAATATTTGAAATGTGACTTGGTGAACCTAGTACTACAAGACCTTGGTGACCACTAGGTAGATTTTGTTGATGATATGGGGTGAATATAAAGGTAACATTCCATGTGAGCCCTAGGAGATTCCATATTGTATTAATTCTAGAGATATTACCATGGGTTGTCCATCTACACTTCAAATATGTTCATCGGGGTAGGTACAAACTATTGAGGTGGATGGATTGGTTGGTTATTTTCTCCCCAAAATAGTGATATTGAAGAAATTATGGCCTTGAGGACATTACCCTTGTGATATTATCAAAAAAGTCATGTGATACCTAAATTGGTTTATGATGTAATTGATCAGTGAAAATTTCATTATGTTTTAGTTTTTTACAAAATATAAATGATATATTTAAGAGGCTTCATACTTTCTTTCATGGCTATAGTGTTCACCCAGGATACTCAGTGGTTTTTCTAGTTTATTGTTGAAAATAATAAGAGGGTATACATTGTGAAATTGATAGTTTTTTTTGTGGATGTAACCATAGAACCCATATCAATGATATGATCTTAATATGTCAATAGTGTATATTGCTGAAAATTTTCATTAGTGGATGACCATGTCATTAAATATGGTGTGGAGTCAATGATAAACCCTAAATAGTTTTCACATGAGGATGAACTAACCTTCAAGAAGGATTTTTGTACTTATGATTCCTAGTATGATCACCTTGGATCCAACCCTCATATCTGATGACTATGTAATATACAGGAGCACTACTTGACATATGGAGATAATGTTTGATGATTATTTTATGTTATAGAGTACCTTCCAAGGATCATCGGGAACACATGATATTTGGCGACACCATTGATGATACCCCATTAGTTTGGTGGTTTTTTATAAATAAATAATAATCAAATGGGTAAATACTTTATGTTTTGTAATTATAACTTTTATTTTATTACCTAGTATCATATTACCAGGAATCATCAGTAAAATCTGATGAATTTCACCCCTAGGTTGATTACCCATGGGTTATTTGGTGATGCCGTATTACATAGAGTCCATTGGGTTATCCAATTGGGTTTAATAATATCTTTTATTTACATGAATTTGTATGAAAAACCCAAATTATGAGTAGATATAAATATATCTTTTTATTATTGTCTTTATGTTCATTACATTATTCTCAGAGTCACGTCGACAATGGACAAAGTAGATATGTTCAATCTTGGTCATATTCATCATTATTAGTGGAGGTTGTAGTTTATTTAATTACTTATAAATGTAAATTATATATTCATAGAGTTTCAAATAATCATTTCAGTTTAGCATATGTATATAAAATACTATGTGGGTGGTTCCATACTATAGTTTCTATACAAATACTGACCACATGTCCATTACAATTGGGATAAGAAGAAACCCTCGCTAGTTGTCTATTTAGGTTGGGTTGAGGAATAGTTTGATGGTGTTGGATATCTCACGGGTGTATATGGGAATTGGAATATGTTATTTCATTAATTTTTAAAATATAATTTGTGATTTTTTATATTTTTTTGGTTCCTTTTATTTAAATTTCAATTTGGGTGATCAATATTTGTGATCATGTAAGACTACACGTCATTTTATATTGATTGATATTTTTCTATATTATTTGTTATTACATTAATTTGATATATGTTCTACATTATTTTTTGTTCATTATAATTGAATAAATGGTAAATGTGGTATAGTCGTCCAATATAAAAACCCTAATCTGTGGATTTTTGATAGAATCATTATCTTATGAGGTGGTGTGGAAGAGATCACAACATACATATAGTTTGGATACTCATGAAAATGATCAAATAATATATGTAAAAAACCACCATAGGTGTTTATATTTTTTGTAATTTTAGTATATTATAGCTCTATGAGGATGTATTGTGTCGAAACATTTGATGTATATCATTGTGGTTCATCTTGAAAACCTTTTTTTTGGAATTCTATGTTACAATGGAATCTAGATTGATGCTATTTTCATCCTCTGTTATAGTTATGGGTAAATTTAACTTCTTGGGATTCAAATAATGAATTATATTGACTTCTAATTATTATAGTTTTGTAACATGGACTATTTAAAATAATCTAGTTATTGGTTTTAGTTATTCTGTAGTAGAGGTAAGAAGAACCCAATGATATAAGGTTAGGCAATAAGAATTCACCTGAAATTACTTTTCATTCTAGTGAGATTATTTTAAAAATGTATATATGATCTCATATTTATTGTGTAAAAAATATCATAGAATGTTTTTTCCATAAAAATTATCCATGAAATTCTACTCAACTAGATATATATATATATATATTCCTCTATGTTCATGTTCATGAGAGGTATAGTGAACCTAGTATGTCAACATATGAATTGGATTCCCTAATAATAATCCCTTTTTTGATTATTCTTCTTGTTCAGTTACATAAACTGTATGTAACAACATAGATGGTGCTTTACAATATATAATTTCATGATAGTGTACCTAATAAAATCATGTGATGGTGGTTTTCCTGACACAAATCATCATAGGGTGATGTCAGTTAAATGTGAATTCCCATGTTATTTGACTAGATTCTCAAAGGAGTATTCTAATATATAGTTTCCTAGAGAGGATGAGTGTGATAAGAGTGTTTTTGTATAAGTACATAGATTATCAGCATTAGACCACATATTGGGTGTTATCCTCAACGTTTGTTTATTTACTGTTCCAGGGAAACCTATCATGCTTTATACATTGAAGATCATAATTAAATTATATCATTAAAAAACTCATTTTTATGATTCCTTACCCAAAATAATTTAAAGAAATGTCGAATTGTGAAAAACAAAATTACAAAGGAACTTTAAATTTTTGAGGGAGTAGTTTTGAAGGTTTTTTCATTGGGAGAATCAATGTGATAGTAGGTTGATGACATTAAATGATGTGCCTCATATATGAATTAGTAAGAGATCCATTATTGGGTAGTTGTTAATATTTGATCTAATTTAGTGTTTGATATGGGATCATGTATGATTCCCCTTGGTTCATTAGTTATGAGAGAACTATATTTTGGACTAATTAGGAGACTAAGAGTCTCTTATATTTGACATATGATTTATTGAGATTGTTTGCATTAAATTATGAGTGAAACAAATAATAGTTGATAGCCTATGACATTGAACACCCTTAGTGGGTTTTTATAAAAAGGTATGTTGGATTACTAGGGATTCATAGAAGGATAATACCTAGAGTTATTTTATAATTTATATTGAATTTGGTTTTTCTGTGGCCTATAAAAGCAGATTTCATAGCTCCATTGACCCATGATGTGAAATATATGCCTTGTATAATCATTGGAGGACAAATTTTCCTTTTTTATAGTGTAATGAAGAATATAATCATGTTTTTAATAAAGAAAAATGTGAGGTTCATTATTTTTTAATGGGTAGTCCCAATAGGGATATTTTCCTAAAAATACTAACTGGTATTCGAGTATAATAACTCTTTGATGTGAATGGAATTAATTTTGTTATTACATGACTCATTGGGAGTGATTTTGGTTTTATAATTAATATTTCTTGTAGAGTATTCCTAATATCATTTAATGAAATTTGTGTATAGTTCACTAGTTAGGAATGGTTCAATGAGTATTTATAAAATAGAGCTATCATATATGAGTTGAGGACCCAAAAATGTAGATGACACATAGCAAGGCATGTAGGAAATTTTTTTGGAAGAGTATTCAAGTTGTCATGCCATTGTAGAGAGAAACTTTTTAATGTAATTACCATGATGATATGGATGATTCACAAAATGATTAATATTAGGAATTAAACAGATATTGATTGTGGGTAAAGAGGAGTAGTAAAAATTTAATTGTGACAAAAAATGAGGTGGTCGATCCATATAGAGCATTAAGGGTGTGTCCATTATTGGGTATAGGTTTCAATATATAATTAATGATGACATTTTCATTAGTTTATAACATAAAGTAAAAGGATATTTCTATTATGTGTTTTACTATGAAAACCATTATATAAACTAGTTATTATGTCCCTTGATGGATGGGGAAGGGGTTGCATATTGTGAGAATCGGGTTTCATTAATTGATTATAAAGATACACTTATAGTAGTAATAATAGTATCATTAAGGGTCAACAAACATCTAGTCAGATAGGTTGTGGATTTGGTGACACAAATCACATTATGGTTGTTGTGCCTCAAAGGTAACAATGGGTGATATAATTCAATTTTATCTTTTTCATCAATGTATACCATATTCTCATATTTGATAATGTTTTTTTTGGAGTCAAAAAATTGGCAAGAGTCTAAAGGTGATCTTAGTGAGACCTAAGTGTGATTCCAGGGCTGATTCCTGGTTCATCATATGGTTTATGTGGGTTTGTCCTATTTCCCCAAAAGATTTAGGTGGTGAACCTATTTTATCCTATGACTCTATATTGAAAACCATTTGTATCATATGGTATAATGGAAAATTATGTGATGAATAATTTTTATGGTTTCATCTTGTATAATTTGTTTCAGAATACTGTAGGCCTGATATTATATATTATTGGTGAGTGGGGCTCACTTTGTATGGCCCTACTAGAAATGTTGATATGGAGTTAATTGTTTCATTTGGGGAGATTTAAATTAGTGAAATAGACAATTTTTACAATATCGAAATTAAGGAAGCATGAATTGCATCATACATGATGATTGAGATGGTGAGAGAGAAAAAATGATAGCATATTTATGTGGAAAACAATTGGTAGTTTGGTGTGCTGTTTGATGATGCATTTAGATATCAGTGTTTGATGGATGGGATAACCATGGATCCTAGTTTTCAGTTATGAACTAAATCCTACTGTTAGTAAAAACATAATATGGTAGATGATTTGATTAACGAATAGTTTTATTCGATAGATGAACATCATAGAGAATCATATATATGTTTTTGTTGTGATAGAAATTTGTTCCTATGATTTGATAGATAATTCACAAAGAATTTGGAGTTTTATATAAGGTAATCATTCATTGATTTTTGATTGAACATGGTGGGTTGATCATGAGTTATGGTATAAGTATGATAGGTATGATGGTTGAATGGTTAGACATATCATGAGGATTATAATTTTTATATTAGGGGGGGGGGGGTAATAAAACATTGTTTTCGGATGGCTTATGAAATTCCAATGGAATGATAATTTTTTATTTTCTCAATTTACAGAAATGGGAAATGGGACTCTAAATAGTCTTGTTTGAAATTTATGATCCATAAATGTGGTTTCCGAATGAGCTTAAATGGTCATTGTAGACTTGGGTTGTTTGGGTGACTGTTGAAGTAGATATATATTGTTTGTTTTTAAGAATGTAGTAATTTAAGGTCATTAATGATATGAATTATAAATCACACTCTTAATGGATTTTAGCTAGTTCATTTTTCATATATTAGAGGTATTAAGAATGAAAAATAGGACACTACCAAAGTATTTAAATCATATATGACATGATCAAACCATGATATTTTTTCTCATATTGTAATTTTTTTAGAGGAATTTAGTTTCACGTAAGGGATTGTGTTTTGGGATTCTGGTGATATAGTGGACTCGAGGAATGAAATTTTCAGTTTCTCCTCCCCTCCCTTGTACTCCAAAAACTACCTTCAATTGAGGCTGAATTAAAGCCAGATTAAATTTTTTTTAAATTCATGAATATTCTATAATATTCCTACACACATTTTTTCTTCATAGACACTGATTTTACAGTCTCATTCTGATTGGAGTTTTTATTTTAATTCCAAAAGATCATGGTGGAATTGATCTAATATTAGGGTATTTCACTCATCCAATATACTGTTTATCATGAGATTTCATCCTCATGTCATCAATTTATTTTTAGTAAATTTATATAATAATGATTGTTTTTCTAATATTATTTCATTTAATTTTCTTCAATTGGAACATAATATAACATCACATAATATGGGTTTTTCTCAGGATAGTGTGTCGTTGGTCGATGTTCTACATTTTTTATGGTGCTCAATGGCTATTTTGGTGACTATCAAAAATTGAAATCAATTAAATAATTTTTTAAAATTTTTATATTTAATTATTTAAGGTGTATAGAGTGAGTTGGAATATTTAGTGTTATTACGGGCTCCCTAAAGACTTAGATTTTTGTGGGTAGTGAGTTTTCATGTTTTATTAAAAGTGTAAATGAATTGATTTTTCCAGGTGATCTTATGTACTTTATCTATAACGTATATCCATGTTTTTTATGGAATATTACGACATTAGATAACAAGTGACATAATTATTTTTCTAAATTTATTTTTTAAAATGAAATGTCAGGTGAATTGAAAATATGCATGGCCAATGAGTGTTTTCACCACTTGCATGATTTCCTTTCCCACCAAAGTTCATAGATGATGTTATGATACTTTATTCCATAGGTATTGTGATCTAAAATGGTTTTTTTATTTAAATGAGATTAAAATAATTTCGGATGAAGTATTACCCTTACAAGCCTTTGGGAGGAGGTCAATGACTAGTTCTGATGAATTTCGTAGGGTTTTTTCATGTGAGAATTTTTGGAAGACCTCAATCCTTTGGTCTTGTGAGAGTTTCATGGAGGTGTTGTTCTTCAACTAAGACATGGTGACCATGGTGTGTAGATGTTAGAAATATGTGTAACACTCTGAGAATGTATGATATATTAAATTAATTTATTAAATTTGATAGAATTATTTATACACATCCCCAAGATTAAAAGAACATAGAAAAAATATTGAAATATATTTATGATGAAATTGAATTAATCTTATCACAATGTAATTTTTATTATAGGCATTTTTTTTAATTTTCAAGAATAATTATTTTTTATTTAAATAGAGAAAAAAAATTTATTTTGAAGATGTCATTTTTCATTCTATATATAATTTATTTCAAAAAGTACCACTCCATTATAAATTGGGTATTAATTTTATATATTATCAAATTGATTTAAAATAATATAATTAACCCCATTAGCGTCAACATTTAATATGATTTTTATAAACGTAAAATTTTAATGCTTAACATTTAAATTTTATAAATAACTATTTGTTATTTTACTTTTTAAATTTTGTATTAAATAATTTTTTTTATTCTATATGATTTAAATTTGAAAAAAATGTATTCCATATTTTTATTATGGTATCTTATGTTTTAAAAAAATTCCTAAAATTTAATAAAATAATGAATATTAATATTGGTAAATTTATCGCCTCATTAGTTGTGGAATATAGTCAATATGGTAAAATAAACATCAAAATAATTCAAATTAGAAAATCATATTCATTTTTATTATTATATGAGAAACATTCATCAATAATCATCTAGGCATTATCATTATGACCATTTTTTATATTTACCTTTGATTT
This sequence comes from Viscum album, assembly GCA_963277665.1. Taxonomy (NCBI): domain Eukaryota; kingdom Viridiplantae; phylum Streptophyta; class Magnoliopsida; order Santalales; family Viscaceae; genus Viscum; species Viscum album. The sequence goes on from OY728150.1 coordinate 1,957,583,579, forward strand.
TTACCGTTATAAAATCTCATATATAAAAAAATATCAAAAATGTAATTTTGTTACAGTTGGAGTCTATAATATTATTTCAGAGTGGTAAAAGAGGTCATGATTAATTTTTTCATTTTTTGTATTATGAATTGTTTTTTATTACCATGGAAATTTAATTATTTTTTAATGATTGATAAAATTTTTGTGCATTACAATGAAACAAGAAAAATTCTTTTCATTATTTTAAAAGACAAGTAAGTTAAATGATCCTAAATATATTAACTGTTCTAAATCCTTAATAAATAATTTTTTTCTATGAATTTTATATATTCGTATGAATTGTTCGGGATTTTGAAATGGATTATGTCATAAGTCTATTACGATCATGAGGAATTTAAATTCTATATTGATGAATAGTTCAACGTATGACATTAATGATATTTTAAAAAAAAACAAATATTTTATTACATTAATTAATATTCATAAAAAGCCCCAATTTTTAAAAATAATGGAATATGGATGTAAATTTTTACCATAACCTATTTATGGGTTACTATTCCTTTTATGTTTAAATTTATTACCAATAAAGAGAAAAAACGTTGTTATCAATTTAATTATCAAAATTGTTAACATGGGATAAAAACATAGTATAACATGAACAATTATTGCAACCAAATTTAAAACATTTCTTCTACAGTATTATTTCAACTACTCATCGTAAGTTTTTATAATAATGGCATTTTGGGTCATTTTTATTTATAATTAGTAAATAATTATTTAGTACTCTTTGTACTTACAAGAGTTCTCCTCTCATCAATTATATTTTGAAACCAATTGTGTATTTTTATTTGACCATGATGGGAATCCTATCTTAAAAAAACCATAAACAATTCTCTTCTCATATTCTCTATCCATGATGTCAAGGTTCTTGTTATCTTAAAAGAAAATATCGAGGCTCTTTAATTAATGATATAATGGAAGTATACTAAGAAAGTGTAAATACTCTTTTTATATTCATCAATGTTTCATTCATCATCCTATTAATATAAATATATAATAAAAAATTCTAACCACACAAAAGGATCATAATTAATAATATATATTATAATGATATTCAAACACTATTTTCCATATCTATTACATCCAGTGAAAACAAAACATCACTCATTTTGGTGCAATTCATTTTTCATCAACAGATAAATTGGTTGATTATAATGATTGATCTAATTATTGTATTTTTTATTTTTTAAACAATTATGATATCTAGAATTATAATATCATATCTAAATTATATCATTCTAACTCGTTATAAAATAACATGGCCCTTATATATACATGTTTACTACTAATACTACAATGATATGTCCTTAATTTTTCATTAAAATCATACATTGTTTTCACTAAAAAATATTTTAATTTATATATATGATATAATAATAATAATTAGTTATTTATTTACTATTTAAATTTATTTTGTTCCAACAATTAAAACAAAAAAAATATGTACGTATAAAATTCAATCTCAAAGAATAGTGTAATTAATTTTTGTATCTTAAACATTTTTATGCATATAAATTCAATAATGAATTGAATATATATTATATTAATGTCATCCCAAAAATTATCGAGATAATGGAACCATAATAAATATATATTGACCGAAACTACCAAACAAAAATCCCAATGAAATATAAAATCTTTATCAATGGAAAATCATGATTACAATAATGAATTGTTAAGAAAATATAATTTCAATGTTATAAGTTGAAAATATGTTGTATTAAAAGATTTTAAATCAAATTTGAAAAGAAAAATAATAAATCAAAATTCATTATTCCGAAGTATAGATGACTTTGGAGGTATTTGAAACAATAGGAAAGGGATTTCATATTAATTTTCACACTATTAGGAATTAATTGGTATAATGCACATATTTAATTTTATATGGTGTATACAATTATCTGTTGAATTATTTTTCAATAATTTATATTTATTCATTGATATTAATATTTTAAGTCACATTTAATCATTAATGAGATTTCAATTTAAAATATACAAATGAGGTAATGATTTATTTTACAATCTCATTATTGGGATTACATTAATTTTCATTGAATGAATCACATACATAATCCTATATATACTCAACAGATTTTCAGTTCATTTATATGATTAATGATTTTTCATATAATCCTCTATATATTCCTATTATTAGTCCTTGAATCAATCATGTAATTTTTTAATGAGAATGTGATCATATATCTCTTCTTTATTAAGTATATTTTTCATAAATGTGTATTTCTTCCAAAATGGGATTTAAGAAGTAAGTTTTTATTACTCAAATTTTTTACAAATCTATATTTACAATACATTAATTTTAAAATATTTAAAATAATCATTTTAATGATTTCTACAAGTTTCACTTTCTGAATTTTATTATAAATTCAAACTGATTTTTCATCTACATGGATATGATGATATTTTATTTTACCATTATCTTAACACATTTAAACTATTTATAATTTTATATTTGTTTTTAATTATTTTTTATGTTATATGTATTATTAAAATAATAGTTTTCGGTTTCACTTCTATTTACAATATTTCCGAAATGTAAATGATTTGTGTAAAAAAGAAACATGTTTATGGGATAATGGTAATATTTTATCACTTATAAATTTTTTAAACATAAAATATCATGAAAAAATTAAATTATTGGGATCATAATCCCATGGAAACTGAACTTATCATAAATAAATATTTTAGATATATGATGGTTATTATTATTTCATAACTTATAAACTATATCTACATTTGAAGTATTAATATGATAGTTATTTAATTTAATGAGGAAATAATGTAATTTTATATTCCATATCCAAATAAATATTTTTCGATAAAACACATTTCTTATGAATTAAATTGATAATTTAATATATGAGGACATCATTGGACATTTAGTGACAGGTTGGACTTTGTAATATGAATCCCCTTAATGAATCAAATGGTAGGATGAGACCATCTAGTTAACCAAATATATTAAATGGTTTCTTGTGTATACATAAAAATTAAATAAACTATCAATTACTATGGACTTAGAATTAATATTACCATGATGAATGAAATATTGGAATTCAGAAATAATGACTTCCATCATTTAGAACATAGTTTTTATTATTCATGAGAATACTCTATGATATAATCCATCAATGTGTTTTAGGGTCATATTTTTTATTAAATGAGTGTGGTTTTGGTTATTCATGTTTACTTATTGACTATTCATTATATAATGATGAATGATTTTTTTCTTTGTAACTATTACTAAAAAACAAATGACCTCCTTCATTTTTTAAGTATCCCTATGATTTGATTATGGATAATATGAATAATATAAAAGAAAAGAGAATGTTATGAATTTAATATATTATATATTTCTAATGTAACATGGTTATGAATTATGTAATTAACAAAACAATAAAAACTAAACTGATAATCCATTTGGGATAAAATACAACATCTCATTTTCTAATGTAATATTGTATCCCCTGAATCAATTTTATTGTAGTTGTGGTATCTTCTATTTATATCACATATAGTTTAATAAAAATATTTTTAGATAATTTTAATTGAAATGTAACATAAGATAATTATAATAATGTATTATATTATTTGGGAACATTTATCTTTATATGGAATTTAATTTTCTACCTCTATATTAAGGATAAATACAGGAATGTATTGTGAAATAAATTTTTTATTAACACTACATATTAGAATAAAAGGAATCATCACCAATAGTTAATGTACTAATTTTCGTAATCAATAGGACAATACAGTTGGTGTAGTAATTCAAAAGATTGTATCTATATTATTGTATTTTAATCAGATTATAATGAATTATGTTACACATAATGAGAAACCTACTAATATATATAATTTTTAGATATGTTATATTTCAATAATTGATAGAATACTACATGTTCTAACATAACAATTAATCAGTTGGAAGGTAACTAATTTATTATTTCCCTTAAAATTATATTATTGACTATCAGATGTAATATTAAATATACAAGATTATTCTGTTATATTCCGTTAGTTTTAGGATCAAACCAAACTCCAAATTGATATTAATTTCTTCAATTTTATTTTATTACCCACTTTTAGGGATCCTTATCTCATTATTTTGGGGATGAAAAAAATATTGAGGATATTCCAATTTAAAAGGATTTTTTAAATTAGATTCTAGAAGTGATATATAGTTTTAATCTTAATCATGATTCTATGATTTAAATAGTACTCATAATAGGTGATCCACCTATTTAAATGTATTCATTTATAATTTACATGATTGATTTCATTTAAATTATTAAGAAACTCTAAATGAATATAAATAATTTATTAATACAAACTAGTGAATAATCAAGGGTGATTATGTTCATTTTATTAAGAATAATGAATACATAACAAATCATTTATTTTACTATTATGAATAAAAAATATCACTTTATGATTAAATATATCATAACTAATATTGGTGAAATGTTTGACCGATTATAAAGAGTTTAATTTTTTCATTATTGATCATTGATCTAGATATTATAATTGTATCATAATAAGTACATTATACCCAAAAAATTAATCTATATATGGTATAATAATTATTAACTTATAGTAATTCCAATTACAACCCCAATCTCTCTTTTTATATTCATGGATTTAATCAATACAGTATGTATTGAATGCATTTATCATTTTATGTTATTAATTAATGATGAAATTCTTATATATTCAAATATAATGGAATATCCTGAATAAAATTTTAGGAATGTGTTAATTAACCTATGCAAGTGTAATATATATTCCATATTTATGAATAATTTTTTTCTGAAACAAAATTATCTGTCAATTGACATTTAATTTCAACATAGGGTATATCATTGGATACTTCAATGATCGATGTTATTGAAAAATTTCCTAGCCAAACCATGGTAAATGAGAAGCATTGTACTCATAGAATTATTGGACACAAATTTTTTTTTGATATATTTCACATGAATATATAATTAATTGCCAATGTTCGCAAATAAAGAATACATCTTCAAATGGAAAGATGAATTTAGAAGTATATATTTGCACATAAATAGTATAATTTGACATTAGGATGATAAATATAGTTGAACAAATGTTTTTACAATTCAATATATGACCAAACCTTGAAGGAATACATGGTGGATAACACATTGAGTCAGAATGTCCATTACGGATTACCTATGTTGAGGAATGAAAAAGATACATTACTATATATTTTCATGGGATTAAATATTATTTTTTTGAAATTTGGACCGATCATATATATCTAAAATATTTCTCAACAATATATCCATGATAGTATTTAAAAAGACAATTAAGAATATATTTGATTTAAAATTATGGTGAGGAATTATTATGAGTTCAATAAAGATCATGATGGAAAAATGAGGTTCAAAACCAATTATATATTCTACAAAAAACAATTTTGTAGGCAAATCTAATGGATTAAACTCATAGGTCAATATTCTATATTCACAATAGATGAAAATAGATGTATAGATATATAATTGATTATTTACAGTCGGATGAAAATAATTAGGATATTTTAGAAAATATATAATGATTATTTGTGTGTCTTTCATTTAATCATGGGAGATATAAGTTTATAGGGAAGTTACAACTATTACCCATTATAAAATTGGAATGAGAAAACATTAATAAAGATTTAGTAATTTGAATCAAACAAATATCTATAAGGAATAATGTAATTTGGGCTATAGTTGAGTGAGTTATGAAACCATTTCATTTTTCATTTATTATATATGATTTATCTCATTATCTTCTTCATCACATCTATATTGAGTTATTTTCTGATATTGGATAGAGTAAATCACTCAATAGTATTTGATTAAGTTCCAAGAATTATATTAATTTTCAAGAGAAGATTTTGGAACATTCTCAATTCCATGTTGAGTTTCATGACTACTTATCATCCTCAAAAAATGATCTTTTTTGAGGGTAAATATAAATCTAGTTTAAATATTGCAAGAAATATCAAGAGATATAAAAAATTTTAGTATAAACACCATTATCTGTTAGAACATTCATACAAAAATTCCATCCATCTAGAGTAAAAATAGATCCTTTGGAAGCCCTATTTGGAATGTAGTTAAGAACTAAAACATGTGGGGATTTAGTTAGTGAAGGAATTGTATTTTGACCTGATCATGCTAATGAAATAGAAGGTGTAATTAGATTCAGTCAAGAACACATAATCTAATATCAATGTATAAAAAACATTTGTGCTGGAAATTATCAATGAGGTATAGTGTTTGAACATGGTAATATGTTATTTTTCAAAATTTATATTTGGAAGATGGTTATAATATTTTTATAGAATGTAAATCCCATCCATGGATATATAAATCCCCTAAATTTTTTTGAACTTATCGTAATGATATGTTATCTCTTTTTTCCATCTACTAAATATATCTCAAAATTATGATGTGCTTCTGCATTTGTATTGTGGAATAACATACATAATCTTTTACATGTAATTAACTCATAGTTTATACATTTATAAAAAGATCTATCATATATGGGATATTCTATTGAAATTATTGATCACATAGATTAATTTCTATGAAGACATGCCACTAAAATGGAAAAATATTTTTATCAATTATAAAATTTAAGAAATATATAAGGGATCCCAATTACATGACGGGGTTAATGTATCCAAATTTTTATATTTTAGTAATCTAGTTTTGATTGATAAATTCTTTTAACGGTGTTACAATGTAAAACCATGATTTTTTTTGATAAATTCAAAACACTTTACTCAATTTAATCTATTATTTACCCAAAAAATAATTTTAAAATAACCCTGAAAATATATTTATTTATTTATTATTATAATATTATATAATTTTTTGTTCATGAAATTAATATATTTCGTAGATTTTTTGTTATTTTTATAAAAAGATAAATTTTTAACAGAATGGAGAAATTTAAATTGTTGTAAAACATTAATTTCCATTCACTATGTAATGTATCATAAAAAGTATCTTTATATTTTGGTTATGTTATTAAAGTGATATAATATCATATTTATTTAATATTATATAATAATATCTATTAGTGCCAAGATTTTACAAAAAATTGATATAATAAATAAATTGGGGAATATATCTTTTTTCTAGAGATGGGATATTCATTACATTATTGGGTTTCATTTTTCTATTAATTTATTAAAATAATAAGATATTAATATGATAAAATAGATTATATATTTTCATAACATTTTTAAAATTTTTATAAACGGGTTCCCTTTATTTTTAGATAATATACATGATAACAGTGAAAAAAATTACAAACTTAGTAATGGATAAACAAGGCAATTGGGGATAAGATCTAATATTATAGGTCATGAAATTAATCTAGACACATTACTTCACTTATTTATATATGTATATTTCATCCATAATTATTAAAAATTTAAAAATATTACCACTTTTTTCATTTTTTTTCATTGATTTCAATATGTAATATATTGTAGTAATGGAGAAAGTAAAAAATAAAACATTCGTTATACTAATATTAATATAATTCTTCCACATATATTTAAAAATATAGGTTATGATTGGCTTTAAATATATATTTAAAACATAAATTTTCCTCACTGTGATTAATTTTCTATTTTTTTATTGAATAATTAGGTAAATGTTTTTAAAAAATGGTGTGAAAAAAATGTTCTATTAATAAAAAAATAAAATAAATTTCTTAAAATATATTAAATATATTAAAATATAAAATGAGATATTTTCCCAAAAAAATTATATATTAATATTACATATTCATGATGTTTGAAATTTTTTAATTCAAATTTAGTTTATGTCATGATGAATTTTAATTCAATGTAAACGAATTGATAAAAAATGACATTTTTGACATTTTATGAATATATATATTGAATACATGAGATAATTTTTTAAGAAACCTATCAACCTCATTAAGAATTGAATACGGTTGAAATTATCAACAGTGGACCATTTATGATGACTTTTTAAATTTTTGTGAGAAATTATTAACCATTCAAGAGTTAATAATATTAATTCCATTAAAATTATCAACATTTCTAATATAGAATAGTATTAATGTGTAATGGTAAAAACATAAAAAATGACCAAATTTTATTAAATAATTTATAGATTCATATTAATAAAATGTTTGACATATTTGAAATTGGATCTATTTTTTATTGCATGTTAATATATATTAATTTAAAATATTATTTAATTACAATAGTGTCCCACCCATCATTTCTAAATTTCCACCCATACCTCATTTCCTTACGACTTAAAGAGATATTAGGTAAGAGGAAATGATGACAAATTCACTTATAAATTTCTCTATCCATGAATTTAAATTGATATAATTCCTAAAATACAATTATGAGGGACATTAAGATATGATCAAACTGAATCTTATTTAATATGAGGTATTCATTGTTAGAATCCGTATCTTGTTTATATCATATAATATAACATTATTATCTATTTAATATGTCCTTAAATAATAAATCTAATCTCATGAACCACATACGTTGGACCCTTTTTTTTTTGACTCCCCATGCTTACATCCAATAGTATTGTGGCTAGAGAGTATCTCTGGGTTGGAAATTTACTGACATGGGATGCCTTAGCCAAAATCTATATACACACACCCCCATAACTAGGCCAATAAAATGCTGAAATGTAATAATTTATAAACCGTTAATGCATAAATCTAAATCCCATAACAAGAGTATTAAATGTTGTAAATAAATGTAAATAGGGTAGAATAGAATCCCACCAACAAGAGTCTAGAACACTAGTTCAAACTTGAAAAGGGACAACAATGTTGAAGTAGCAAGAACATTCCTATGTCTATCTGATCTCACTAAAACTCTCTGGTCTTTGTTTGTCTTCAACACTGTCGAAAAGACGATCATCTGCACATGAAATTAAATGTGTGGAAAAAGCCCATATAGGGGTTAGTATAATAAAACATAGTAGGATGCTCTGAAATGAAAATGCATGTAATAATGTAAATATAGTCAGCTATATATATTTATATGTCTACAATACATATAACAACAATATAAACATATAATAAATTAAGAAACATAGTCTAAAGGAAAGTCCAAAACATATATCCCAATCCTATGATTATAGATCAATGGATCCCTGAAGCACTTATCTTGGAGAATAGACTCCCAATTCTTTATAGCACTAATAAATTACGTCAGAAAAGTACTTCTCATCAAGTCCCATAATTATGAATGACATGGAGATTGTTCTAAAATAAGATGATTCAAATATGAGTATACCTACTATGTACATGGGGAGATACCAAAAACTCAATTTGGAATAACCTAATATGTGTAGGATGACACACACATATTTTTAGTCATGGTGATACCAAGAACTCCACCTAGGGCACTAAGATGAATCTATGATCCCTCTCCAGGCCTCCCGACGTGATTACAATGACATTGTCCGTGAATTATTACTAAATGGATCATATTCTATAAAATAGGAAATTATTATATGATGAAATTATATGAATGGATAATGGATAAAATTTTTAACGAAACTTATCAATGATTCAAATGAAAACCGATCTAATCCATGCATAAGAAATTACACGACATTTAGCAGGGGTAATACGACAACTTACTTGACCCTTGGTCCTACCAGTAAAAATTTATAAATGTATCAATATGAATCCGTGTAGTATATAAGAGTACATTGAATATAGAGGGGTTACACATCATGTTCCTATATCATGAGTCCTACCTATGTACTCTAGCTGTGTACCAGTGCAAGGCGTCAGATCATGTATCTCTTACCGTGATGTAGTACACATGGTATCCCATGTATGTGGAATAGTCCATGTTGTGTGTGGGAGTACATTCCATATAGGAAACCCATGTAATCCACATACTGTACATGTATCTTTCCAATAAATTATGTGTCATCCAAAGGGGACCACACACAATGTAGTAAAGGAAAACTTTCCTTGTTTATCAGGTTTTCTAAAAACTATTCTTCCTCAAACCACAAGATATTGAGTCATGATCACCAAGTATCTCATCTCTAGTGGTACTGGTAACCTAATATCATCACCCTCCAGGCTCACTGTCACTCGAAAAAAATATTCTCATATTAAATAAATATTAAATTGAGATCATTCAGTCATTCGTTGTTCAATGTCGAAGAATGTCAAAGAACACGACAATAAGAATCCAAGATCATCCAAATAAAATTTATTTCTTCATCAGAGCTCCATCATCCCATTTCTATCCAAGATCTATTATTTGTGTTCATTGATCCACAAAATAGGTGTGCAAAGAAAAATAGATCAAAATTTATCGAGCCTCGGGAAAAATGATGAATGTCCTTGAAAAACGATGAATGGAGTGTGAAAAAAACATGAACACATTCGAGTAATGAACCTCAAGTGCTCAATGTTTTGATATCAATGAATATAATTTATAATTAAAATATTAATAATTTATTCACAATGTTAATTCTCACAATAATTCCCGAAATCATAAAAACCATGCATGATGATAAAACCATGGATCACTATTATCATTAATTGGATTAAGTTCATCATAGTAATTTTGAATAGAGAATAAAAAATCAAAACACATTGCCTATATTGATTCATTTGGATCACTAATAATGAATAATTTATCATTATCTTCATTGTCATGGTCCATCGAATTTGATGCACGTCTCTCTTAAATATACAATACATTTATCAGTTGCTTGACGTAATTATATGAATCTCTCTCTCAAAGGATTCTATAGTTTCTCCAGGGTTATTATGTTAACCATACCATTCCATTATGTTTTTTTAAGAATATAAAAAGGTTGTTTTTTCAACCAAATGAAATGATATAATTTTATATAATTATTTTAATCATTTCCACACCTATGACATCATTTCTACAAAAAAAAGACACTGACTAATGTTATGTAATTCCTATGGTAAAACTGACTAGGTAAACTCAATGGTTCACTTTCATTTTTAAACAGGGAACTAGATATGAATTTATAACCCTTTTAGATGAATTTCAAGTATGTTGTATTGAATATATTAAATATATTTTAATCATTTACTCATGGATATTTAGTACTCAAAATTGCAAGTTGTTCCAGCTCCTAGTCTTGAAAATAATCCATATAATATTCAAAAACAAATACATAGAAAATATAAGACGTTATTTTATCTAGGATTTTGGTATTTACATCCTTGAAAATCCAGAATGTGGGATACATAACAGTATGTGTGTATTGAGCATGAATTGGAACATCCCTCTCCCATATGAAATCCTAGATACTTTCATATTTCTCCAAGACACAGAGTAATGAATTATAACATCCATAGAGGATACACTCCTACTAATCCAGAATATATAATTCATACACACAAAAAAGTCTCCACATCCTCGATTTCCATCTCATGACAATAGATAATGTGTGATGGTTCATGCACATACCTCATCAATAGTGATAGTACAAATACGTTTTGTACTCGGTCTCACATTATAGGATGTGATAAGTACTATTTCGCCTCCCTAACACTACGTAGTATTTAAATTTTTTTAATGTACCCTATTGATAGCTTTTTGACTTGGCCGTATCTCATAAAAAAGTTCAAGTGAAACCCATAAATCCACATTGGAATCTTCTTCAATCACCAAAGATAACAATTTCATATTATCATAAGACTTAGGATGGATCTATTTAATATTTATAGGTTTTTGGATGAACTACACCTTCTTAGTTGATTCTTTCACTAAAACTAGGACCCTAATTAATGACACTCTTGGTCATTCTAGAAAACTGGTGACCTATAGGGTTTCTTGTAAAAGTCATTGAATGGTTTCATACAGAGAGTGGAATGGTAGATCTTGCTGTAAAAATACTCCACCATTGTAGGTGATCCTCCCATCTATATCCAAAATCCATAATTCATACTCACAACATGTATTTTATATCCTAAATATCCAACACATTATGTCCATCAGTTTGGGGGTAAAATGATGTGTTATATCCTAACTGGTACCCAAACACCTACTGTAATTCATTCCACAACTGGAAGGTAAATTGGGAATCATGATCAGAAACAATTATCGATCAAACTCCATAGAGTCCAAATATATATTTTATGTAGTGGCATCCACTGATCTCTAAAAAAAATTTGTTCTAAAATAGCTAGAAAATAGGCCGATTTGGTGTGTCGATTAACAATCACCTGATTGGAATTCTTTTCTAGAGATGTAGATGTCAATCTCATCACAAAGCCCATATATATCTCATCCCATTTCAATTATAGCACATCAAGGGGGTGAGAGAATCCAATTTGGACAAGGTTCAAATCTTTTATTTACTATCATGTATATAATTGAGAGACATACTGTGCAACTCAATTCTATATTCCTTGAAATGAAAATTTATGTGAGAGGACCTTGTACATCTTTTCATCACCTATATGTACTGCCAAAATAGAATTATGAAACTCTATTTGAATCTCATAAATCAACATCATTGGTGTCGTCATTCGTCCCCTGAATAGAATTTTGTTCTCCATTCATTTAAAAAATACATTAGGAAAATCCCAATTGATATGTGAGAACATATTGTCTGGTAGTATATATCAAAATGTTGTGTCATCCTTACTCACTGCACAAGAGGTGGGGTGACATCCATCGAATAGAGGTTAGCTTCTCTATCACCATCTAAAAAGAATGACTGAAATGTGGATAACTACTATAACACCTCACTCAGAAAGCAAGAAAAATACCTCATGTTAAGAACTTCTAATACAATGTTTATGTCCCTAGGAGTATATTAAATTTATAATTCACAATCCTTGAGGAAATATACTCATCACCTATCTCTCTAGTTGATATCCTTCTTATAGAAGATATAATTGATAATATTATGATTAGAGTAGATGATAAACATCTCTCCCATTTGGTAGAGTATGCAAATATTTAAAAGGAATAATACTACTTTTAACCCAAGATCATGTTTCATGTATTTCTACTTGTGTGGTCTCAACTAGAATGAAAAATATGAGATCACATGTAACAATTTCATCAAAACACCTCCATTTCTGGTTCTTGATGAATCACCAAACAGTACATAATCAACATCATCCTAATGAAATCTCATGATTGGAGCAATCGTCAAACTATAAATAATGTGCGGGAATGACGGATGACCACATTCCGTCTATATTAAAGGATTTAACTTTTGAGTCAAATCAATAATTTGAACTAATATCCATTGATATCAAGTATGTGTATCTTATAATATCATTCAATCCCAATTAATATATTCACCTTCATATCCCTCTTAGGTGTATCCAAAGCTCAAAAATTATTATCATTGGTTTGATCTACTATCACTCAATCTGCAGATATAACATATGAAATATTGTGGATCACCTGTATCGGAAACAAAAAATTCAAGTTATTTCTGTAAATATGGTTCTCATAGAGTAATTCCAGAACCATCTTCATGTGTGTTGCATTCACCTCCTTGAATTCCATGTATGAAAGGACATCATTGATGAAGGCTATCAGAAACCTATCTAATTAATGTTGAATGATTTGTTCTAGGAGTCCCATGAATACTAACAGGGTGTTCTTCCTCAAAAAGGCCATCACAATTTACTCATAGTGGCCATAAATAATTCTTAATTTTATCTTCGGTACATCATTGTCTAATAGTCAGAGTTGGTGATTTCATATCCTGAGGCCAACCTTTGGGAGCCACCACTACCCTATCAACATGTGATATGAGTCATTAATTATAGATAGTGGATATTTTTTCTTTAAAATAAATTATTTATAGTTCTCTTTGCCCAAATAAAACATCAACTGCCTATCTTCATTCTTAGAAAAAAAATATGTGGCTACCTGTGAAAAAACACTTGGGCCAACAACAGGTTATTGAGAACCATCTGTTATTCTTGTCAGGATATCAAATCTATCTCTGGTTTTAGATCAATGCAGAAGTCTATCTCTTGGTTGTGTGGTAAAACTAGAATGTCTTCAGAGAATATGTCCCCATACTCTGCCACCACTGTAGGAAATGAGAAAATCATAACATGCACATTACCAAGGGTAACACTATCCAACTTATGAGTAATCTGTTGCACACTCCTATGAATGAGTTCATCCTAAACAACCTGGGTTTCCATTTCAATGACAATGGAAAACAGTTTTTTGTCAGTAATGACACACCAAATAAATTGGAAACAAAAGTCAGTATGGGAATGGACATTAGATAACCGACCTATACAATAATTATTCTATAATACCTCGAAACTCCAATCATAAAAGCACAATTAAAATACTCAACATTATGAGTTATGTCACACTATCGGTATAAGTATGTGATCATCAATACTTCTCTAATAGCAGTCTCCATGTTTAAAAATCAAGCCAATAGTTAAACTGGAAGCTATATTTCATGAAAATGATATTTGGAGAGAATTCAATGACTTGAATTTGTGCCAATAAGTACTACATCTAAACTCTAAATGGAATAGATCATAAAAAAAATCATTCCAAGAGACTATAGGTTATAATCATTGATCACCTGCAGAAATCCCTTCTTCTGTCCTCTTCCTCCAAAAAAATGGAGTGGAACACCTAGAGTGTGGTGGTGGAAATAGTTCAAAGCATCGTCTAGATCGTTATAATCTCTTGGATCAACTACCCTATCCTCCACCATTTGAAATTTCCTACCCCAACTATTACCTCGTCCTCTACCACTCATCTACAATTTCATTGTCAGTATTAAATAGGCTGAAACAATCTCTGGTGTGATTTCTCATCCCATAACATGTATATCAATGACTCCCTCGGGTCTGAATAGATCATCCATGTAATACCTGAATTATATATCCTATATCCTAAGACCTAATCCTAAAACATCTCCCACATCCAGGTCCATGAAACATATGTTGGATCCCCATTGCAAAGGTCAATGCTCCCTATTTCCCACAACTATCAACAACCTGTTGTATTTACTCATCCCAGAAACTCTCCACCACCAAAGCTCACACTAGAACCCAATAATTGATATGAATGAATTGAGGGAGAAAAATTGAAATGACCTCTCTACACAATCCTCGCTTAAAGGACCATGCCATGATGAAATGATCTTAAACCCTATACATCAATTACCAAGAAAGGTTTTAAACTACGATGATAACTCATCCACTATCATGCTTCCCTTCTAGTGATGTATAAGTTCATTGATATGTATAAACCACAATGCAGCTTGTCGGAAATCCTCTTTGAAACGTCACTTGAAGTATATCAATGTAATATTCACCTCATCATAATCATGCGTAAAAAAACAACATCACCATGTCATTCCTGGATGAAGGCATTCTACTAGGCCCACCATCTTATCTCCTAGTGTCCTGAATAGATGGATTTCATGGGCCATCACCTCAAGTTATTCCTCATCCTCATAAGGGTCGTAATCACCTTGTATATTTAGGGTTCTATTCCACAAAAACTCACGAATCATACTAAACATATTCTCCTCATCTATTGGTACATCAAGAACCACTTTATTCTCTATAGGTGGTATGGAAGCTGCACCATATATATGTAACATCTCAAGATCATGTCTTTTAATTGAAGCCTCATATCCAATGGAATAATCCTCCTCATCATAATACAAAATCACAGCTGATATACATCACATAGGATTCCCGAATGTTATAATGATTTTCCATGATAAATGAATATATTTGAATAGATGAATTCTGAAAAACACTAAAATACAACCCATTCATGTATGATGAATGTACTATTGTTTTACCTTTAACCAATTTTATCATGAATCAAGTAGAAAAGTATGTTATTATATTACTAGTGGGTAAATAATGAGGCTGCCTCAACAACACTAGATTTTCCTTCCTAAAAGATGAATATGAATCACTTTACACTGTTTCCCCGAACCCTTCTGAAAGTCTCATGGTCATAAGGTAGAACCAATTAGATCAGATACCGCAATCTCAAAATATTTCCTGGTGGTTCTTGTTCTGAATCATCCCCATCATACCTCTAATAGGACATAGGATGGAGACTTCTAGTGAGTAGGAACATCACTGACAATAGAGGCCTTATCCTATGAACTTATACACTTGAACACATCTCTATTCAAATAAAATAATGAAATGAAAAAATGATCAACCATGCATGAATAAATCTATATTTCTTAACCAGAGTGAGAAAAGATGTAAAATACTGTCATGATTGTCCAATAAAATCCCCGCAAAAGTCTATGAAACACTATTCCAAACTAAAAAATGGTGGGTTTTCAAAAATCCACGGGAACACACCTCAGTATATTAGGTCTCACTAAGAACCTCCGAGTACCAGTCCATATAGGAATCTATTAAAAGGTCGATTGTCTAATCAAAATTTGACATGTGTCAGAAATATCCCTTAAAGGTTTAGTAAAACAATACATAATATGACACCATGAAACCAAAAAGAATATAACAAACGAAATACCAACAAATACACCAAGGTATATGTCTATAATACATATAACAAGAATATATAGATATACTCTTATAAGAAACACAATATAAAGGAAATGTACAACCATAGTATTCCTGCCCAAGATTCCAAATATATTGTTCTATAAAGCACTCATATGGGAGAAAACACTCATGAGTCATGATAGCTTCTTTGTTGTCCATAAGAGAGGAACTAATAACCAAGTATCCTCAATAGAAATAACATGATGATAGCTATAAGATAATAGAATAAAAATATTAGGATCGCGAATAAGTCAATAGGTGATTGAAAAAAAATTAAATATGGATTTACATTCAATTTAGAGGATTAGTGACTACATTGTTTTTGTGATATTGATACCAAGAACCCCACTATGTAACATATATGAATAGAGGATCTCACTCTGAGCCTCATAGTGGGATTGAAAACATACCATCTAGGATATCCTGCTAACGGGATCATATTCCCATAAGTAGGAAAAGATTCCACTTTTAAAATTATGTAGGCGATATAGTAAAAATTCATATTTTATTCTTCTCCATGATGATGACAAATAGATATCCAAGCTATGTATAAAGGGGAACACTGCATCAAGTATGGTTAACATGTCCTATCCCTTTTCCTTGGGCACTACACATGTTAAAAACCAATGTCTAATGATATTTTTATGTATTATATAAGATTACATGTTTTTTAGAGGGGTTACATGCTGTGTCCCTATGTACTGGGTCCCACCAGTTTAATGTAGCTATATTCTAGTACAAGGCATTTACCATGTACCCATTCCATTATACTCATACACAAGGTAGATCATGTGTGTAGGATAGACAATGTCTTATAGGGAAATACATCCTATGTTGGAAACCATTATACTCATGACAATGTCTGTGTACTTTCCCATGCACACACCATGTCGTTCAAAGCATACTACATGACTTTTAATCGAGGAATACATATCATGTGTACAAGTTTTTTCTAAATGTCTTTATTTTCCCAATACATCACACCCACTCAACAATCATTATAGATATCAACTCCCCACACCCAAGTAGTTTGTTCTTTTCTCGGTCAAGCCTCATCGTTAGTCAAACAATCAATTTTTCTGTCTTATATATTCAAGAAAGTTATCTATATGATGTTGATCATTCTGCATCGATGAACATAGAGAAACTCAAAATTAGGATTCCCTCATCATCTAAATTGATCCACCTCCATCATATCACCTTTTTTGTTCCACTATGATCCCAAATCTATGATTTCATATCATTGATCTATGAAATAGGTGGGTAATATTCGTTTGATCGGGATTTTTTAGTCACAAGGAAAAAAAAGAGCAACCATGACATATGACGAACATGGGGAGAAAATGATAAGAGTATATTTTAGGAGAAAACCATGATCATTTTTTTTCAATCTCAAACATTCTTCATTATAATGAAGATATATATAAATCATTCAATATGATAATTCTCTCGATAATACCGACAATTTTACTGATCTTGTAATATGATTAAACAACAGATCAATTTGTTTAGTGATTGGTCCTTTTTATTCATAGAAACCCGGAATGAGGAATACAAAAATAAAAACACGTGACCTATCTCAATTTGGTTTGATTAATGATGAATAATGATGCATCATAGTCACTGTCATTTTCTAGATCTGTCAAATTTGAGGTGGTTTGAGATTTTTTTAGAAATCTTATCACCTATCGCTTGAGAGAATTCTCTATGTCTCCCTCTCTATGTGTCCTCCAACAACACCATTCTAATGCGACTAAACCTATGATTCCATCATAATATTCATTAATGAATAAATTGTGGAAGCATCAACCAAACAAAACAAAACAATTTAATTTAATTATTTTAATAATTTCTTTTCCCTTAAAAAAATTTCTCTAAATTGCTCAAGACCACTAATGTTATGTAGTTCCTAGGGTATAACACACATTGATAACAAAATAGTGCCATCATTTTTTTGATTGCATCACCCATTGAGATATCATTACTATTTTTTATGAAATAAATCGTCATGTTATATTTATTATAATTAGTATATTTCACAAATATATTCCCATAATACTAGACCTCATAATTTCACTCTATCATTGTTCCTTTGTAAATAAAATAATTTATATAGTTTCAAAAAAATAATAAACCGTAAATAAATGACGATACAAATTGGTTAAAAATTATTATTACTTTATCACTATTATGATATAACAATATCCTATCTCTTTTCAATGTTGTGAAAAGAAACAACATCATTCGTGTGTACATACAATTTACTCTCTCAACATAACTATGTAATTACTTTCTCATCACGAATTTTATTGGATTATTTTAAAGATGTATGAATTGAATAGAAATGATATTTTTTATACAATTATTCTTCCATAATTTTAATATCATATATATTTTCTTACATTCATATCTATTGAAAAATTATAATCTCTCTAGTGCTTACAATTGGACGACCGACTCTATAATGTTGTGTGATTCATTTTTCATTTAAACCTGACTTGATTATAATAAAGATATATTGAGATAATTTGAATTAAAATAATATTATAATAATTATTCTGGAATGGTTAATTATTATTTTGTTTTTATTTCTTTCCTTTCAATTAAAAGTGAAAACATTATTCATGCATACATATAAACTACAATCTCATTGAACAATATAATTTTTAGAAATATCTCAATGTATTATTTAATTATATATATATATATTGAATATATATTATTAATATTATTATTAAATAAAACTATGATATGTAACCATAAAAATTTTACAAGTACTAGAAATACCTAAAAGATCATTACATAAAAAATAAAATAGTTCACACACAAAATCAATTCATTAATGATTTATCAATAAATGGGTATTCAAATTTTGTTATTGGTTCACATATGATAATAATTATATTATTTTAATGAATATATATAATAATAATAAAATGAATTTATTATGTGGGAGGATAAAATTATTTCAATGAAATACAAATTTGAGGAAACATATTTGGTCTATATTTCCACTCTATTGAGACATAAATGTTATAATGAATGTAATTATATTTATGCTATGTACATAATTACGCAATGATTTATTCAGAAATAATTTATATTTTCGTATAATGAATTTTATTGTAACTAATTATTAATATTTTTATGGGTTACAATTTAAATGTTACCAAACATGTCAGGATTCATTTTACAATATCATTTAGTTTGATAAAAACCATTTTTTATTGAATCATATATTCAATACTTCTCAAACTACATTTACATTAACTTCATTTAGATATTTAATTATATTCCATACAATTGATGTCAGTTTTGGGTTCCCTATATATCTTTGTTTGGGATTGTGTTTTATCACTTATAATTTTTTATTACCATGATTACCAATGATAAGTATTGTAGATGTTGTTTGATGAGTTTTTTCTATATAGATTCTTCAGAATAAGGTTTCCCATTTATGTGATTTTCCTACTTGATGATAGTAATAATACCCTAATCTGTTAGAGGTGGTATTTTTTTGTCACTCATAACTTATTACCATCCTTTGGGGAGTCCATATGGGTTATTCAATACATTGTGGAATTATAGGTTGTTTTTTCCTAATGATGATGTTTGTTGTTTGTACGATTGTTTGGACTATTTTCAAAACATTGATAAACAATGATGAAGTGTCTCAATATCATCTCATAGGCTAGAAAACCTAGTATTTATTAAAGGCCAATGTATCTATTGTAAAATACTCTAACTACAATATTATTGGCGTGGAATACCAAGAAATCATATTCCTAATATATAATAGTGAAAGCATCATATAAGAATTTAATATTTATTTTTATGTTCTAATTAATGTATATCACAATATATGATGTTGGAATGTAATATGTATTATTAATTTAAATGATACACCCATTATAAAAATTACCACAAATACTGATATTACCATGTAGATGAAATATTTATTTATTTGTCCATAATATTAGGACATATTCGTATGGAAATCCCATCAAGATGGAGTATAAGAGTGCTACCACATGGTGAGTTCTGCATGGAACCACCACCAGTATTCTGGGGGGATGATCAAATTCATATATATTTTTAATTTATAACTCCATCAAGATAGAACAATGAAATGTATAATGTTAAGTAAATGTATGAGTTCCAACCACAAAGACATCTCAATTTTTTGTAGAGAAAACCCCTTAAGATGGGTATGATTTGATTGAGGATGAGATATGTGGTTTTTTTCTTCTGTCGACCCAATCTTATCTAACGGTCACACATGAAACAATACTTATTCTATGGGAATAAAATAATTTTTTGTATATATTTATATATATAAATTATGAGGTCACCCTCATCTGGGATAGAGTGGTGCATCTCCTATGATATGTGTATATTTTAGAGAACTTAATGGTATCCAAGGATTAAATCGAGGATTGGATATTGGTTTCAACCATGTGAGTAACCCATCAATGTTTTATGGTTTTCCAAATATCAAGAGTTTATCTATGAAATATATGGAATTGATATATCCTAATGTTTATTTTATCTGATGTGTCATCAACCATTCATGGAATAGGGACCCTACCGTACCAAGATGTGATCGATTTTGATGCGATTTAACCACCTTCCAATGAGTTGGATAACTAAAAAGAATATTTTATCAATTTTCGGTTAATGGGTTACATAGATTTTCTAATTTTAGGTTTTTTTGTTCTAGGGTGTATATACGAACATCAATTTTGGAAAACTGGTGACGTTGTGGTATGATAACCACATGACTTGGAGGCATATGAGTTTATCTAAGGTATAACACCTAAATTATCAATATTTATAATAGATTTATTATTCTTCGGTTCATGTCACTACACCCTTTAATCGTTCATTTATGAGGCCTAGATATGATAGAGTATCCTTTATCTTGACCCTTTAGATTAGATATTCAATTGAGGAACTATTGATAATTGTATAACGCTTCTGGTCATGTGACTATACTCTTAGAGGGGAGTGAATGTCATGGGATATTACTATAGTGGAAGTTATACCCTCAATTTTTTTCCATGAATTTATGTAGGTGGAATGAGTTTTCTAATAATTGTTGATGTGGTATCATTGGCCAAGAGGGATGATCATATATGCATGAAGACACAAAAAGATTATCATTACATGTCTAGTATAATCCTTGGAATAGTATATGTTAAGAGACTGATTTTGTCAGACCCAATTTGTAATCCCGATGTTCATATATTAATGTTCATGAAAATGGTGTATTATAGATTTCAGAATTGCATTAATTTAAGTCACCTAAATCACATTATGGCTAAGAATTAGTACACATTCTCAGGAATCAATGAACACTTCATCCAATTGAATGACATGGTATGGTTATAATCATTTGATATTAGGTTTAGTTACCAAAATATTAATGTTCATGTGTATGATATTAAAATAATGGAATCATATGTAGTTTTTGGACATACAGGTTCCATGTGTTACCCTTTTTTCCAAAATATCCATAACACTACACATGGAGATCATGGACTACGTATTCCACCCTTTCTTGAAATAATTTATTTTCTCCATTATCAATGACAATATCATTTATACAACATTATTGGTGGTACATAAATATCATTTGAGATGGTCTTATACATATAAAAAGATAATGAATTGTATCACAATATCATTATGTAACATTTTGGGTTTGATATGTTCCCATTATGTAATGTCATATTAGTGAAGTGGGTATCAGTGGACCTTGAATATGAAGATATTATTAATTCCATGGAGATAACCTAGAGAAAGTCAAAAGATAAGAGTTTTCGTTGTTTTCTATGCTATAATAAAATTTTAATGGTCTACAAGTATATAATTTCATCCCTACCTGATTGTTTTTTATAGAATATGAAGAAATTTTCTCAGTCTGAATTATGTTAGAGCCTTAGAGGTGTGAGGGGAGCTTAATTTGTACTCTTGTAAATAGACTGCCAATAGAGAAAGTGGTCTACATTTTTTTTTCCTTATTGTCCTTGTGTTATTTTATAGTTCATTTATTGTGATGTAGTAATTTATTTTTTGAAACAAATACTAGAAACCAAGAAATTGGAACTATATGGTCCATAACATGATTTTAGAAGTGACAATCTGAAGCCTAGTGTTGTGGTGGGATTATAATATAGGAGAGTGTGTAGTTGTTTTCGCATACCAATATATAGTAAGAAATCACATTATTATTAGTGGAGAAGGAAACATAGTTTTAGGCCTTTCTTCCATTTAATATGGTGGATAATAATGGTAAAACATATCATTATAAGATGTTGCGGACTTTACAACATCAATGAAATTTCAAAGAGGCTTAGTTTTTAGATTTCTACATAGTTGTTCTACATGAAAAAAAATCCTTAATGCATATAAAAAATCTGTTTCCTAATGATGTTATCACATCATTGTTTTCCAGTGATGGGTAGTGGTTATGGTCATATTTCCTAAGAAAATGTTAATGGAGCTTTCATCCTCACATTTTTTGTACATATTGGGGTTTCAAGTACGTATGATCACATTCATTGATTGTATTTGGTATTGTAGAATGTGGAAATAATTTGTGATGTTTTATTTCAATGCATCACATGCCATCCAGTAAAGGTTGAACATATTGTTAAACTAAGACTCAGACATCCACATTATTTTTCTGAATAGAATCTGGATGTAATATTTTTAAATTTTTCAATGGGTCTTCCAAATACAATGAGGGGAATTGGTTCTATTAACAATGCTTTTACCAACTTGTACATCCAAATGTATACATTTTATTCTAAGTTATGATCATTTGTTTGAGTATGGGGTGTTTTTATATAAATGAGAATACCCTTATTCATTGGGTACCTTGGATTATGAACATAGACAAATATCTTGGGAATTGTTCATTGGTGTAGATATAATATGATGTGGAATATGGGACATAAATATGGATGAGAATAATCCATCACCATTGGGAATATTCATAATGAGAGATAAAACAACTATGAATTTTAAGGAAGATTATGATCCATCTTGTTATTCTTTAGTTAGAGGTGATAGGATCACAAAATAATAGAAGAAAAAATATAAAATAATATATATCATTGTAAAATATTTATGGAAACACTATAGAAATAGATTAAGATACTGTATAGGTAATATTTTTCTAGATAGATATTTAAGATACATATATTTTTGGGACAAAATTGGTGACACATTAGTCTGTGAAGTCTTCATAAAATCCTTGAGATATTTAGGACATCTCATTATTTGAATAAATTCATTGCAGGATGACATCATATTCGTTTTTATTTCAAGAAGGGGCCACATATTCAGGAATTTCTCCCCATGTTGTGTATTCTAGAGTTATAGTAATTGTATTATGTTTATTCCAAAACATCATCAGTCATAAAAAGTCATCATAAAGTTAGGGATGTGGCGTAACACTTGGCCTTACCCCTACAATTGAACCATGTGAATGAAATCATCCATGTACTATAGTTGA
This sequence comes from Viscum album, assembly GCA_963277665.1. Lineage (NCBI taxonomy): Eukaryota > Viridiplantae > Streptophyta > Magnoliopsida > Santalales > Viscaceae > Viscum > Viscum album. The sequence continues at coordinate 1,957,607,748 of OY728150.1, forward strand.
GTATATACATTCAGGATCAATTTCAAGTTATTCATTGGTTCTATAATATAATTAAATATAAAACCACCATATCATAATAATGGTGGAAGATCATGAATCAACCTGAGATGATCCTGAGTAAATGCACCATTCTTCTTGTTCGAGTGCACTAGAATCAAAGAAATATCAAAGGATATTTCATGGGAGCATAACATTTATATAATTCCTAGTAGTGTCTCCATTTTATATCATGCTTTTTTAATATGTTCTTGATTACGGGGAGATTATATAAAAAATCAGTTTTTTTGAATTCATTCCATTGAATTAATATTTATGTAGATCTGAATTTTTTGAGTAAGAACAATATATATAGTTTTATAGGACCAAAAAATTAATATATAAATAATATTTTAAATATTAAATCTCTCACATGAATCATATTCAAATATATGGATTTACCATTGATCATGGCCACTGATGAAAATATGATCCATTATTGTTTCTTAGATTTCTGGTTTTCACTATGAATAATACAAGGATGGTAATTGGTTGGTTTTCCATGGATGGTAGTTATTTGAGTGATGAGTTAAATATTATAAATCATTACATTTATTAAATTTAATCTAAATCAAAAAACTAACCATATTACTATGATTTTTTTAAATATCTTGGATTAGATTTATGTCACAAATAGATTATATAGGAGGATGATTAGCCAGCCTTGATGATAATGTTATCATGGTCATGGATTAATGAAGAATGAAATTTTTAGATTAATAGAAGAAAATATTATTACCTTCGAATCATCAATAAAATTAACGGTGAATATTTTTATCATAGTTGATCCATCCATTTAATGGAAGTGATCATTGTTTTATTAATTTAAAAAACTTAATTCATTTAATTTGTAATGAAATGTTTATCTTCATAATTTCAGTATTTTTTATCTATAAAATTTATCACCAATTAATAAACATAAAATTTTCATAATTATCTATCATTATTTCCTTATCATTATCACTACATTGATTCTAGAATTCTTTTATCACGAGCCACATTTGATTTTTACTATGGTAACATATAATTACTTGTAATTCTATATTATATCTATTAATATCATCCTTCATGAAATGGTAAGGGTTTAGTGACTCAATATTTAAACATTTTTTAGACTATGATTGATATCCAAAAAATTTTGTGGTTTTAAAGACATACATATATTTATGGTTCCTTGAAGGAAAATGAGGAAAAAATATATTTACAATGATGGTTTTAGAAATCACCACATTATTTTGAAAAAAAACGTAGTGTTATGGATCTTTCATCGGTGATCGAAAATCCTATTTTTTTAAACTATATGTTGCAAATAAATTACCGTACAGATTTTTAATAAATTCCTGTGGTTTGGTTAAGCCTACAATTGATCATGGAGGTTATTCCTGGGATGAAAACCACTTTTTTTGTGATGGAGAAATGGATTATCATCAGTCAGTTCACAAAATGATTTTTCCATATATTGGTCACTAGAAAATAATTTACAAGATTATTTAAATCATTTTATATCTTTTATGATTCATGAGTGATTGGTAGATGGAATGGTTGATTTTGAAACTACATGGAGACCAGATATTCTATATGTGAATAATTAGATTACACACTATGTAATATGGAGTAAGGAACGTCATGTTAATCGAGTAATCATGGCGTCTCGAGTTTATCGAAGTTAATGTATCCTAATTCATGTATAAGAATCATGCGAAATGGTACATTGGCTAGATAGTTTAGACATATGATATTGTTACACATTCAGGAAGTTAATATAGCCTACACCCCATGTACATAAATGTACATCACATATACCAGTACATGGAATGTGATACCATGGTTAATGAGGAAAATATATTGGTGACCAGATAGTCCCACAACATACGTCTCCCAAATGACATGATGTATACATTAGACTATTCATTCCGAGTGTAGTAGTGGGACACATCAAGGATATAGATCAAGAGTGAAAACATTTTACATTAAAAGAAGAAGACGAAAATGTTCTATAGTTTCTTCCACATTTCATATCTCATTCTTAATGTCTCGTATTTATAGCCATGAGTAGAATATTTATAGTATCATTCATCAAAATATGTGATGGTGGCATTCATATTGGAATCAGATATATGATTTATTGTGATTTTTTTAGGAAATATCTTTTGTGACACTTAGCTAGAGGTTGTGATTAGGTATAATCATTATACACTATTTGGGATCCATAATATTTGGACACACCACGATGTTGGTCAACCAAACTATTTATATATATAGATACAATACTATAACATATTACTGAGGATAAATATTTAAAATCAATATATTAGTACTCCCCCATTACCTATATCTATATAAGAGGTTGATCTTTATTGTAATAGTACACCCTAAAATATGGAGTTTAATTCCATGGAGCATGCCCTCACCTAATATTATTATAACAATTTTTGTAGTTATTTGCATCAAATAATTAACCATTGGGTGGTATGTGAGAACTCGCCATTCTAGATGGATGTGGAGATATATATTGAAATTCTATCAAGTATTAGGTTTCATTAAGATTGTATCTTTGTTTTTTCACTTACCAATAATCATGTGGGTTGAGATGGAAATTTTATTCAAAAAAATATTGTTTGTATTGATTCAAATTAGATATTTATTTATTCATCCATTTAATAAGACAGTAACACATATATTATGACTTATTAAATTTAAATTCATAGTACTATTGATTTGGCTGGACCTAGTATTGGTTGGGATATATATTAAGTGGTGGAAATTAATGTGTTGAGTGCTCAGACTCAAGGATCTTGAGAAGTGATATCTAGTATATCTCACATTACTATTGTTTGATTTATTGTATTTCCATCTATATCTATTCAATCTATTATTTCTTATTTATATATATTTATTACCTATAACTACATTGATATCTATCATAGAGGTTGTCCCTTGCATTTTTTACACTCTATAGGTTACTACATTGTTATATCTATGTATTGTCCCAAGGAGAGGGCTATGAGAATGTGTATAGGCACATTAGGTTACGGTAACCTATTTATTGGATTTCTAAAATTAGTAGTGGTTTATAGAACATATCTTATTATAGCTGGTATTGGGGTGTAACTCTCTTAAAAATATTAGCCTAGGAGGGGTCATGGTGGGTTATGTCACGACAATCCCTATCAGGCCTCTTGATATTGGTTTAGGGGAATATACTAAAAATTTCAGTGTTTTTATTTAGATTTGGGTATTATGTAGAATTTTTGTATATGTACTCCATCAGAAATGAATATATAATAAAACATTATCATTATATGATATTTTAAAAAAATATTCAATACTAAATAATTAATCTTTAAGTATTATAAATTCTATGATATCTCTCAATCAATATAAATGTATGTGGAAATAATAATCCTAAAATTATCATTTCGTTATATACTAATACCATATAGATGATCAAATAAAAATAATAAAATATTTTATTTTATATGGAATCATGTTCTTATCTCATAAATTATTGGATGTACACAGAGAGTGAAAAATTCAAGGACATGAATATTTTTACGGTATAAAATAAAATATTCATGATAAACACAAATATATTAAAGAAGAATAATGAATACAAAGGAGGTATGATAATAATAAATAAAGATATATTATGTTTTATGCGGAGGATAATTGATTACAATACAAGTAATCAAGATATAGGGAGATAAGCTTTGGAATAATAGAATAGTTAATTACTCTGTGTATAAAAAACCGCATTATTGTTGATTTAAAGGTAACAAAATTTTATTGACTCTTCATCATCCAAACATCATACAATAACTAATTTTTTCCATTGACTACCCACAAAGAAGTAACCATCTAAACAATTACATGTAATTGAATTACAGGATACACAAGTTGATCTTTATCACTGATATAAATATATATTATTTGAGGTAATTTATTTTAGAGAAAATTTTATATTCTATAGGCCAAATGACCACATTTTTATTCATTCAAAAAGTCAAAGTTATGAATAACTGAAATGAAATCATGCGGTTGTAATGAAACAATTGAACCATTATTTTTCTCATGCATGTGAATAAAATAAATCATCAATTTTGAAATTACAATAATATAGAATAATGTAAACATCTAATGATTTATAAATCACTAAAAAAATTAATATTTTTATATAGTTTAATCAAAATGTAAAACATTTATAACAACATAGATGTTTTTATTATAATAAAAACTGTAGAAATAGATTTTATATTATAAATAAAAATGTAATAATGATAGATTTAATTTAATTAAATATATATTTCATTGATAAACAATTTATTTATGTGGTATAATCGGATATAAATATTATAAATTAATGAATTATTAAAAAATTTAATGGAATTGATTCAAAATGGATACATTTTTAACATGAAAAATCTGATCACAATGATTGACTTTTAAAATTTTATTTAAATAAATAAGGGTGAATTTAATTTGGTAATTTTATTTCAATAATTTTGTTTTTTAAATATATATTTTCGTTAGGTATATTTAAGTGTGTTATAAATTATATTAAAAAATATATAGATACAAAGAATAAGTATTTTACAATATAATAAATATAATTAGTGAATACAAATAAATTTAATCATAATGGTTCTTCTATAACATTTGGTTATATTGGTTAGCCTCATGATTCTTTTTTCAGAAAGAAAAAAAATATTCATATGATGAAGAAAAATTGTTTGCGATTAGAGTTTTCTGAATCATCCAGTAATCCAAAAATAATGTTAGGATAATTATATTGTTTAGTTAGAACTATGTAATATAGTAATCGATGGTTCGAGTAGTTTTTTAGTATTGGATGAAAATATAAATAAGTTAAAAAATTAAATAAATATAATAAAAAAACATGTAGTGGGATAATGATTATCCCATCCCTAATGTTCCTAAAAATTATATATTGTTAACTTCTATGTTCATAAGGAAAGGAAAAAAATATGTTGGAGGTTAGATTCATTATCAAACATAACATATATTCTAAACATTCAGAACATAATGATTAATAAGTGACATGGAAATAATAAATGAAAAACATGAAATCATAATATTTTGAAAATAACACTTGTCATATAGAGGAAAATAAAGGTGAACGTGGATGTCTGAAATCATTGATCTCATACTAGATAAATTCATAATACAAAACAAAAAAATTGATAATTTATTCTGAGCATCATTATTTACATTTGTATTAGAGTACATAAATAGCCATCATGTATTTTTCATGATATTTATCTATCTATAGAGGGGTTATATAATGTTTCACCCCACTAATCAACATGTTATGTATAATTCTTTAACAAAAAGAGTCATCAGGTTCTTTCATAAAAACCCATTTGTAGTACCTTAATAAATAAATAGAAATCTATATAGTGATAAAAAATAAACGAAATAAATACAATTTCAATATATTACTTTTTTACATCCTTGAGAAAATCTTTTAAATAACATAGATTTTGTGGGGGTATTATGAATGTAATGTGTCTTTACCCAATCAAAAAAATATTTTAATGATGGAATTTCCAATGAGTGTGGTTTCCCATGAAGGAATGTTATTTTATTAAATATAATTATTTCATATGAGACCAAAGAAATGTATAAAAATACATTCATCATTGTTTATTAAGAGTGTTTTAGTATTTTAAGACATATCCCTCGTGATTATCTCACCAGTTATATAGTATTATGCTCAATAATTTTCTATTAGTGTAATGATTTATAGAAATATATAAAAATAGTTTGTGTGAATATGCCTAGGTGACTCTATTCCAAATCCACAATTTCATTTCAATATACAAAATAGATGTATTGTCTTTGAAATTTCATGGACCAATTCTTTAACAAATTTATGGATTCAGTCTTAATTATATAGAATGTAACTAATGAATCAATTGAATATGAGAGATAAATAATGAAATAGATTTTTAAATAAAATAAAAATCATGAGTATCTTTTAATGTATAAATTAATGGAAATTTAATCAAACGAAAAACGATAAAAGTTTATAAATATTAAATGGGTCCCAAAAAATGAAAATTGAATCTGAAATAACCAAGAAAAAAGATTGGGTGTAAATTCAATAATTACCTACACATATATAGGGTTTAGGATTGATATTAATTTACACTTAATATTGGAATTTAATTATATATATAAACCAAATATCATGTTTATACACCACATAATGACCTTAAGAGCATAATATAAAATATATCTCAAATTAAGGAATATGAGACTAGAAATGCATACCTCTTTTGCTAAAATCCACAACTATGCTTTAACAACCTCTTTAATTAACATAGCTATCCTAATAACATAACATTGAACTTTAATCATATCAATATTGCATAATATATTTCGTAATTATTCATTCTCTATTTTAAATCAATTTATTTTTCACATCAGTGATATATATTTGTCAACATATTTACCACATCCATAATTTTGGTGTTTTTATTCAATCTTTTACTAAATATCCATTATAAAATTTAGTGAATTGTATATTTAATTCATTGTTTTAATGAATAAGATAAGAATATGTGTGATTCATATGCATAATTTAGGTTGAATAAATTATTGAAATTTATTAAATTTATTAAACATAAATAACAAATAGTTTTTTAGATAATTTAAATAAATTCAATAATGGTTCATAAATTCCAAATACTAGTGCACTAAGGAATTCAAAAATAAAGTTTTATAATATTTGGGAATTATTAGTTTTCAACACTTGTCTTTTTAGAAAATTAATTTCTATCCTAGAATAGAATAAAATAAATAAATAAATTATTTTTTTCCAATTTTTTGGATGCAATGATTGTCATGTATTTAAATTCAATGATATGGAGAAATCATAGGGAAAAAATTAAAACACTTTAAACCTTTGAGATCCATTAGATAGATTGTTGGATTATATCATTAAAATTAATGTTTAATTAATGATAGATCAACAATCGATGAACAATAGAATCGAAGGATCTCACCATTGATAATGATGCAACCGTATGCTTTTTTAGAAATCGATCATAATCAATGTAGGGTGAATGTTTATTGATATTTTATTTCCTTTTCATAATTACTATGAATTATTTGAATCAATAAAATAATGGATTGATTCATAGAGCATGTGTATTTTGGAATTGAATATTTAAGGGGATTTTTGAGAGAATTACTTTGTAAATTGACAACACATTGTTGTTACTCACATGGAAATGAATCGATGTTTATATGAACATTGATCAAAATCCAGTCCTCTTTTTTATTCTTTTGTTTTATCCCACAACACTTCATTTATTAGATTTATTCATCATTTCTACTATTCATTGATAGGTAATAATGAAATCGATTGTTGCACACCCATTTTCTGGTGAAATGATATGACATCATAGATCATGTATAAGTAGGACCAAATGGTGGTGTGATGATAGAGATGATAGGGAATTAGAATAAATAGATTCCCAATTTTTATATTCATCAATGCATAATGAAGAACAATTTAAAAAACTATTCTTAGAGGATAAGAAGATATGTTCTTATTTATTTGTTTATATCATGACTCAATGAGGTTAGATTTATGTTTTTTGTCGTGATGAAATCACATGATCAAAGGATAGACCAATGGCTGGGATCAGAAGATCTAGATAAACAATTCTAGAAAATATCTTGCTACATGGCATGTAAACTGAATCTACAAGCAATGTAGATTCTAATGAGTTGAATAGGGTTACAGAAGAACATAATTATCACATTACATATAAACCATATCACATGATGTGTTGTCCCTCCATAGAGACTAATAGTTTACCTCATAGGGTAAATAAGCTCTGGTTGAAGTAAATCTCTTGGTGCAAACCATGTACTCCCCTAAATAGACACGGACCAGATGAGTTCATGGGCTAATCCATGGAGTATAATATAGGTAGATTACATGGGAGGCCAAAAATCTGTGCACTAATATGTGGAAAATAACACATATTGGGAAACAAGACATTTACAATGTCATGTCATATTGTCAATGGAAATATGGTGTAATCCTTCAACAAGACATGATGTTTTGTTAACAGGGCTTTGTGTACCTTCCCTCTTTATCACGAAACAGTTTCATCAGAGATTTTTCCCCTTACCCATTTCTTTTATTGTTAGTATTGAATCATCTCCTTCAAATAGTAAAATTGTCACATGAGAAGGAATTATTTGATAGACTCAATAAAATCCCTCTACGAGGCACCAAATGAGGTCCTCTATTAATATTCAAACCCAATTGGGAGTTATTAGTATCATTTTGGCCATAATAATGTTGGTGTTGATCATCTACAATGTAGGTTAATCAAGAATGAGTTGTTTGTATCACCCAATGGACTTGGGTGTGATCCCATATGTGTATTGTATCACTTTAATCCTTCATATTGTACTTCTACTAGTAAGACCTGACAAGAACTACTTCTTAGAAAGGCATCATTAGTGTCATTAGAATCATAATTGTGTTTCACTGGGTTAGTTATTTGGGGAATCATCAAGCTAGAATCTTATACTTGAATACTATGGTTGTGAATTAAATTTGTAATGGGTGTATCTGTTGAGTATATATGTATATGTTTTTTATATTTTTTGTCGACATATACCCATGTAGAACTAACTGCATTTCATTTTTCATATGATGTCGGGTTTCGGGGTGTCCTACTGAGTATTGTTATACTCCCACTATATGGGAATTTCCTTCTTATGTCTTATCATGCTCTGATAGTAGAATTTAGATGTATTCATGTATGTTTGTCCAATCTATTATAAATTTTAATAATTTTATATTTTTTGACATGTGTTCAAGTGTACATGTTCATATTCTATGGCCTGCCATGATAGTGATATGAATACTTGTTTCTTAGTCACCATCCCATTACCTATTGGAGGAATGAAAGGGGAGTCATTGCATAGCAATTATTATGATGGGTTGTGATAGAGTTATATACAATTATTTTGTTCTACCTTATGAATTCATCCTATGAGTTAGGTTTGGGAGAACAGTGTTAAGTGTTTCACGTGTACCATTGTGCATTGGGGCCCTAGTATTGTTGTGATGTCCAACATATATATAAACATGGACATTGATCACATGAGTTTTTACTTAGTGCATGAGATCAGTGGTTTCAAGGAAAATAATGGTATATCCATCATATATGAATTGGTTTTTTCTTCATTTCCATTATTAAGTCAGTTGTACATATATACTCATTCACCTTGGTACATCATCATTACGTTTTTCATGCCTTTGCAACATATTCCAGCTTGGATTTATAATCATGAACATGTTGATGATCCCCATGATGATGAGGCATCGATATAGGGACATGTTCTAGAGGTGTTACATCAGAGTGGTACAATAGATATCCCACTACCTGCAGAGCTGCACGTGGTTCCAGCATTTCCAGAAAATGTGGTTCTCAAGATTAGTACGCTTCATGAGTTTCATTTAGAGTGACCCCTCGAGTATTTAAGGGAACCATACCCTTGGTCATCTAATGAATGGATTGAGGATTGAACGTAGTTTTTCATATGGTTTTGAAAACATAGTATAAGATGGTTATCCTAGAGGAGAGACTTATTATTGGCTCGATAGGGAGATGTTGGGATTTGGTGACCCAGACATATGACAAGGAGGATCTTGTGTGCCCATAATTATAGAAATTATTCATATATGTTCTATCACCATAATCCCTAAGGGTTTCTTGTATCCCAGATCATCCAAAACATTAGAAGGGAATCACAATAGTACTCGAGAATTCATCATGGTTTAACAACCTATAATGGAACATAATGGATGTGGTTCGTGACCAGTTCTTCTAGGCCCAAAATATTTAGCACGATCTACATAGAGTCATCCAGGATAGTTTTGTCACTCAATTAATTCCTACCTATGATGTGGTGCTAGATTGTGGATTGGTTTATGAGAGTTTTTTAGATGAGAAGGTACAACCCATGGTTTCTTGTTGTGGGAATGAAATAATAGATACCTCGAAAGCAATGATCCAACGTCAGGCTTAGGGGCATGGATTGCCAATATGGTTCAGAAGGAGGTCCAAAAAAATAAGATATATGGTTCAGGTCTCACAAAGTTTGATTAGACATCCCAAGGAAGGAGGTGCTACTCATGTGATGAGAGGGTATATCCTTGGTGAGATAATTTAACCAGTTATAAAACTAATAGAGAGACTATAGATGGACCACCGAGGAAGGGGCCTCAGTAGGACCAGATAGGATCACAAGGTTGATGATGTAGAAGTGGATCTAGAAGATAATAACAAGGTCCTCAATGTTTTAATTTTTTAAAACAACTACCCCTAGGTTTTCTACCCCAAGATCATGGAGCTAGTGAAAATGTGTGAGGAAAACTATTGGGGATTGATGTGTGAAACATAAATGCTCTGGGAATTATTTGATGTACAATATATGTTCTTTTTACAATAGATGTAGTATTGATACAAACAACTTTTATTCATTCCATTCTCTTTATATACCTTGTATGAGTTATGTTGGTTCAATTTGATCTGAGGACTCGACCTTTATTCATGGAGAACCCTACTAGAGAATACCCATAGATCACAAACATGTGCCGACAGTGTCAGATAAATATTTTAGATGAGTGATTTTGTGGGATCTCATTTATAACAGTGATGATACCTTATACAATCATCCTCTCTTTTTATTGGTTATAAACATTTAATGGCTTGATTGACTATTTCAAGAAGATGATGTGGTGTGTTTGTAGTGATATAACCGGTTCTCATTTTTCAATGAAAAGGAAATACACAAAGCGTTGGATGGAATACTTTAAAGAAGAGTCGAGTGAATCAACCGCCATGTGTATATCAGAACTCTTATTGTAGAGGAAGTTATGAGTTCCCTTCTACATAGAGTGTTGTTAGAGTATGAAGATGTATTCCCTAAGTATATTTCCAAATTACCTTCCCAACAAGATGTATACTTCTATATTGATCTACACCACCAAAAAAACATCTATATATACACCTACATATTGGATGGATCCTATGGATCTTCATGAGGTGATGGTGTAGATGGAGGACTTATTTATGAAGGGAATTATTTTAGATAGAGTTTCACCCCAGATTATACTAGTTTTATTTTCCATGAAGGTGGGTGATAGATTGTGGTTATGTTTAGACTATCGTTAATTGAACCAAATAAATGTGAAAAATATGTATCCATCAAAAACGATATATGACATACTGAATCAGTTGAGAGGGTAAAAATGGGTTTAAAAATATTTCCATTTGTCAGGGTATCACTATATTTGAGTACAGGATGAGGATATTATGAGGATGGCATGAAAAGTATGCTACAACCACAATGAGTACATGATGATTCCATTTTGTAGGACGAATTCCCTAGCATGGTACATGGGACTAATTAACTATAACATTTATCCTTTCCTATGACATTTCATGGTAGTCATCATCAATTATATTCTGGTGTACTCAGCATCTGAGGACGATCATGGGATACACTTGACGATATTTCTAGCATTTGTATGACATCACAAACATTATTGAACTACATACTAGAGCCAGTTTTGGATTAGTGTGGTCCACATTCTGGGACATGTTATCTCAACAGATGGAGTGGTAGTGGAGTCATCCAAATTCAAGAAAGTGTTAGATTTAGAGCTACCAAATAGAGTGAGGTAGGTCTAGGGATTCCTTGGGTTTCATGGAAATTACTGGGTATTTATTCATAATTTCTAAATAATATCTAATCCCATGACAGCTTTTAATCACATTGAGAAACCATTAATGTGGATTAGAATGTGCTAATATGATTTTCATCATTTAAGGATGACTATGATGGGATCTAACGTATTGAGATTTCTGAAGAGGATGTTGCTTATGTTGAGTTATGTGGTGCTTTAGGAATTGGTCTTGGTTGTGTATTGTTATAGATGAAAGAAGTTATTTACAATGGTTGATGTTAGTTGATACCACATGGAAATTACTACGTGGCCAACAATCATGGTTTTAATGTAAATATTTTCACACTAAATATTTTTAAACAGTACCTGATGGGAGAGTGGTTTATTATCTTCAATGATCGCAAGATTTTAAATTATATATTCCCATAGAAATATATTATATTGAGATTGAGTATATGGATAGAGTTACTATAGGATTATGAAATTGAAAATTTCTATACTCCTTAGAATGGGAACAATGTAAATGTTTCACTGAGTTGGATATATTTTATTCATTGGCTAATGGAGGATTCAGAAAAGTTGTACTCAATGTACTTATCCTTTTTGTATGGATATGGAGAAGCATACCCCCTTTAAATGGTTTTCACCCATCCATTATTTACACAATTCATGTATGTATAAAATGATGATATAGATTGTGAGAGCTTACATAAACAAGAATCCCATAGACATGCTCTCAAAATATTTTCAAAAGGTGGAGATCATTTTATTATTTTTAAAGGATGCAAAATGTTACCTATGTCTTTGTGGGAGGAGGCTATTAGAGTGTTCCATACACCTAATTTGGTTGTATATATAGGTCTGTAAAAGATATACCAGGACATTAAATTTTTAATGGTGATCAGGGATGAGAAAATAAGTTGCATCTTTTGTCTCTAGATGGCTTAATTGTTAGATTGTGAAGGTTGGTCTTCGAGTTCTTGTGGGTTTATCTAAACCTATTTAGGTTCTAGAATGGAAGTGAGGTGTTATATAAATTTAATTTGTGATTCTTTTACCCTTTACCTCATGGGTACATGATTCCATATAGGTTATTATAGACTGACTCACCAAGTCATCCAACTTTTTAGAAATTTTTTAGATGACATCTATATAGTGTAGGGATGCCTCAATGTGCATGTGAAATTATGACTCTAAGGAGTTAGCTTGATGATAATTTATTATTATTATTAGTTATGTACATCCATGTAGTGGAAGGAAATTCAGGTGGAAATTTGGACTCAGTTACACTTACACATAGTGTTTGACCGCCAAAATAATTGCTAAACTGAGTGAACTATTCAGGTTCTAGAAGACATGTAGAGATATTTCATATTGGACATCGTCCAATGATAGAATGATATCCTATCAATTGTTCAGTTTTCTTAAGAAATAGAAAACATTCCACCATTAATATGGAACAATTCATGGATTTGTTTTATAGACACTATATGTCACCACAATGTTAGACTGACCTAAGAATGTTTGTATTCATAAACCCAGAATTGGTGCAAGAAACTTTTAAGAAGATGCAGATCATTGAAGAGAAGTTTAGAAATATTAAAATCCATTAAATGTCTTATTCTAAAAGAAAATAGAGGGCTTTGGAGTTTTAGGAAGGAGACCACGTGTTTTAAAATATCTAAACTCAACATGGATTACTATGATTTGGTTGGGGCATCAATTTATCTTTGAGATTTTTTCCACATTCTCAATATTTCATAGTGATTATGAGGTGTCATACCACATATCTCTACCCCTATAGGTGTACATTGTAAATTAATTCTTCCACGTGTAACAGTTGAGGATATATATGTAAGGATCATATAATGCTATCGACTAGGGTGAGAGGGTCACTGAGGATAGAGCTACCTTTTTTGGGTTCCCATTTGATATTGAGGATCCACATGAGTGGATCCTATATGGGCATGTGATTAATATAGTCCTTGTCTGATAGAAATATTTGAATAACTAGAAGACCACATAAGACTAGGAGTCTCATATTCATTCTCAGTATCCACATCTCTTTATATATCCAATTTTTTCTATTTGGGATGTTAATCCCAAAGGTGTGTAGAATGTAATGTATATGATTTTATGTTTATTAATTTTATATATAGTGTGTATTGTTATTGAGACAAGGAGATATGATGGTGAGATATTTCTAGGAATAGTTTTCCATGATTAAAAAGGTAAATATATTAAATATATTTAATTGCGAAAGTGCATTGTTTTCAAAAATATAGTATTGAATTAAATGTAGGTTGTCATGAAATAAAACAAAAGGAACAATTGAACTAAAAACAAGGGTTTGACCCTATGTGAGAGATAACCTTTATTGATATAGATAATTTGTATAAATTTAATCAGAGGTAAGGGATAGAATAAAATTAAAAAAACATTTTATTTCATTTTAATAAATGCAATGATCGGTCATTATTTAACTTCTGATTTATGGAGAAATCCAATGGTTAGCTAACAAATTATAGAACCATTCGAGATATTTTGGAGAGAGCATTGAATGGTTTCTCTCAAATGAACAATGACCATATTGTGGATCGATAATCGATGCACATAAAATTCAATGAATCTCACCAAAAACCATTGCTCAGCCTCATTCTTCATTAATGAGTGATCAAAATCAATGTAAAACATTATTTACATAGATGTTTTTCAATGTTATTAATTTATATGATGAAAATAATCATCTGGACAACATATTGATTCATGGATCATGAGTAATATGGTATGGTTTATATGCAGGGGTTATATTGGAGAATTACATTGTTGATTTTTAAACCATCATTTTTTTCTCATGACAATAATCTAGGATGACAGGGACATTGATTGAGGTCCATTACTCTTATTTTTTCTTATGATTTTTCCCATGATTATTCATTCCATATGAAAATTATTCATTTGTACTATAATAAAAACATTTACCAATAGAATCGATCATTGTTCTACTATTTTTTGGTGTAATGATTTGACATCGTAGATCTAGGATTGAAAAGACATGATTCTGGTGAGACGGTGATAGGTAAAAGAATATGATGACATATATAATTGATTTTAAAATAATTTGGTTCATAATGATGAAGAGAGAACAAACCCAATTTCCAATATTATTTAAGGTATGATCTTATTGATTAAGTTATAGAATGACTATATTTAGCTGAATATATATTTATTATGGTGACAAAATAGATTTTTCTGTGGTCAAATTAATAATCAATATGTGCGGACAATAATATATGATTCTGGAAAATCCAGCGTTAAATGGTGTGTAAATAAGATCTAAACACTATATGGGACCCCTTATGCTGGGGATATGGATTCATAGGTACTTCAGTATCACATAGCCCATTACCCCAGTCTAGCGATGTTTGGTCCCTCTAATGAGAATCAGCTCATTCCTCAATGAGTACACCTAAACATGTTGAAGTATAGATGTTGGATCATTTTGTGTACCACCCTACATAGACATGGACTCGATGAGTACATGAGTTATTCCATTTATTGGAACACATGTAGAGTACATGGGTTCTGAAAACATTGTGTACATATATATGGGCATAGACATGGCTAGAAACATAGTTTTTTACAAGGGAATAACCGGAAGTCAGTGGGCATAGTGGGTAACCCTTCCACACACTATGTACTTTCTTATACATGGCTTGGAGTTCTTGTCCTTTGTTTCTTGGATGATTTTTTAGGGTGTGTTCCACTTACCCTTTAACCTGAGTGTTACTATAAAATCTTCTCCAACTTTTAGGTCTACGATCCATTGAGAATGAATATTGTTGATAATGTTGATGATTTCCACTTGTGAGGATAAAAATAAGACCCTATATTAATTCCCATTCATGAAGTTGATTTCTTGGTATCATCATGACAAAAACTATACATCCACTAATCCTATACAAATAGGATTAATATAGATTTATTTGTTGGTATTTCCACCATATACATTGTTATGATCATAATATATGCAAAATATATAATTATAACTTCATATCCTGCATAAAATTTAGAGTACCAAAAAGCACTACATCTTAGAAGAACATCATTAGAGTTATCAGACTAAGGAGTGTGTTCCCTAAGATGAGAAATTTTTAGCATCTTCATGATAGAGTTATCTATCGGTGTACAACTACAATGACTTATCATTTGACTATGTTACATTGATGAGTTTGCATGGATACTCTCATTATTTTTTGTCCTTGACGTATACCAATATCAGACTGACTTCATTTCCATTATTTTAATGATTGTTTTATTTGTGTGTCATTCTTATTTTTATTATACACACCCCTACATGGGAAATTCCCACACGTGGTGAGTATTTTGGAGATAATCAACCCATTGAAAGAGTCCTAGATAGGCCAGAACCAAAAAAAAATTCATAGTTAGAATGGTTATACATAGCATTGTTCCTACATCATTTGGTCAACATTACACAGTACATACATTCAGGTTTGACTTTCATTTCATTCAATTTTTGGGGGACATGTATTTAGCCTTGTTTACATTTAATTTCTTCCTATCGTACTCTAGTTGTGAGTTTTAGATATATGAATCCATGGTTGTTTAGTTGTTCATTTCTTTTCATCATCGTATCGGATTGGGTATGATTGTGTGTTTATAGGTATGTAGGATAATTCATAATATGTTAGTGATATTCCTAGTCAGTGCTATTCTCCATCCTTTATACTATTAGGGATGGGCTTGGAGAGTCATTCCACATGCCACATTTAGAGAAAATTGTGAATACTAGGTCATGTGGTTTACAATTAGGTATGATTTATATTAATTTAATTGGATTAATATTCTATTATGGTTTTTTAGACATCACCCATGAATATGATGTTGATAATAAGCATGTTTTGGTATTTGGAATGAATTAAGGTTGTTTCATTTATTGATGAAATAGATATTGATATAATACCTAATAGACATAAAATAACTTCAATATTCACCATTATATAAATCAAAATATTAAATATGATTTAATTTTAATCCATGATATAATGGTTGAGTATTTTTCAATTAGATTGTTAAAATGAAGCAAACACGAACATAACCTAATGTAATAATTTAATATGAGGTGGTTTTAATATAAATAATTACACGATAAGCATAATTTATTTACTATAATATATTTAAATTCAAATGGATTAGATGATGATTTTGTGTATATGATAATGTTATACATTTGAATAATTTACTGTTATTTTAGTATATTATTTTAAAATACTGAATCAACGATTACCATTTTGTTGATCATATAATTAATGTGTTCTCTAAATTAACATACCAGGACATTAATTATTTCAAAAAAAATCAATTTTAACATTTATTAACATACTTATATCTATACAAATTAATTTAAAAAGTAAATAAACAAGTGATAATTCATATTTGGAATAGTGCACCGAACACATGGGCACGAATTTTATTATATTTAATAAATGGGGTAAATAAATAATTAATCATAATACAACTTATATTGAAAAATTAAAACATATTATTTAGAATAATATAATTATTCTATAGTGGATTTTTTTAATGATGATAATCGTGAAGGAAATAATGTAGTACATAATATTAATGTTAAGGAAATTAATGGTTCTTGTTTGTATCCATGAATTTGAGTGTCATTGGATAAATACGAGTCACAAAATATTATTTTTGTGTTGTAATAGTATATAGAGAGTATAAATGAATACTTTCAAGGAGAAATTAAACTGATATGTGAGTCATGATGTTGTAAAGATGTTACCCTTTTTATGTAATTAGAGGGGTAGTTTTCATTGTAATCCCTACATTATCAATAATTTAAGGTTTATATTATTGTTGAGAAGGATATAAAATTGACAAAAGATTATAGGAAACAGGTCTTTGTCGAGTAATGTCATAATAAATCAAATTAGAAAACTATTTTTAAAAGTTTTATGTATTTTAGAAAATGTTAAACTGTATTTAATACTTTTAATTTTTCCATAATAGTGAATTTTTGTCCACAAAAAAAAATTTAAATAAGAAATATTTTTTTATGTATTGATACATATAAATTAAAATATAATTATATGTTTATGATTTTTTTAAATATTCGTGAACTGTATGTTCTAATATAATTGCACTAAATCGTATAAATATTATTTTGTGAGAATTAATATTTTAATACTCTAAATTTATATATATTATTAAATTATATTGGATAACTATTTTAGTTAAAGAAGTGAATTAATTAAAGGAAATATGATTTTATACTTTCATAAAAATCAAAATATACATTTTAGTTTAATATAATTATCTTAATGAAAAAACTTATTGAAAGCATTTAAAAAAAGGATCATTTTAATTTATCTAAAAACAATGGACATGAGATTTATAAATTTCAATAACTTTATAAAAATAATATTTTCTTCCATTAATTAATTCTTAATTTCTTTAATAGTTTTATAAACATGTTGGTAATAAATATTTAATAATATGATTTTACCAATTAATAGTAATGTGAAAACATTATTTTTTTTCACAGAACTGACTTTTCATAATAAGATCGAAAATCCAAAAAAAGATAATTCAAATATGATGAATTGAAAAATTAATCTACATAAGAATATTTATAATTATGATTTCAATAATCTAAATATGATTTTTTATAATCATTTATTGGAGTAATCATTGCATGGAAAATCATCAAACATTGTCTAAAAATGTATCAGAGTTTAGGGTGGTACATTATCTCCCAATTCAACAATTCCATTTTAGAAATTTTGAAATATAATATATAATAAAATATTTAAATAATTATTCCTTATGTATTCCTATTGATCTAAATTTTACTATTAGGTATTTTATTTCACAAAAGGAAAATAAAAAAATATCCATGAAATTGCACAATATATTCTCTCAAGTTTCATGAATCCATACATGAACCTCATTATAGAAAAACGGTGGAACTAACTATAACCCATCATATGTGAGAATAATAATTTCATATGAAATGTGTTTCCATAGTAATGAAACATGATATACATCATACAAATTTTAAATATTAGATATCATGGACTATCAGTAGGCAACTACCCCAATTAATTCATCAATTTATAAAGGACCAATGTATATAGAGCATAATTTTACCACTTTTAGAAAACTATTTTAACTCCATTACATAGAGAAAAAATTAATATTATATGATTTGAAACATGAAATTTAATTCCTTCAATTGAATTATCACTAAATAAATTCTTTAAATTAATGTAATATTTCTTGTGATCCTAAATAATATATACATTATGAGGCATCCCATCCACAATAATTGGGATGACTAACTTCCATCCTAAAAAATCTACCCAAAAGTGTAATGGAATTTTAATTTGGATCCTTTAAAATAAATTTCATGTTTTATAAATAATTTTACATGATAAACCCAACATAATTAAAACAACAATATATTTTGTAGATTTATTTACTAATATATTATGAAAAATACGATATTAAACTGCTAAAAGATAATTCCTTTAAATGAAAACCATATAATATGGCTTAATACTAAAATGGGTATTTCAAATAATTATTTTCTATATCATGTATATTTAATTTTATAAATATTTGTATACTAGTTTTTGAATATAAATTTGATAAATTAAAATTCATTTTGGAATTCCCAAAAAAAACATTCAGATGAGTTTTTGTGATTTTTCTAAAATATTAAATTTTAAGGTAAATATTGGAATTACCAATGAATGTTATCATTTTAATAAATTATATAATTATATAAATAGAAAGAGTGTGTTTATATAAAATAAATTCTAAAATTAAAAATTATAAAATAGAATATAGAATTAGATAATATTATTTTGTGTTTACAATCCCACTAATAACATTTTTATAATGTTTTTAGAATTTTAATAAACACATTTTTGACTATTTTATATTGGTACATATAACATGATGAAATAAAATTTATGGGGTATTATATTTAAATAAATACATTATGAATGATAATAGTTTTTTTTAGATTCATTGGAATTTATGGCATTGATAATTCTATATTAATCATACATCCTTTTCATTTAAAATAAATTTGTTCAAAATATGGTTTCTATGTGTACACAGACTAAAATTTATATTATCATTCGACATAAATAATGTTAATTTAATAAAATTAATCTCATATTTGTGATTATAATTTTCTAATTATTTGTTATGGCCCATTTATATAATAGTTTTGTAATTTATATTATTAAGATAACTCCATATCACCATGATAATGATTAAATAATTAATTTTTAATTGTTAATTTTAAATATCACGGGTTTCATTCCAAATAATTTTATTCAAATAATTTAATTAGTGGATAAAATTTTATTTATATGGAATGAAAAACTATACTAAAAATAATTTAATTTTTAATCAATACTATATAATATTATGAATCAATAATAATCAAAATGTAATATTTCTATTAAATTTTTATAAACACATTATTATAATGAAAATAAAATATTTAATTATAAATTAATTTAATTTGAATAAATTTTTCTGATAATTAATCCCTTAATTAATAAATGTGGTCATATGGTCATGTAATATGTATACAATGACAAAAAATAACATAGTTAAAAACTTTTTTCCCAGTAAAAAAATGTAAAATCTAAATAAATACATGTAAAATATTTCTAACATACATTAAAAATGTCTTCCAAGACATTTTTTATTTTAAATAGACTCAAATACACCTCAAAAACATAATTTAGATGTTATAGATCCATTGACTTTGAAATATAATCATGACAATATTTAGAAATGAAGAGTGGTTTCATATATTTCCCTTTTAAACCTCAATAAAAGGAAACCACAACCACCCTTCACATATAAAACAATAAATATAATTAATAATTTATAAATATCACATTTAATATCACTCAATCACACTCGTGGATACAAAAACCTAATGTCACTTATAGTTGTCATAATCCCGTCAATTTCAAGGGGGCTTCTATGGAAAAAAATCATGTCTCCAATGTAAGTGCTATCACCTCTTTTGATTATCTTATCAATCATGCAATAAATAATATGTTTTCACTATAATACGATGAATAATTAATTATAAATTTCATAAAAATATGTTTTTAAATTTTTGGTAATACCAGTTTTTATCATTTTTTATCCATATAGACTAAAATAACATCATTAGTTCATTGCATGGCCTATTTCTTCTATGAACTGCAACACATCGATATTTCATGGAATATTTTTTATAACATTAATATAATTTTCAAGATAAATTTTTTTCTATTAAAAAATTACTTTAGATACTATTACTTGCAACAATGTTTTTAGATTAAGTTGAGTACAAGACCATGTTTATATTAATGAGGACGAACTTTTAAAATATTATTAATGAACAATATAGATACTACTTATCCACTAGTTGTTGGTATGAATAGTATATACTAAATTGTGAAAATATTGGTTTATATATATATATATAATTAATTCTTTGGTGAGTAATTAATTATAAATTATTGGATGTACCATCTAAAAGAAGAAATTTTTTCTGAAAAATTATTTTAAAAAAAACATTATAAATTATGAACTTTTATAAAAAAAACTTATTTTGAATTATAATAATTAAATTTATATGTTATATATAAATTCCAATGTATGTAATTTATTATATGTTTTTCATAAATTATATAAGATCTTATCTAATTTTATTTGTAAAATAATTTTTTTTCTAAAAATATATTATTTCACACATTTAACACTAGTATTAAAATAAATTTCTCAGGAATTTATAAAATGAAGTAAAAAAATGAAATTAAATTTTTATATAAGTATGAGAAATTTATATTAGTGTTTAATTTTTTATAATGTTAAATAATGTATAATTTTTCAATAAATAGTTAAATATAATGGAATTTATTAAAAAGAATCATTTCATGTACGTCTATTTAAAAAATAAAAATAGTTTTTATAGGGTCGTAATTTTAAAATTTGTTTAATAATATACTTAATAATAAAAATTTAGGTCATTATATAAAATTTCATATTTAATTTTTATATGAAATACTTTTATACGTTTGATAATTTTGTCTTTGGAAATCCGTTTTCTCATCGCATTTATAGGCTTAATATTAATTTCAATTATAAAACATCTTCGAATTGATTTAGAAAAAATCAATCCCATTTTTTAATCAACATAATATATATCTTATAATAATGGAAATTCTATTTATTATAATTATTTATAATAGAACTATGGAAAATTAATTATTGTGGTTAAGGTGGAAATGTGTTTATATAGGGGTTACAAATTGATGAGCAGTAAAATTATCAATAATCATTTCTAAAACAAAATTTAATTTCATAATTTGATTTTATATCATGTATTAACTATAATAATCAATTTTGGTTAATTATTGAAGGAAAATAAGTAGATATGAATTTTTCTTTTAAAAAATAATATGTTTGTTTTTCACCTCACATATAAAAGGCCACCTAATATCCTCACATCATTACTCATGAGGAACCATTTAGATTCGTAGATACACCCTTATCGACATCTTAGAGGACTTTAGAAGATCAAAATTCCTACCAAGGGGGATCTAGATTAATAATATAGAAGATATCTAAACAGGATGTTTAAATTTTTACCACCTGTATTTGTTTTGAATCTTCATATAAATACAAAAGATATTTCCCAGAAACTATACAATAATAGCAGTAATATATCTTATAATATAATATATCATCATGTTAATTGAATAAGCTATTTAAATCACTATTTGTTTCTAATTGGATAAAAAATCATCATTCATGTATATTTGATACTTCTACCTCATAAAAAAATGGTAATCATTTTCCATATAGATACATTCATTTCATTCTCTGGGGGATATGAGAACAATTTTTTTGTTAAAGAGGACTACAGCCCCACGATGTTATGTTAATTTTTAACTAATTCCTTGAATGGATTATAATAAGTGTAAAAATAATAATATATGTGATATATATGGAATTAAATTATTTTTCAAAATTATTACATTATTTACAATAACTTCATTTCATTAATTGTGTAAATGCAAGTAGTGATTATGCATAAATACTACCTACAATCTGCATGATCATTGTATTTCATTTTCTATCACTATATTAATGAATAACACTAAATACATATTAAATTAATATATATTATATTAATAAATTTATTTATATTATGGTACAATAATAAATATAATCGGACTAAAAGTAATAAATCCATACGAGCATGAAAAATGTAGTTATTTCAAAAAAAGTTATTTTAAGAAGGAGTTGTTAATAAAATAGTTAATAATTGTCAAAAGAAAATAATATCTTTTATGTTATATATAATTATGTTTCATTAAATTCTATATAATATATATATTTACTATGTACGTTTTCTAACATGTATGATGTAATTATACACTCAAGGTATTGGATTCTAATCTAACATTTTACTTTTGTGTGACACATGGTATATTACTCGGATATTTATTTTTTGTGTAGTATGTAATACCCCTAATTGTATTTTATGATTATTATTCTGAAATTTTTTGGGATGAACATGTCCATTTATGTATTTCTATTTCATGTTGATTACATTACATAATATACCAACATATTGAGGTATTTTGGTCTCAATCTCTCTTCATTGAAACATACCTTATGTTATAAACCTATATTCATTTATTATGTGTATATATATCTCCTTTTGAATGAAATATCATGTATTTATTTATTATAGTGATATATTATTTTTAATTTAATTTAATTAATCTAGGGTTATAATTATTCAATGTTACATATGTTTTAAGGGATTTATTATACGATATCTTCATTTTTTGTGATTGTTCAAAATTATGATTTTGATGATGAAATTATTTGTAAATATATCAAGAAACTCAATAATTTTCTTCTTCCTGGGTAATATCATGAAAATACATGATTACCTTCATTTTTTATCTCATTGAGTATATATGATTTAGAAATATTTTTTTAATGTATACTATTTTTATTACAATATTCAGTCCAAACCCCCAGTTCAACAATAACATTTTTTTCTATAAACATTTTATAAAATGTCCTAAATTTCCCTAATGGATTAATAAAATACATTTTACACATGTCTTAATAAATTAAAATTATAATTAAACTACTTCATTTTTTAAAACAAATGGCTCGTTATGCATTTACAAAAAAAATTGAAGTGAATCATAGTTTAAGGTTAATAACATTTCTTACCACCAGGAACACTAAATTGTTTAAATAAAACATTATAGGTTTTAATTTTTATATTCCATGAATAGTATTTTCAATTTTTTTAAATTTCAGTATAAAATTTATATTATCAATGATTGTTTATTTTCATATTGAATTGTTTTAACTTATTTTTAAATCATTTTTTATATGTTTGAATGTTTACTTTCAACAGATAGGATTTAAAATGTTTTTATTTAATTTTTCGAAATTAAAAAAATGTAAATGATATTTTCCAAAAAAAAATTATAAATGATTACTAAATAAACCTATATAATTTTGGAATCATATATTAAGAAAAAAAAATTCAAAACATTATTTTATTTTTAGAAGTGTTTTTATATTGAAATGTGTATTTTCATCATCAAATTTTCCACATTATAGTTCCATAATTTAATAAGTATAATGACATAATTTTATAATACATATTCTTTATTGAGGATAATATTAAATAATATTATACTTGTAATGTCATTGTATTTAAATGTATATGTTTTTGAAATGGTTATGAAACCAATAAATTTTTCATGGGTTATTGTGTGGTAATTTTATTAAATTTCTATGAAACCAATTTTATTTACACATGTTATGGTGTAATGATCTTATTAATATTTTAGGATTTTATTACAAAAAAAATTATGGTCTTTATTATGTAATGTTGTGGACCAATATATCCCTCCAATTTATTTGGAAATACTATATATCTGAACAGTAACCAATCTGAAACTAGTGGATGGGCTTCATCTGGTATTGGAAATAAGTGGCTTCATATTTACTATAGTAAACATGTGCATCCCGATCTAGAGTTGAAGACACGTGATGAGTCCCAATATACTATTTCAATCACCTTGGTAGTTAATAAATACTTAAAAAAGGGTCTCTATATATATTTTAATTCCACTTTATAGGTCAGATAGGGTAATGGAAAATAGTCCAGTGGGGGTGAATTGTACCGCTTAAAAATTTAACAAAAATTACATGATTAGTAAAATTAATTAATAATTTTATTTCTTAATTTTAATAAAATTCTAAAAAATAAAATAAAACATTGTGTATTTTTTATAGTACATTAGTCCATTATTGGATGTCTTTAATTATATACCTCTCTATGCTATGGGAGACAATAGGTCATTAAAAATAATTTTCAAGGGATCCATATCACCTAATACTATTCTAGAGGAGAAATAAACATGAAACAAACATTTGAATGTGGTTTCAAAACCGTTACAACATTATTATAGACACTAGGAGTCACAAATTGAACAAACCTATTTTTAGATATAGGGAGGCTGGACCAATAGATCCTAAAATTATAATCTTGGAGTCACAACCTAAAGGTAATGAATACAATATAAATTTTTTGTGTGTACAGTCATAATATAATATAATGTGCATGTGTGAGATTGGAAATAGTGGTAGAAACTATAAATATAGAAAATAGAAGGTAAAAAATGAAATCCTAGGTATTGGTAATTGATGAATATATTTGATCATCTCATCAAGGTTGTATACTTCAATGAAGAATAAATACTTCCCTTGAAAGATCATTCAGGTGATGAATCATACTGTTATAGGATATTGAAAATGAATAACAAGATCAAAGATCACAACACTTACTCATCGAATAATTTTAGTATCAATTATGTAAACCTGTCATGTTGTTGTGAATTGTTATTAAATTATTATAAAATTAATGATAAAAGAATTTTTATAGAATATATATCCAAGAATTAAATTTTCTCTATATCCTTCAGATATTGAAAAACAATTGGTTCAAGAAATTTCTAAAATATATCCACAAAATTAAGAGAATGGTTTTCTCTATATTAATGTTGAATCAATATGAAATAAAATAATTTTAAATAATTTTAATTACTCTTTTAATAATACATCAGGAAAAAATAATAGTATTGAATCATTTTAAAACTCTACTTTAATTCATTCCAAAAAATTAATTTTTTTTAAAAAATTAGTTTATTAAGAATTTAAACATTATTTTAATATTATTTTTTCCAAGTTTTAGAAATTATTTACAAATAAGAAGATAATTTTTATTTAAATTTCTTAAAATTATGTTTTTTTTAAATTTTGTAATTTTTTCTGGAATGGTATATTATGAAATGAATATATAGAAATAATAATTTTTAATAAGAATATAATTTTTTTAACTTCTTTTAAAAATACAAAATAAATTTAAATTTGTTTTAAAATTAATATATATATATATATATTAATAAAATTTATTTCATAGGAATAAATTTCATGTTCTTATGAGAAATTAAAATTTTCAATATTTTTGGGAATATTCTCCTTTGAAAACTCCATTCTTGTTAGGTATTTGTTTAATTTTTTTAATTTAATTCATTATATTCTATGAATGAAATGATAAAAAATAAATAAAATATTTTTAATGTTTTTAATTTTTATTCTATATAATTGTCTTATTATTTTTTAGTATAATTAGTAGAAAATTTAGTAGAAATTAATTAGACTAATTAAGTGAATAAAATGGGATTATAGGGGGTTCAACTAAAAGGAAAATTTTTCAATGACAATGAGTATCTTCCAAAAACTATGGTCTATTAATATGTCAAAAATATATCATAAATTTTCAAAATTGGATAAAAATGGAATATAGAGGAATGTGAAAAGCATTTGTAGACATTTTTATTTTCAAAAAATATAAATGTCTCAGTCACCACACTTATAAAATTCAAACAATATTCTCTATGATTCAGTAATAGAAAACACTTTTGATCATACAAACCTGAGAAAATTGTCTACCTTAATTTTCCACTCACATCTAGGGGGCATTGGTGAGATCCAAAATACATTCTATGAAACAATTATGTTAAACTTCATGCGGTCGTGCGAGGAAGAAGTATCGATTTTTTCTATTTATTTTTTGTGTTACAAAACATTATAAAAAAACAATTTATTTTCCAACTATGATAATTTAACAAATATATTAGCTCTAATGTTGTTTAGTTTTATTATTTAAAATGGTTTAAATTTATTAATCTCTACATCCATCAAATTAGAAATGAAATCAGTATTCATGTGTACGATATAATACCACCTTTTAAGCTGATTTTTTCTATCATGATCACTAAAGACAAGATATAATTATGGATTTAATATATATATGAAATATTTATGATATTATTATTCATTTGGATTTATAATATCAAACAAACCTTCTCACCTTGCATCCTTTTTCTAAAAATAATATAAATCATGGGCACGGTGGACTACTACCTCCTGAAATAATGTTATTTGTTTTTACTTATTTTAACCATTGATAATAACATTGATAAATTAATGAATATATTTATTATATGTAGTAATATTATAATTAAAATATTATTACATCCCAAATATATTATATACTTTCATTTCATGGGGGGTATGATGATGTCGTTCATGTGTAAGATAGACTTCCTCCTCGTGAAGCAATGTTTTTTTATTATTTTAATTCATTTAATGTAATTGAAAAAGGTAAATTTAATAGTCATATGGGATGTATATGAAAACAAGTTATTCATGTAATTTAATATATTATTTAACTTATTTTCATTTTTTCCATCGATAAAATTGTAGAAGTGTTCCTACATATATACAACCTATCGTCTCTAAGAATGGTAAATTTAATATTTAATCACCTTATTTTCATAATTATGGTAAATAGTCATATATTTAATATATATTATATTTATATATTTGTTAAAAAAAATTATATGATGAAACTATGAAATATTTTAGATGATAGATATTAATAATTAAAAATATTCTTGAAAAATAGATCCTATTGAATGAAACATGATTTTATGATAGAATTTATAATAAAAAAGTAATAAATGGTAAAAATTAAAACATATATGGTATGATATATTTATTTATTTTTCATTAATACATTTATAATAATACAATATTTATTAAATTGGAGTGTTTAATTATTAGAAATGATGTCATGTCTTAAAGAAATGTATTTTTTATAACTATTTTTATCTAAGAGAAAATTCCATATTGAAACCTATTTGTTTCATGTGGTGAAAAATCATCCCATTAAAGTAATTTATTAATTGTACACTGAAACATTTTTGTAATTAAATATCCATTTTTTATTACACTTTCATGGGGATTTCAATTCAATCATTATGAAAAGAAAAAAATATTTTTCTCTTAAATTGTCTTCATTGGGACAGAAGTAATGCTACACACCTATCATTCATTCTGAAATTTATATAAATCTATTTTGAAATTTTAATATTATGAGTTTATTAATTTTTCTTATGTATTATTTTTCACTTAATTTCATTCCATCATCATTTTTATGTTTCATGGTTTCCAATTTGGAATGGGATTTAAGATAATATTTTACTGATTATTAGGACTATTAATTTATATTTCTAGAATTTTGTAATATTATTATTTACCTCTCAAGAAAAACCTCAAATTCCACATATTGGGTTTATTTTAGGTGAAAAAATTTCACATAATATTCATATCATTAATTATATATAATTCCTTATGTGGTAAGCCATGAATAATTATTTTGATCTATAACAGGATGGTTATGATCATCATATATTATGTCGATGATAAAATACCCATATTCTATTAATATTAATTTATATGAACATATATTGTTAAATCCAATGATTTAATCCCCATGTTTTGAAGAAGGTTTTATGATGGGTAATCCAAAGAGGTGTTCTATGTGTGAATGTATCTGCGGGAGTTGTTAAAGATATTTACTATATTAGTAATATTTTTTTTCTGGGATCTAGATACTCTGAAACATTATGGGCCTTATTAATGTGTTTAAAAAATGTTTCAAATATTTATCTAAAAAATGTGACATTTATATTAGAAAATCCTAGGTCAATATAGTAAGTGGATTATTTTTTTTCATTAAAACATTTCTTGTCTAATAATAATTGTGGTAATGGTTAAATTAACATGGAATATCTCATAAAACATTTTTTTATTAAATTGCAATTTAATCACTATTTCCATGCCCTCAAATAATTTATGAAATAAAAATTCTAACTGAACATAAGTTAACACTAACACCTCTATGATTAATTTTTTTTAATTTTTTCCTTTATAATTTTAAAATTATATAAAAATAATATTTATTAGTTCATTAACACAAGATAAGATAAAAAATATCATTATGTTTATGTAAAATGATATTATGTCCAAAGAAACATAACATTATTTATTGATGCCAATCGATTTTAATCGTGTTCACGTATGGGTCGATTTAGCATCCTTGTTTCATAATCCATTTGAATCAATTTATAGATGAAAATAGATACATCCAAACAAAATTAATAAATTTATTTTACTAAATAATTATTATTATTTTGTTTTATAAGTATTATATAATTTTTTTTATTTTTTATTAAGGTATAATTTTTGTTCTAAGAATTCAATGAAATTTACCAACTATGATTCAATTATCACATGGAATAATTAAAACAAAAATGAAGTGAAATAATAGATTTATAATAAATATACTTTATATATTAAATAGACATAAATGAAATATAAAAAATTTTAATTTTATGAAATGAATTGTAATGGTATTAATATTATTATGAAACTGTAAAACCGATAAAGTTACATTCACGTGATGGTCAGAATATGTTATAAACTATTATTGTAAAGATGAAATATAATTATAATTTTGACTACAAGGGATTAATATTTATAGTTAAGTTTATTTAATATTATATTATTTTAACTATTTATGTTTTATAGGAGGATATAATTTCATCAACTATGAAATGAAACAATGTATGTTATTTTCATCTCAGTCTCCCCATATTTGAGACATTGTTGGTATTCCTAAAAAAAATTGGTCAAATGATTTTTATGATTAGAATATGATATATGATATAAATAATTAATTACTTAGTCACATTATTCTAATCTAAATTTCAAGGTAATAATCCACCAAGATAATTGATTTTACTATTATATAAGATGTAAGGATTTATATTCAACATCCTTAAAAAAATAAAGACTTCTAAAATATGATAAGCCATTTGAGAATAATTTATTCTCATTATGTCTTAATAGATTATCAATTTTTCTCATTTCAATAACTTCTTGAATAATATTATTTACATTTTAATTTTTATTAATATTAACATTCAAAGTCATCTATTGAATTTGGGTTTTTAACCAATTAATTGTACAAATGTTCAAATGGACATTAAACCACATATTAAATAAATTATTCATCTTCCAACACGAATTTTATTTTTACTTATATACTTTATAATTAAAGGACATATTTTTTACAAATATTATTAAATGAATTATTTTCAACGTATTTTTCACTAATTTTATTTAAAATTTTATTAATTTTTCAAGATCCAGGTATTTTGTATTCTTTTTAATAGTAAATATTTAAAATTTATAAATACATGTTTTAATGATAAAATTATATCCATTTTAGTATTTCATTTGTATTTTTTTTTAAAAAAATATTTCAATGTATTTACACATATTTTATTATTGATTTTATATATTATTCAATTTCCATTATTAAATAATCATTTTTAATGTAAATGTCTAAAATATTATTTTATAAATTTTATCAGAATAATGATATACACATCATGTATACATTACTAATGACCTTGAAAAAAGCAAACATATCCATTTATTATCACTTGTTAAATCTGAATGATTTTTTATTAGACTTATATAAGGAACATATTATAATATTTCCATAAAAATTATTCTATTTCCATTAAAAATGTATTAAATATAAATTTCACTTCAATGTTTTATAACCATTGTTTGAAAACATAATTATTTTCAATTATATCTAACCTCACATGATTATTTTTCATGAAAAGGATTTTTTATAACCCATTATATTTTATATTGTCCAGAATTATCATTGAAAATGAGAGTTTTAATTTTCAATGATTTTTTGACATTATGTTTGGTTGTTGTTTTTAATTATTCAGGAAAATAATAATATTTAACATGGGTTCATAATGATATGCAGACTGACAGATTTGAATGTGGCTTAAAAATAGATGGATTATGAGTTTGGGTCTCAATTAACTCCCTCCCATTAATTTTTTAAGATATCATTTCCATGAGATAATAATATAAAATTAGCAGGATAAAAAGCCTATAGCATTACAAAGGATGATAATTGAGACATCAATATATAAACATAATTTCATGTGTAAATATAATTGAAAGACTATAGGATCAAAAATTGTAAATGTGTTATTGTTTCAAACTACTCACTATTATATATGATGATTTTCATTATCAAATAACTATGTAAAATAAATATTACTCTGGTTGAATTATTCTCTAATGTCAATTTTATATGTCTCCAATTTTCCATGTTTGTATGATCGTAATGTGGTGGGTTCAATGTCATTTATATCTTTTTATAATTATTTCCATGAAAATGTAACCAAGTATCCAGGTAAAAAAATTGAAGGTGTGATGGTTTTAATATATAAATAATATTTAACAAATGAATTAAACGGTGAATCCCATCATTCAAAAGAATTAATAATTCAATTAATTTTTTTTCACATTATCATTTTGATTATCATGTTAAGCCATGTTTTCTTTTTTATACAAGATTATTGATGTATTTCATTGTTTTACATATTTAAAATATAGGGTTTTATGGATACTTTTTATATTAATTGTTACTTATTTTATGGACCCTCAATTATTTTCTTATGATATTATCTTCCTCTATAAATTTTTTTGTTCATTATTTAAGTAATATTGATATTACATTATGTTATGTGTAAAATTACATTATTTTCCCTCATTTTCATAATACATTAATTTATGGTACTAATTTCCCTAAACAATATATTAATCTGAAAAATTTATTTGGTTTATAAACACCATGTTATGAGATCATTGTGTCTTATGAGACGTATAAAAGATGTTGAGAGGGACACAATTTGAAAAAAAGTTTTAATGTTTCTTCAATTAAGATGTTTTTGTAGATAATATCTTTGGATCAACAAAATTTTGTATCATTGTTCTATAAATTATTGTGATTTGTATTAATTGAATATATACCTTAATAAATTATTTAAACCAGTTTAATATTGGGTCATGTCTATTGGTATCAAAGTGGATTTTAGTTATTTTGGATTATATATATGTTGTTTTTTAGATTGGTTTACTCTTTTGGGATTTCTACTCTAGAATCATGGTTAGACACCTTGAGATTATTCTACATATAGGATTATATCTTGTTTTTTTTTTAATTTTTGGAGTATGCTGTTTACCATGAAACAGATTCTTCTCTACATATTATAATGTATTTTTGGCTATTGATCAGATGCACCTAAGGGTAATGATGCCATAAATGTGTGGTAAATATTAAATATATTATCATCACGATTCTCAATGAGTGGGAAAAATACTGAACATGTTTGTAGACACTCAAGTATGATATTAAATGATTGAAAATGTTATATTTTAAAACCACTATTTTGGATTGATACCTAGTTACATTGAAGAATTCGAGATTGCCCCACATAAATAAACCTAATTTGAATAAATAGTGTATTAAAATTTGTCATGCATGACTTAATTGAAATTAAATTATAATATGATTAAATTATTTTTTCATTGTTGAAGAAATTGTAGCAATGAATATTTTTTTGACAATATTTAATAATATTTGATATTATCATAAGTTTTTATTTTACTATTTCACATAATCAAGTTCACAGAAATAAGGATGTTAATGTTATGTCTCTATAAAAACAATAAAATAGTATATGAGAGAATATGTTTTTAGTATTATGATATATAGTGAGATGAATATCTGAGTACATGATATATGTTGTGTTTCTCATCGATCCCTTTTCTTGTTCTTTACAAAATGATAATTAATAGAGTGGAGATAAAATTTATTTATTGGGGATAATGCAATGGCCAATTAATAATGATCATTTAAAATGAATTATATGTTTTATAACATGTGTCACATGCTACACACAACATAAATAATCCACAACATATAAAATATGTATTATTAATAATTATATAATAAACACTATAATGGTAAACCATGAGTTTTTTTTATGATTTATATTACTAATATGAGTTAATATTAAATCTTGTTTTTCCAATATAAACTATATTTTTAAAATTATATTTAATATATTAAAAATATAAATTAAAAAAAATAGATTCCTTGTTTGATATTAA
Source organism: Viscum album (assembly GCA_963277665.1). Lineage (NCBI taxonomy): Eukaryota > Viridiplantae > Streptophyta > Magnoliopsida > Santalales > Viscaceae > Viscum > Viscum album. Next base: position 1,957,641,097 of record OY728150.1, read on the forward strand.
AAAAAATCAATTTTGTATCAATAAAAAAAACGGTTAATTATATTTTTTTTCAAAATAGAAAATAATTGATTTCCATGTGAATAATAAACAAATTATTTGTTAATTTTATTAAATTATTAAATTTTATTAACAAATAAAATGAACCTAATCCCATTTCATTATTAAATTATATATTTTAATAAAGAATGATTAGTTTTCATGTACTTTTTTGAGTTTATAAACCCATTCGAATCGTTTTGAAATTTTATCATTCATTTTAACAAATATTTCTATTTAGAAATATATTTTCAAATTAATTATTAAATGATGAAATAATTTTTTTTGATTTTATTATTATAAAAAATATCATTTGAATGATAATAATCACTTTTATTCTGTTAAATCAGTGGATTTTATTATTCGATCATATTAATATATCTTTTTCTGAAAAAATACTATATAATATGATTTTTTACGATCACAAGAGTGAATGTTATGATTAAACTTCATAAAAATATATTTCTAACTAGAAAAAGAGTGACATATATTCGACCTAAATTGTTTTATACAATTTAATATATCCAATTTTATTTATTTTCATAAAATTTAGATTATTAAGAATAATGTTAATCATCATCATTATGACAAAACAATACAACTTATATTGATGTTATATTGATATTATAAAACTTAAAAAGAATAATTACATTTAAAAATACTATATAATTAATAAATATGTCATATTTAATTACTTAAATAAATATATTAACACTCATTTAAATTTTTATCAATATGAAATAAGATTAAAAATCTATAATGGTCGAAGTATATTTCTTTTACTAAAACATTTTATACACATTTTCAGGTTTAATTTAAAAATTAATATCAAAATAGTATAATTTTTTTTGGAATAAAGATAATATAAATTTATTCACAACACAAAAAAATTGTGTTATATTGGTAATGTTATTCGCGAATAAAAAAAATATAAGAAATAGTTATCTTGTTAAAAATAATAACCTAAAATGTCAGGAATTAATGGTGAATTAAATAAAAATTGTTTAAAATGATTCAAACCCCATTGCCGATTCATTGGAAAAATAAACAACCAATACACAATATTTTCAATTTATCGACAACATTTACATTGTTATAGCTTCTTGACAATATGGAAAAATATTGAGGTTTCGAAAAGCGCCACATTTTTTCCTTTATAAATGGATACTAATAACACCCTACATATTGAAAAATATCATTTGAATTAATACATTAAAAATATAAATTATATATATATATATATATATTCTAGAATCATATTCCCCAATTTCAGTTATAATAAGAATTTTCCATTAATTTAAGTTGAACTTCTAGGTGTATAATCATGTCCCTAACATACATGTTAACACCTATTAATATTTTCGTCTTAGTCATACTTATAAAAATTCCATATAATCAATCTCATTTGATTAAATAAGTATTATTACTATAATAACAAATTTTATTGTATTTTCAAATCCATTATTTTTAATTTTCATCCTCATTGGAAAACAAACTAACACCATATGTGTGTTGTGAGGACCACATCATCGATAAGGTGATGCCTTTTATTAATTCACTCCTAACATGGAATGAAATTAATGTTGTAATGATGAATACATGTGATATATATAATAAAATTATGAATATTAAATGTGAATTTAATATAAACCTTAAATCTCTCTCATGAATTGAGAAGTGTGAATGTTAATCGTGTATACGTATAGATTACCTCATCCATGATGAAATGTTATTTTTTATTTTTTTAAAATATAACATATAATATAAAAATATTCAAAATTGGGTTCATCATAATAAATATATACAATTTATCTCATATGATCCTTCAATAAAACTATTATGATAATAGAAATACCTCCTTAACCATAGTTACCAATTGAGTAACAGTGTTTTCAGGTTTTGTTTAGTTTGACTACCTACAGGTAAAATAAATTAAAATTTGAATATTCATGATTTTTCTAAAATGATATTAAAAATTGAAATTACAATTTAATAAAATAATTATTATAATATGTTTATATATATTATATTATTTATTTTACTGATTATTATAATATTAAGATATATTTCTAAAATTATTAAAATAAGCCAATGCTGATTCCATCATCATGTTTTGTGACTAAAAAAATTAAATGAATTAATAACACTTAAAATAACCATTATTTATATATTTATGAACAATATATGATATAAAAATAATTCAATCATATCAAATTATTGGTAATGAAAACAAAATTTTTAGACTTGTAAAAATCAATTAATGATATTAATACTCTTTTTAAAAAAACATTAACATATTATTGTTCTCCTGGTAAATAAATATAACAATGACTAAAAATTGATATTTTTAATGAATATGGTTTTTATGTAAATTATTAAATTATATATCTATTTTTAGAGGATATTTGTTTATCATCTACCATGCGTGGAATCAATGTACAAGGTTTTTATCACAATTTCAACTTCATTTATTCCTTGTTTGTAATATAGAACTATTTTTAGTTGATGTTTTTTATATAACACAATATTAATATGTCAAAATGTTCAAATTTTCTTTTTATATATAATGAAAACATATTTTTTATAATATTAGAACTACCTATATGGGATATAGAGTTTTTGGGAGCCTTTAATATTAGTTCGGGGCCATAAGTTCTAATTTTTGAAGAAACAAAATTGGGGTTCTATGTTTAGAGAAGAAAAATAGTAACTAGGTTGAGCAATCATGAAGCCCAAATGGTATTTAACATGGTATTTCTAAAATTATGTCTGAAGAAACATGTCAGTGATAAAACATTAATAATATCTAGTGGCATTTTACAAAACATGAGATTGGTTATCCTAAATATGTTCAAAAACCATGATAGGGGTGTTCTCTTTGATATTTTCCCACATTTTGATTATGTGACATGTCTAATTTTTAGATTATGTAGTGTGATATAAAGGATTATGAGCAGTGAGAATCACATTGTTTGAGGATGGTAATCTGAACCATGTCCACCTTTATAAATGTAGCCTTTTTCATCATGTTGTTTACCTCAGCTATTTATTTCTCTTCATCCATTCACATATAGTATCTCATCATAATGTGGGTTTCCTACTCCTTATCTATCACATATTATTCAAACAATCTCATATATATATAATGATATTTGAGTTTTTCCATATTGGACCCCAGATTAATTCTAGGATTCATATTTAATATTTTATATAATTCAATCTCCATCATCTATGATATCTCATTATGACAAGATACTCTTTATTTTATGATTTTTATTCACAATTTCTTTTGATCCATCATGAATATAAGCTTGACATTGCATGATAATTTTACTACAATTATATGTTTTATGGTCAATAAAATTCTCTTTAAGTGACATTATTTCTTTAAATTTTGTTATTGTATAGAATACTGAAAGTTCACTATATTATTGTTAAAATGTGAAACTAAATTATTTAATTATTATAAACAGTAACTTGAAATTATATTACCACCCTTACTCTAAGTTATAAGTTAATATCCTAAACTTCAACCAACCCTTCATCATTTTCCAATTTATTCCATAGACCACATCATTCCCTTGTGACCAAATGACTACTATAGGGTTTTTATCTAGATATTGGGGGGAAAAGGGTAAATTTTTAAAAAATGGGATAATTTATTGAATTCTGTTGTGGAATATGAACTTTAATTGGCCCTTTTACTTATTATTATTCTGATTTTATATATAAATTATATTGATATATAGAATTTATCATTTTCATATGACCTTGAGTTTTGAATGAACCCTTATGTTGTTCATAATAGGGTTAAATGTGTTGGAACAAGATTATTATATCATAAAGGCATATGTTTATTTATAAAATTAAAATAATTATTAATAAATTAATATTGATGATATGATTATATTATTGGACTACCTTTTGTGATACATAGATTTATGATGTTGAAATTCTTATTAAAACTCATAGGATATAATAGATTCACTGATGTGTCTTCCAAGAGGATCATCATCCATGTAAAAAATCATTTTTGTTATAAAATAAATGCCTTGTTAGACCATTTATGATTATTCTTCTTATCCAAAAATTTTAATTCCATTGATTATCTAAATTGATTTGACTTGATATCCTTTTATACAAATTTTTATTGTGGATCTCCAAATACATCACAGAATGTCTATAATGAGGTTACATTAGATGTGTTCATCAAACATGATGACGATTCCGTGGTCTATGTCCTTGGGTTCATAGGCATTACTAGTCCATCATTTTGATATTTCTACATGTGACAAATTATTGTTATTTTTACTATTTACTAGTTCAACTACACTATATAGCTTATTCATTGATGCTTTCGAAATAATTATTTATTTTAATTTATGCTATTATATTTAATTTACATGCCTACACTCTATTACAATTCATTCCCATAGAATTTTAATGTTAAATACACTAAATGTTGTGGCACACTATCATTTACACACACCATGATCGTTGTACCATTTGGTAAATGTACATACCTCATAGAAGTTGGTATGGATAATGGGAAGAAACCATATATTGGTTCTTTATTAAATTATTTTTGTGGATAATTGGAGAACAATAATGAGTTATTAATTAGGATGATCATACAGATAGCTTTTTGGCCTTATTTATATTTTTATATAGTATTATAGTTTTATTCAAACTTCCACGACTATTAGTTTCTTTTTTGCATAATAATGAAATTATTTGTATATATTTTGATTTCTAATTCAGTTTATATATTATTAATTTGTTCCATCAATTAAATAGAATCATTATTAGTTCTATTTAATTATTTTCATCTCTGATTTAATTATACTCTAATACATATGTTATTGTGTACCCACTATACCATCATAGACCACATCAACTTATTGGGAACTACTTACATATTAGGATCCATGATTGAGTCCATGTGGCCACTGATTTTAAGTTAATTATTTGTGAACTGGGCCTATTCAATCAAATGTTTTGTAATATAATTATTTTTTCTTTTGGTCGTTTTGTCATGGGATCAGTAGATATGATGCAAGGGAGTGTCAAAAAGTTGGAAAGATCTATGATTATGAATGTAACTAATCCACTTGATAGGGAATGGTCATGTTTCTAGGAATTGGATTTGTTGTTTCGGATTATACCTATTAACATTTCAATATGTCACGACCCGTCCTCGGGGACCATGCCGTGACTACCCCAAGCCTTCCTTCCATAGTCCAGGGGCTGGCGACTAGCACCAAAGCTTAATTCCCGGTAAAAAAAGAATGAATAGCCTTTGTAAAGTAAACAAACACCACATAGCAAGCAAGCAGAAGTAAACACTATGTAAAAATTGGGTACAACAGTAAGTGCAGAAAAGTAAGTAGCCTAGAATACAAACCCAAACTGAAAGAAACGTACAACAGAAAAAGGGAGTACAACAACTGAAAAGTAAGCCGCAACGTCAAGACGTCCACTGCTACTCCCACCTGAAGGGTAGGTACAGATATCCACCTCAGCTCCTCGTGTCCAGCTGTCTGCTCCGTGTACGTCCCGCCCAGTGGTCCACCTCCAGGTACCGACTGCTCCACAAGCCTCAACCACGATCAGCGCTAGCCGTCGTCTGCAACCAACACAACGTAGTGCAGGCATAGCCCATGCAGGGGTGAGTATAAGCTACTCAGTAGGGACCTCGAGACCCCCGAAGGTCTCCCAGAATCCACAAAGGATAATCCACAAAGGAAAGATACAATCACGAAGTAACATCTAACACTACTTAGGTATATGACCAAACATATACCTAAGTCATCAATTCCAGTTCAGCTCCAACATCTGAGCCCATGTTTGATCACATCCACAAAGGGTAGTACAACATAATCCACACAAGAAACAAGTCAATCATATCGAAGATAATAATTTAAAGTCAAGATTCAGATCACACAAGTATAATTTTTCGTAAGACGATAGAGATGATCATATGTAGCCTCTGATTCATCTAAGCCATCAGACCCACATGGGAACGATAGGTACTAACCCCCGCAATGAACCACAAAGGATCGATAGGTAACTAACCGCCTTAATGACCCACACAGGATCTGTAGGTGCTGGTCCACATAGGACCGCTGAGCGCTGACCCACACAGGATCTGTCCTACACAGGATCAGTATCACAGATCCACGTAGGATCGCTGAGTGTTGTAGTCGTCACCGTCAAATCCACAGAGGATTTCTATACAGTCATCATCGTCGTCGCGGTTGGAGCCAACTCTATGGTTTCCACACACAGCAAGCTCATTCGGGAGAGTCCGCTCCACGCGTCGAGGGGCTGATACATCAACCGACACATAGTCTGGAGTTGATGTATCCAAAAGTTCAGTATCATCAAGAGGAACTCAACGTCACAGACGGCGCGTCAATCGGACGCACGGTCTGAGAGTTATTGGCTTTTTCGTCCTAAGGGCCCTGTTAGTTTTTAAGTCAAAACCAACCCCACCATACTCAATATGTATCCAAACCTTGAGCGTAGTAAGCCAAAAGTTCTGCCTCACCAAAAGGAATCCAACAAAGTCGACGACACGTCAATCGGATGTCCAGAGCTCAAGTTATAAGTGTTTCCTCTACGAGGGCCTGGTTGGTTTCGTGTATGAACAAACCCTTCTGAACCCAAAGTACTCCGAAACCTTGAGCGTAATATATCTAAACGACCGTCTCAATCCAAGGATTGCATCACTACTGATGGTGCGTCGATCGGAGATCCGTAGCCCATGTTATGGGAAAAATACCAAAAGAGGTCCGGGTATGGGGGTTTCGGGCCCGGACTGACCCGGCCCGAGACCCCATGGGTCGGCTCGCTTGGGCGTGGCCCGACACAGATGGAGCGGTCCGGCCCGGCCTGGGCACGGCCTGGGCCAGCCTTGGCGCGGCCTGGCCCGGCCGAGGTGCGGTGCGGCCCGGCCTCAGCGCGGCCCGGTGCACTGGCGCGTTGGCCAAGTGGCTCGGCCGAAACGGCCGAGCGTTAGGGGGTGCGGGGGGGGGGGGGGGGGGGGGGGGGTGGAGCGCTGCCCCCCACATATTTGTAACCACGACTATAAGGCCCCAGCCTTAAACCTTACTTAATATTGAATTAAATGAGTAATTCACATTGAGGATCTTTTCAGGTTTAGAGTTTTAGAGAATTAGGACATAACTATTAAATCTCAAAAGATTACAAAGTAGTCGCTTCTACTAAATTTCCATAAAATAAAAAATCTTTAAATGAAACATGTATAGTTCCATGTTTTAGGTAGCATGACTTTCCCTTGATCCCATCCTTGACCCTATTCCACGCTATGTCCTGTGAAAAACATTTAAAAAACTTGGGATGAGCATAAAAACTCAGTAAGGGATACACAAAGAATAAAAACTGTTAGTTTATCAAAACAAAAAGTAAACCATGTATACTTTATCAAGGTAATTCTTTTCACCTTTATGATGTAGTAAAAACTATTCATGAATTATATATCATTACATACCGTTTTGTAACCAAAGTATTACCATAAAACCCATATAAGGAACACATAACATATATAAATGTAACTTGGGACATAAACATACTTAAGTGGAATAACCATACGGTCGACTTCCACACATATCACTTAATGGAATAGCCATACGGCCAATTTCCATACATACTTAATGGAATATCCATACGGCCAATTTCCATACATACTTAATGGAATAGCCATACGGCCGACTTCCATACCCAATGCATTGGAGGTTATAACGTAACCACCCGTCCTGGTATTCATGGCACCACCCGTCATAATGTCCAAGTACCATTATTACATATAAAATATGGAAAATATAAACATTTCAATAACAATATTTCATTTTCAATCACAATAAATAATTCCCAGATATTGAATTAATCAATCCATTTTCAAAAACCATTTAAAAGAGATTTTTGAATCAAAGTGTCCCATACCACTTTGAAGATTTTAATGGAATTATAATTTTAAAACATTAATGTCCATATAAATAAATACTGAAAACCATTTTGAAAACATGAACATTAAAGATAGAGATTTGGAATAAAAAATCTTTAAAACATTTAAAATGATATTTTTGTTAAAGAGTTTTTAACAAAAAGAGAGACTCTTGAATACACATAATAGAGGAATAACATTTAATCCGAACATTATAATATCATAAGAATAAAAGGATTCATGATATAATATGTCAAAGGACTGTATACACGCCATATAAGAGTGAATTGGTGCATAACAACAATGAAGTCTCAAAAGAAATGTAAAATGAGATGAAATCCATTATAAAGAAGGTATCCTTAAATTAAGGATAAATCAATCTCATAATTATGTGTGACAAATAAATACACCAAATATAAGTCGATATTAAGTGTAAAATAATCAAAGGTCATTCACACATATTCAAAGGATTACATATTCAATAACAACATGTTGAACCCAAAGAAATCGAAATTGGGTTAAGAAGATCCCTTGACAGCCTAACGGCGTCACATCAAAATGAGTTGATGAGAGATAAAAAAAGGGTATATCATCACTTGTACATAAAATTTACATCAATAAGGATATATTATAACATATCCCAACATAACAATATGTAAATTAAAAGACACAACAAAAGAAGTATTTTAAAAAAAGGAGGGTGAAAGTTTCCCTTACCGACTTGGGTAACTTTTGAAAAGTACACCCCATTGAAGAAGTGTCATACAATGAATATGTAAATACCCATAAATGGAATTATATTATCATAGGATTTTAATAGTGGGCTGTACATAAACCACTCAATGGAAATTGTGGCAATTGTAGCATAAATCTCACAGGAATAAAAGTGAGATGAAAAATCTCTTACGAAAACTCGGCAGCCTAACGGCACCACATAAAACTTCCAAAATGGATTGATGAGAGGAAATAGGGTCTCTCATTACATCAAAATAATGTTTACAGAAAGAGGAATATAAAATAACATCCCCCAGCATAACAAATAGGAGCTTAAAAGAAGTGACATAAAGGAGTGTACTTTAAAAGAAAGAGAGAGGTTAGATCTCTTACGAAAATTTGACAGCCTGTCGGTGCCACTCAAAACTTCCAAAATGGATTGATGAGAGAGAATAGGGTCTCTCATCACATGAACATAAAAATTACAGTAAGATTAATATAAAAGAACATCCCAATAACAATAAATATGAGCTTTAAAAGTAATGACATAAAAGAGTGTACTTAAAAAGAAAGAGAGGAGTAGGATCCCTTACCTCGGGTCCGACTTGACTCGATCGTTCTTTAATCTCTTGAATAATAAACTTGAGTTAATTTATACTTCCTTAAGAACCTTTTTCAAGTTCATTATTCCTTTTATATCACTTATTACCATGTTATAAATATTATTTAATGATTTAAGTTAATCATGTTTGTTTTGTCGATATTTGGTTCTTAAGTCGAAAGTGGACTTCTTACAATTACATGTTGTTCGTGTGGTCAAAGGTTCTTAATATCCAAAAATGACATTCCTGATTTGGATATCATATATATCATATATATCCATCATATACATGTATTTATAAAATCGCATAATCATTTAGAGGAAAGAAATGAAATGCACCATTCATGGAGACGGTAAGCCGTACGTACACATGAACGCTACTTTCATTTCTATGTCGTATTAGTGGAATTAAAACTATATGAGAGGTATGTATATTTTAATTAGAGAATTATATTAATCATTTAGATGTATCATACATCATATATATCCATTATATATATGTACATATAATAGTACATTACATTTGGGGATAAGAAATGAAATGCACCGTTCATGGAGACAGTAAGCCGTACGTACGCATGAACGCTACTTTCATTTCTATCTCATACTTTAATGGAAAGAAATAACAATGATATAGAGGTAAATAATAATTCCAGTATAACATCATATATAATAATATTAAATCCATCCTTTATACGTCCCACGTATGGCATTAACGAATCACATCACTTTGAGGGGGCGGTAGTCCGCACTTCCTAAAATGAAGATATCGCGTATACCCATAATGGAAGCCATAAAGGTAAGACACAAATGAAAAATAAATAAGCATAAGTAAAACATAAACATATTATATATCATATATAAAAATACTGACATCATAATGGCCAACTTTGAAGGTGTTAAATGAGTATTGAACAATCATCGTTTCGGGAGGCACAATTTCGCCATCCATGGAAACTGTATGTTCTTTAACCGTTTGATGTAGTTGTGTGAGAGTGTAGCTCTAATAAATCTTATAAAAACATCCTAGTATATTTAATATACTGTTGTTGTTACAAAATAAATAAATAAAAATAGTTTAGGCGGTTGGAGAAGAAAAATAAAACAAATGAACATGAGAGAATGAATTACCTTTAAAAGTGTAACTCCTTTTGATTTGAGCATAAAGGCTTCCATTGAAAGGATTTTCCCAAAGGGAATCCTATAGGATTATGAGAGGGATGTGGAGAGAGTAAATGGGCAGGGGTTGGCCGAGACAAAGGCTTGAGGAGGGTGTGAAATGAGGTAGAGGTGGGGGTCTTTTATAAGAGGAGAGGAGGGGCACTTTTGGAAAGTATGAAATATTACTTTATTTGAAAATGTGTTTCGGTTTTAAAAGGACCCACATTGAACTAATTCGTGGATAAGGTGATAAGGCATCGAAATCCACTCATCAAATAAGTTTTGGACATGTGTAGTTCATAGATTTTACATTATCTTTCCATTTTATTTAAATCGTCAAATAATGATGTCATCACTGCATCATTATTATGTCATAAATAATTTATTTTATTTAATGTCTAAAAATTATAAAAAAATAACTATGATGTAGGAAATCCTTTTATATTTCCAATGACTATTTATAATCAAAATTTGGACTTGTGAAACCCCACTTAAAAACTGTTTTAGTAAAACAACTCATGTATGTGTCAATTTAATTTTAACATTAAATAAAAATATATTATTGTCATTTTCCAACTAAAGTGGCTCCATGGGGTCCCCAAGTTGACCCATGGATTGTCTTGGTCGGCCATTACACATCCAATGAGGTTAGGACATCTGTAATGTTCATTTCAATTTATTAAAACATTATTTTTACCTTAAACTACACTAATTACCACTAATCGCGATTAAAAACTTAATAAGTTACTATTCACCAAAAAATTATTTTTATCCCATTGAACCCAATTTTACTTCTTAATGACAAACATGTATGTCGGATTTTTGAAATTCAAAACACAAAGATGGAAAAGTTTCATTTAAACGGAAAAATCAGTTTTTATATGTACCACTTAGTGGTGTCACTATTCATCAAAAATTGATGTTTTTCAGAAAAATCCAAAAAATTCACCCTAAGCTATATTTGATATTCCGAATTCAAAAAAGAATTCTATTTTACAAAATTCAAAACATATAAATCACATTAATTAATTTAATAATTAATTCCCCCTGTCAGAGCAAATAGCGTGTTTTTATGAAACAATAAGTATCAAAAGATTGACACTAGTTTAAGTCTGATTTCAAAGTGAAATTAATTCCAACGACCACTATTGGATTTAATGGTAAAAATATATTATAATTTCACTTTAAAACCAAATCAAAAGAGAATCTAATCATATAAATAAATTAGATTAAAAAGAGGTTTTGAATTAAAATACAACATTTTACACTATTCATTAAAAAAAATGAACTTTGTCGGAAAGATACCAAAAATTTACACAAAGTAAAATTTGATGTCCTGATTCTTAATAAGAGTTTTATTTGGTCCAAAAGAATGTTTAAGAGTGAACAAAACTATATTTAATGATGGTTCGCCATCAAAAGGCGATATGTGAACCTTTAGTGAAAACTAGGGCATATACGCCTAAAATTTAATTCTTTCTGTATTTTAAGCCTTTGTCTTTTATTGGATAAATGTAAAAACATTTAAAAACATATATAATCATATTTTAGTTATTTATATCCATTCCTGCCAATACAACGGCTACATGTTAACTACCATTTAAAATAATATTATTTTATTATTAGAGTGCGACGTAAGATTCCAAAGAAACTCATTGTTGCGTGTTGGGTACGCCATCGAGCATAGCAACCCTTTAAAGTAATATTAATACTTTATTCACAAATATGGATAAATATGAAAATGTCATATTCTTTATTTACCTGGGGTGTTACATCCTTCCCCCCTTTTGGGAATTGCGTCCTCGCAATTTTAAAATTGCGCTTGGAAACATCCTTGAAAGTCCCACATCGGAACAAGAGTCGGAAAAACAATCACTTTAAAATAAAGAAATATAAGTACAGAGGTCACCCGAGTTAACCCATACTAGGATTCCATGTATGAAAACATGGACATGGAGGAGAAAACATAGGGTCATGTTCTGATGCAGAGTGATAGAAAACATGTTTAGGAAAAAGTTAACCATGAGAGAATCACAAACTTGTGATGGGTTAAACGGTATTCGATTCCCCAGTAGGAAAAGTTAATAGACAACATTTTTTTTAAGTTACTTTTTATTGAGGAATTTATTCATAAGGAAACATAATCACTTATCATGTTGACTCTCAACTTTTATTAGATTCCTTACACAAACTCATATTTTCTCCAAAAGGCGAGTATTTAGGAAGACTTGTTCAAATTAAGAGTACTATAATCCACTCCTAGAGAATTACCTAACCCAAAAAAAGAACTATATACTTACCATTTCATTAGACTTTAACCAAAACCAAAACCCCATAGATTAGTACAAGATCAGATAAACCAGAAAAGGATAACCCATTAGAAAGAAAATCTATTCTTAATCTCCAAAATTTGTCCAACAAAATCCAAAGTTCAACGAGGACCATCCGATAAACTAATTTGTCCATAAAAATTCTTCAAAGTAAACCAATCAAAGATTGAAACCCAAACATTTGAAGGATTTAGTCACATAGTCTTCCAAGTTAAATCGTAACATTTATCTCCAAACAAAATCAGTTGCTCTTAAAGTCTCGCATTGAAAAGTAATTATCCTAATCACATATCCTCCATGATAAGTTAATCATTTTCATAAATAACCCAAAATCAACTTACTCTTAATTCATAAAATCATATAACTAAAAAGTATCTGTCAAACTAACCAGCGACTTCACGTAGTCCAGTTGTATGCGATAAATACCAGTCGCACTTTGGTTGTGGGTTCGATTCCTGCAGCTTTGTCCGACGCGACGGGTAGTCACACGGTCTACATGTTGTCCTTTTTCCAAAACTATATAATTCTAAAATCATTCCCCAAAACGGGATAAAATCATCCAAAATAACCATAACATAATTTAACCTCAATTTTATCTCATGCATTTCACTTCCATCATAACATATAGTAACCCATAATTACCTCAAAAATAAGGATCATATAAACCGTAATGGTTACCTTAATAATTATTACCTGAATTTCCACATCGAGTTTGCCATCTCGTACATGATGCATTAGAGAACTCACCAAGGATGAAGTGGTTGATCATGAATCCTTGATAGTTGGTTTAGAACAACCATGATATTCCTCATTGAATCCCCCATCTCATTCAGTCTCTTAATCAGAGAACCACCATAGTTTCCTTCAAACCCATTGTCACTTTGGTGCCTGCTAGATCCAGCCATTCACTAAAACCAAAAAGGTCAGTGTGAGTATATCAACAAAACCATCATGTACTAATGAGGAAGATAAAGACTAAGATATACTTACTCATTCACTTTATCTAAAACTAGGACTCTTTCTGAAATCCTAACCATTATAGTAATGCCACTTATTCTTGAAGAATACCCTAACCTCTAAAGTTATCTAAACCGACCTTTGATACCAACTATAAGGCCCCAGCCTTAAACCTTACTTAATATTGAATTAAATGAGTAATTAACATTGAGGATCTTTTCAGGTTTAGAGTTTTAGAAAATTAGGACATAACTATTAAAGCTCAAAAGATTACAAAGTAGTCGCTTCTACTAAATTTCCATAAAATAAAAACTCTTTAAAAGAAACATGTATAGTTCCATGTTTTAGGTAGCATGACTTTCCCTTGATCCCATCCTTGACCCTATTCCACGCTATATCTTGTGAAAAACATTTCAAAAACTTGGGATGAGCATAAAAACTCAGTAAGGGATACACAAAGAATAAAAACTGTTAGTTTATCAAAACAAAAAGTAAACCATCTATACTTTATCAAGGTAATAATTTTCACCTTTATGAAGTAGTAAAAACTATTCATGAATTATATATCATTACTTACCTTTTGTAACCAAAGTATTACCATAAAACCCATATAAAGAACACATAACATATATAAAGGTAACTTGGGACATAAACATACTTAAGTGGAATAACCATACGGTCGACTTCCACACATATCACTTAATGGAATAGCCATACGGCCAATTTCCATACATACTTAATGGAATAGCCATACGGCCAATTTCCATACATACTTAATGGAATAGCCATACAGCTGACTTCCATACCCAATGCATTGGAGGTTATAACGTAACCACCCGTCCTAGTATTCACGGCACCACACGTCATAATGTCCAAGATCCATTATTAGACATAAAATATGGAAAATATAAACATTTCAATAACAATATTTCATTTTCAATCACAATAAATAATTCCCAGATATTGAATTAATAAATCCATTTTCAAAAACCATTTAAAAGAGATTTTTGAATCAAAGTGTCCCATACCACTTTGAAGCTTTAAATGGAATTATAATTTTAAAACATTAATATCCATATAAAGAAATACTGAAAACCATTTTGAAAACATGGACATTAAAGATAGATATTTTGAATAATAAATCTTTAAATCATTTAAAATGATATTTTTGTTAAAGAGTTTTTAACAAAAAGAGAGACTCTTGAATACAAATAATAGCGGAATAACATTTAATCTGAACATTATAATATCATGAGAATAAAAGGATTCATGATATAATATTTCAAAGGACAGTATACACACCATATAAGAGTGAATTGGTGCATAACAACAATGAAGTCTCAAAAGAAATGTAAAATGAGATGAAATCCATTATAAAGAAGGTATCCTTAAATTAAGGATAAATCAATCTCATAATTATGTGTGACAAATAAATACACCAAATATAAGTGGATATTAAGTTTAAAATAATCAAAGGTCATTCACACATATTCAAAGGATTACATATTCAATAACAACATGTTGAACCCAAAGAAATCGAAATTTGGTTAAGAAGATCCCTTGACAGCCTAACGACGTCACATCAAAATGAGTTGATGAGAGATAAAAAAAGGTATCTCATCACTTGGACATAAAATTTACATCAATAAGGATATATGAGAACATATCCCAACATAACAATATGTAAATTAAAGGACCCAACAAAAGAAGTCTTTTAAAAAAAGGAGGGTGAAAGGTTCCCTTACCGACTTGGGTAACTTTTGAAAAGTACACCCCATTGAAGAAGTGTCATACAATGAATATGTAAATACCCATAAATGGAATTATATTACAATAGGATTGTAATAGTGGGCAGTACATAAACCACTCAATGGAAATTGTGGCAAATGTAGCAGAAATCTCACGGGAATAAAAGTGAGATGAAAAATCTCTTACGAAAACTCGGCAGCCTAACGGCGCCACTTAAAACTTCCAAAATGGATTGATGAGAGGAAATAGGGTCTCTCATTACATCAACATAATGTTTACAGAAAGAGGAATATAAAAGAACATCCCCCAACATAACAAATATGAGCTTAAAAGAAGTTACATAAAGGAGAGTACTTTAAAAGAAAGAGTGGGGTTAGATCTCTTACGAAAATTCGACAGCCTATCGGTGCCACTCAAAACTTCCAAAATGGATTGATGAGAGATAATATGGTCTCTCATCACATGAACATAAAAATTACAGTAATATTAATATAAAAGAACATCCCAATAACAATAAAGATGAGCTTTAAAAGTAATGACATAAAAGAGTGTACTTAATAAGAAAGAGAGGAGTAGGATCGCTTACCTCGGGTCCGACTTGACTCGATCGTTCTTTAATCTCCTTAATAATAAACTTGAGTTAATTTAAACTTCCTTAAGAACCTTTTTCAAGTTCATTATTCCTTTTATATCACTTTTTACCATGTTATAAATATTATTTAATCATTTAAGTTAATCATGTTTGTTTTGTCGATATTTGGTTCTTAAGTCGAAAGTGGACTTCTTACAATTACATGTTGTTCGTGTGGTCAAAGATTCTTCATATCCAAAAATGAAATTCCTGATTTGGATATCATATATATCATATATATCCAGCATATACATGTATTTATAAAATCTCATAATCATTTAGAGGAATGAAATGAAATGCACCGTTCATGGAGACGGTAAGTCGTACGTACACATGAACGCTACTTTCATTTCTATGTCGTATTAATGAAATTAAAACTATATGAGAGGTATGTATATTTTAATTCCAGAATTATATTAATCATTTAGATGTATCATACATCATATATATCCATTATATATATGTACTTATAATAGTACATTACATTTGGGGATAAGAAATGAAATGCACCGTTCATGGAGACGGTAAGCCGTACATACGCATGAACGCTACTTTCATTTCTTTCTCATAATTTAATGGAATGAAATAATAATGATATAGAGTTAAATAATAATTCCATTATAACATCATATATAATAACATTAAATCCATCCTTTATACGTCCCACGTATGGCATTAACGAATCACATCACTTTGAGGGGGCGGTAGTCCGCACTTCCTAAAATGAAGATATCGCGTATACCCATAATGGAAGCCATAAAGGTATGACACAAATGAAAAATAAAGAAGCATAAGTAAAACATAAACATATTATATATCATATATAAAAATAGTGACATCATAATGGCCACCTTTGAAGGTGTTAAATGAGTATTGAACAATCATCGTTTCGGGAGGCACAATTTCGTCATCCACGGAAACCGTATGTTCTTTAACCATTTGATGTAGTTGTGTGAGAGTGTAGCTAGAATAAATCTTATAACAACAACCTAGTATATTGAAGATACTGTTGTTGTTACAAAAGAAATAAATAAAAAGAGTTTAGGGGGTTGGAGAAGCAAAATAAAACAAATGAACATGAGAGAATGAATTACCTTTAAAAGTGTAACTCCTTTTGATTTGATCCTAAAGGCTTCCTTTGAAAGGATTCTGCCCAAAGGGAATCCTATAGGATAAGGAGAGGGATGTGGAGAGAGTAAATGGGCAGGTGTTGGCCGAGCCAAAGGCTTGAGGAGTGTGTGAAATGAGGTAGAGTTGGGGGCCTTTTATAAGAGGAGAGGAGGGGCACTTTTGGAAAGTAAGAAATATTACTTTATTTGAAAATGTGTATCGGTTTTAAAAGGTCCCACATTGAAATAAATCGTGGATAAGGTGATAAGTCTTCTAAATACACTCATCCAATATGTTTTGGACACGTGTAGTTCATAGATTTTACATTATCTTTCCATTTTATTTAAATCGTCAAATAATGATGTCATCGCTGCATCATTATTATGTCATAAATAATTTATTTTATTTAATGTCTAAAAATTATAAACAAATCACTATGATTTAGTAAATCTTTTTAGCTTTCCAATTACTATTTATAATCAAAATGTGGACTTGTGTAACCCCACTTAAAAACTGTTTTAGTAAAACAACTCAGGTTTGTGTCAATTTAATTTTAACATTAAATAAAAATATATTATTGTAATTTTCCAACTAAAGTGGCTCCATGGGGTCCCCAAGTTGACCCATGGATTTTCTTGGTCGGCCATTACACATCAAATGAGGTTAGGACATGTGTAATGTTCATTTCAATTTATTAAAACATTATTTTTACCTTAAACTACACTAATTACCACTAATCGCGATTAAAAACTTAATAAGTTACTATTCACCAAAAAATTATTTTTATCCAATTGAACCCCATTTTACTTCTTAATGACAACCATGTATGTTGGATTTTTGAAATTCAAAACACAAAGATGGAAAATTTTCATTTAAACGGAAAAATCAATTTTTATATGTACCACTTAGTGGTGTCACTATTCATCAAAAATTGATGTTTTTCAGAAAAATCCCAAAAAATCACCCTAAGCTATATTTGATATTCCGAATTCAAAAATGAAGTCTATTTTACAAAATTCAAAACATATAAGTCACATTAATTAATTTAATAATTAATTCCCGCTGTCAGAGCAAATAGCGTGTTTTTATGAAACAATAAGTATCAAAAGATTGACACTAGTTTAAGTCTGATTTCAAAGTGAAATTAATTCCAACGACCACTATTGGATTTAATGGTAAAAATATATTATAATTTCACTTTAAAACCAAATCAAAATATAATCTAATCATATAAATAAATTATATTAAAAATAGGTTTTGAATTAAAATACAACATTTTACACTATTCATTAAAAAAATGAACTTTGTCGGAAAGATACCAAAAATTTACACAAAGTAAAATTTGATGTCCTGATTCTTAATAAGAGTATTATTTGGTCCAAAATAATGTTTAATAGTGAACAAAACTATATTTAATGATGGTTCGCCCTCAAAAGGCGATAAGTGAACCTTTAGTGAAAACTAGGGCATATACGCCTAAAATTGAATTCTTTCTGTATTTTAAGCCTTTATCTTTTATTGGATAAATGTAAAAACATTTAAAAACATATATAATAATATTTTAGTTATTTATATCCATTCCCGCCAATACAACGGCTACATGTTAACCACCATTTAAAATAATATTATTTTATTATTAGAGTGCAATGTAAGATTCCCAAGAAACTCGTTGTTGCGTGTTGGGTATGCCATCGAGCATAGCAACCCTTTAAAGTAATATTAATACATTATTCACAAATATGGATAAATATGAAAATGTCATATTCTTTATTTACCTGGGGTGTTACAACGACCCCCATGTGGGGGCCGCTCTTGTCTGGCCAGTCGAGGGTCGTAACACCCGGCTCCTCCTCTGACTGGATAGCCCGCTCCAGCCGGCCCGCTGCTGCCGCCATGGGACCGACATGGGTCGGTCCCCCCTGCCCCGACGATGGTGGCCAGGAACCGGCCGCCGGTCCCTGCTCCACCACGGCCCCAATCGGGCTGCGGTGTCTTCGAGGTTCTTTCGAGGTTCTCCGGCGCGGTGCGACGGTGTCACGCCATTTTTCGACTTCAACGGCGCGGCGCGACGGAACCGCACACCCTTGCCGTATTATACCGCGCGGTGTCGTTGCACCGCGCCGCTTTCTATCGAACCACATCAACACAACTTACAAGGGAGGAGGGACGAACGTGTTTGTGCGGTCCGACCCCCTCCCGTTAATCGATATCAAGCGGAAAAGTTTCACAAAGAACGGCAATGGAAGTATTCACGATAAAAAACAAAATCCCCTACATCAAGCGTTGTTGAACGGAGGCTCTTCGTGGAAAAGAACATCGTGGAATTGATCATCTCCGAAAAAGGCGTCACAGAGGGAACGTTGTTGGTGTCGCGGTATAGGGCGTCGAGTAGTCGATCTCTGAGTATTCAGCGTTCTTCGTTAGAGATCGGTGTGTTCCTCGTGTTCTTTGCATTCTTCGACGATGAAGAAGAACTTTATAGTTTTCCCCCCCAATCCACTCTCAACACAACAAGCTCCAACAAGAATAAAATAAGTGTTTAGTCTTATTTTATTACCTATGACTTATGTATTTGAATTTCAAACACTCAAAATAAACTCACAAATTTAATTAACTTATGTTATCTAATAAAATGGTGAGATGAAGGAGTTAGGGAATATAAAGGGGTGGGGTTCGTGTGGGCCCCACCACCCATATAACCTATCTAGGATAGTTTCCCAACTTCCACATAATCGATAACCACTTAGGGAAAATAAAATAAAATTGAAGCCCAATTTTATTTTCCATGCCACAAGTTTTTTACATCTCCTCTCGAGAAAACACAACTCCGGAAAAGGTGTTTGTAAGAAATTACCAGCGCTGCGGTTCCATCGGTGCCCTCAGAATTCGATTCCGAGCACTAGCCTAAATGTTAGGAATTACCGCTCATTTGTTCACTGAACGTACCCGAGCTAAACATCGGATAAAAATTTCGGGCACACCGGGCCTCATAATCAAGTGTTGTTAGAAACTGCGTTCTTGTAAAATCCCTAAGATATTTAAGAAAAAATTTCCCTTGAATTTTGTGGGTCTTTAAATTACTCCCACCTCAGGGCCTTAACTCCCCGTAAAAATACATCATAAACTAGGGGAACAAATGTGGGTACTATGCACGCATCTGAGTCTTCCACTCCCAAGTGCTCTCCTGGAGATTCTCGTACTGCCGTCTGTTGCGCACTAGTGGAATCGACTGTCCCCATAGGACCCGCTCATGTCGATCCTTGATCTCTACTGGGACCTCTGCAAAAGTCGCCCCATCGTCTATGTTCAGCTCCTCATTGTCAATGATATGTGTCGGGTCGTTCACGTATCTCCTCAACTGAGATACGTGGAAGAAGTCGTGCACTCGGTGCAACTGAGGTGGTAGATCCAAGCGATAATCCACTTCTCCAATCCTACTGAGGACGTGGAATGGTCTGATGAAGCGTGGAGACAACTTTCCGCATCGGCCAAATCTCTGTAATCCTCATCGAGGTGAGTCTCGCAAGAAGACGTGGTCGCCATCCTCGAACTCCAGTGTCATCCACCTCCTATCATCATAAGACTTCTGTCGGATCGGAGCTATGCTCAGCCGCTCCTGTATGACCTGGACCGTTTCCGTCAGGGCCTGGACCATCTCCGGTCCCAAACGTGCTGACTCCCTAGGGTCTGTCCAGCAGAGCGGTGATCTGCAAGGTCGGCCATACAAAGCCTCATAAGGTGTCATCCCGATGGTGGAGTGGTAGCTGTTGTTGTACGCGAACTCCAACAAGGGTAGGTGGTCCTCCCAGCTACGACCAAAGTCGAAGACACATGCGCGGAGCATGTCCTCGAGTGTTTGAATGGTCCTCTCCGTGTGACCGTCTATTTGGGGGTGAAAGGCGGTGCTCAGACGTAGCTGCGTCCCGAATGCCTCCTGCAGCCCCTTCCAAAGTCGGGAGGTAATGCGAGCATCTCGATCGAAGACGATGGATGATGGCACACCATGAAGCCGTAAAATCTCCTGAACGTAGAGGCGTCACAAGATCTCCACTGATCCCTTCTCTCTGATGGGTAAGAAGTGAGCCGACTTGGTGAGTCGGTCGACAATCACCCATATGGAGTCGTGACATCTGCATGAGCGTGGAAGTCCAGTCATGAAGTCCATATATATCCCATCCCACTTTCACTCCGGGACCTACAAGGGTTGTACCAATCCTGCTGGTACCTGGTACTCCGCCTTCATCTGTTGGTCGGTGAGGCATCGAGAAACTAACTTTTCCACAGCCTTCTTCATGCTCGGTCACCAATGATGTCGTATGAGATCTTGGTACATCTTCGCCACTCTAGGATGTACTGCCAAAGGGGAAGTGTAAAACTCTCTCAGCACCTCCTCTCGTAAAGCAACTGCTACCAAGGTATGTCCTATGAAAAGGATGTCGTGCTCTCCTCCTACAGTGAAACCATCAGGTGCATGTCTTGAGAATATTTGTACATGCCGTGTCTCACAGTCGGCATCCCCACGTTGTGCCTCTCTGACCCGCTGCAGTAGTGGGGGAGTGACTGTGAGTGACTGAAGGAAGGATTCTCCATCTCTATCCACGAAGGATATCTGCAATGTGGCTAGTTCCTCTGTTGCCTCCCCAAGTAGCTGAATGCCCGTCCTCCTGCTGAGAGAATCGGCTACTACGTTCCCCTTTCCATGAGGATAGACTATATCAAAGTCATAGTCCGGGAGGAACTCGAGTCATCGCCACTGTCTTATGTTTAGGTCCTTCTGCGAGAAGATGTACCTGAGACTCTGATGGTCAGAATAGAATGTAAAGCGCTTTCCCATAAGACAGTGTCACCACATATTCAGAGCGAAGACCACTACTGCTAACTCCAGGTCATGGGTAGCATAGTTTTGCTCATGCTCCCTCAACTGATGTGATTCGTAGGAGATCACTGCCCGCTCCTGCATCAGGACACATCCGAGTCCGGTCCCTGATGCATCGTAGTAAACTATGTACCCTCCTCCCTCCCCTAGTAGCCTCAAGATAGGCGTGCTGGTCAATCTCTATCTCAGCTCCTGGAAGCACTGCTGACATCTGTGTGACCACACAAAGGGTTTCCTCTTCTTCGTCAAAGCTGAGAGTGGTGCCGTAAATCTGGAAAAGTCTAGCACAAATCTCCGGTAGTTCCCAGCTAGACCCATGAAACTCCGCACCTCCATCACGCTCTTGGGTGGCTCCCAAGCTACCACTACCTCGATCTTCACAGGGTCTACCACAACTCCCGCCTCAGAGATGACATGTCCCAGGAAGTGGACCTCACGTATCCAGAACTGACCCTTCGAGAGCTTTCCATAAAGATGGTGCTCTCGGAGTGTGTCTAGTATAACCCATAAGTTGTAGGCGTGCTCCTCCATAGTCGTCGAGTATATAAAAATGTCGTCAATTAATACCACGACAAATCGATCGAGGTATGGCTGAAAGATCCTGTTCATGAAGCCCATGAACACTGCTAGAGCATTGGTTATGCCGAATGGCATAGCCAAGAACTCATAGTGGCCATACCGACATCATAAGGTCGTCATCATCACATCCTCATCCCTAACTCTGAGCTGATGATAGCCTGATCTATGGTTATCTTTGAGAACCACCGTGCTCCCTTGAGATGATCGAAGAGGTCGTCAATCCTCGGTAGCAGATACTTGTTCCTCACCGTCACCTGGTTCAGGTGACGATAGTTGAAACAAAGTCTCAAGCTCCCGTCTTCCTTCTTGGCGAACAAAACTGGGGAAGCCCATGGTGAAACACTAGGTCAGATGAATCCCTTGCCCTGAAAGTCCTACAACTATACCCATAGCTCTCGAAGATCGGCGGGTGCCATCCGATATGCTGGGGTGGATATTAGGGCTATCCCAGGGTACATGTCAATATAAGAGTCTACGTCTCTGTGAGTAGGTAGTCCTAGAACGTCGTTGGAAAAAATGACAGCATATTGATCTACCACTGGAGGTATGCTCAGAATCCGCACGTCAACTACTCCTAGGATGAGGCTAGCCAACTGATGAGTGATGGGTTGTCCTCTCCTCTGCGTGAGTCCATCATGTGCTGCAAAGTCTCCCTTATCGCCGGTGAAGGTGAACATTCTCCAGTCGGTGCGTACGCATCTCACCTTGCGCCTAATACCGTCAATCTGAGCATGGAATGTAGATAACCAATCAATGCCCAAGAAGACGTCGTAAGGCCTCGACATCGCTACAAGAAGATCCCATCCAAAGCTCTCGCCTCCTAGTGTAAGATCACAATGTCTGCACCAGTGTGTAATCATCGTGTCTACTCTCGTAGGAGTCTCTAGCTGGAAGGATGGAGCCAACAACTCTGTCAAAATCTCCGAGCTCCATACAAGGGAAGCTTCTATGAAAGAATGACTCGATCATGTGTCTATAAGAACTGATGAAAGGGTGGAATAGACTCAGATAGTACCATGAATCATCTCGTGCACGTCGTGGTCGTTGGCCTCCACTGCCGGAAGCTGTACCTGTCTCTTCCCACCAGCTCCCTGTGGTCGGGGTGGACCTCCTGGTGGTGGTGGTGGTAGAGCCTCAAAGCGTCACCCACCACCTGCTGCTCTTCCAGCTCCTCTGCCTCATTTGCCTTCTCCCTACAGACTGCCACGGTCGACCCTCTACCTCTGCCTGGGTGTTCCCTCAATTGTCTGCTACTCCTCGGCACGGTGGGTTAGGCAGTCACGAGCCATGTGGCCCTGCCCGCCGCATGCGTAGCACTGTCTGCCTCTCAAAAGACTGCATTTACGCTGTCTGCCGCGCACCTCTGAGCCAGTGTCCTGAGGTCATCTTCCTGAGGTTCTGGTCTGCTTGGATCCATGAGTCATCTGTTGACTGCCTGCTGCAGATGACTCTACTACGTGTCGCCCTGCAGTAGGTCTCGCTGCTGATGTATACTCAACAAGGATGCTCTCAATCAGAAGGGCTCGCACCAGTACCCATGCCTATGTAGGAATGCTGGGGGAGATTAGTGATGCCCTAATCTCATTCCTCAACCCCTACTCAAATGTCCGGGCCTGATAGAAGGGGTCTCGTACCATGTCTGTTGAGTAGCGTGAGAGATCGGTAAATCGTGCCGAGTACTGGGCGACTGTCAATCTACAATGCCGCAGCTGTAGAAGCTCCTAGATGTGCACCACATGGAGGGTGGCTGGGCCGAACTTCGAGCAGAAGAGGCTCTCAAAGTCTGTCCAGAAGATAGATGCTTCTTCGTGCACCTGGAGAATCAAACTCCACCATCTGCGTGATGCCACGCGCAGGAGGCTCACTGCGAGGATCACCATGAGGTCTGCTAGTGTCCACACTAACCTGAAAACTCGTACAACTACCTCCAGCCAATCCTCAGCTGCCTGAGGGTCCATCTCCCTGAGGATCCTGGGCGGTCGCTAACACTGAAACTCGTGCAATGCACTAAGGCGACATGAATCGTCAGTGGCTGGGGCGGGTAGCATCGGTGGCTCGATGGGTAGATGTACCGCCGGTGCCTCTGCGGTCAAAGGGCCCTGTACCGATGCCTCGTCGCTCGGAGAGCTGTCGTCAAACACAATGCTCATAACCCTAGCTGGTTGCCATCGTGGGGCCATCCTGAAAAGAAACAGGTGTGCCACGGTCAAACAATATACCTGGTGAGATGACATAAAGTAATCAAAATGAAAACATGAAACACACATGAAATCAATGTTTTTGTGCATTAAGTCAGAAATCAGAAGTCAGGGTCCAGGTGTACGGATACGCCGCTTGCCGCAGCAAAACTGGACTCGCTGGACTGATAACCACACCCAATACCATTAACATTATTGCTTCCATAGAAGAAAGGTCAGAGTCCATTGTTCTGTGGTAGAACCGGACTCCTCTGATACCAATTTGTCCCGACCCGTTGTTGGGGCCCGTGTCGTGACTACCCCAAGACAGCCTTCCATAGGCCAGGGGATGGCGACTAGAACCAAGGCGTAATTACTGGTAAAAAGGGAAGGAATTGCCTTTCTAAAGTAAAGAAACACCACAGAGAAAGAAAGCACAAGTAAACACTATGTAAAAACTGGGTACAATAGTATGTGTGAAAAAGTAAGTGGGCTAGAATACAAACCCAAACTGAAAGTAAAGTACAACTGAAAAAGGGAGTACAAGAACTGAAAAGTAAGCCGCAACGCCAAGCCATCCACTAGTACTCCCACCAGAAGGGTAGGTACTGATATCCACCTCAGCTCCTCGGGTCCAGCCGTCTGCTCCGTGTACGTCCTGCCCAGTGGTCCTCCTCCAGCTACCGACTGCTCTACAAGTCTCAACCAGGATCAGCGTTGTCCAACCTCTGCAACCAACACAACGTAGTACGGGCATAGCCTGCGCAGGGGTGAGTATAAGCTATTCAGTAGGGACCCCGAGACCCCCGAAGGTCTCCCAGAATCCACAAATGATAATCCAAAAAGGAAGGATACAATCCTGAAGTAGAATCTGAAACTAATTAGGTATATGCTCATACATATACCTAAGTCATCAATTAGAGTTCGACTCCAACATCCAACACCATGTTCGATCACGTCCACACAGGATAGAACAACACAATCCACACAGGAAATAAGGCAATCATATCGAAGATAATGATTGAAAGTCAAGATTCATCTCACACAGGTATACTTCTTCGTAAGACGATAGAGATGATCTGATTTAGCCTCTGATTCATCTAAGCCGTCGGACCCACACAGGATTGATAGGTACTAACCCCCGCAATGACCCACAAAGGATCGATAGGTACCTAACCCCCACAATTACCCACACAAGATCGGACCCACATGGGATCTCTAGGCGCTGGACCACACAGGACTGCTGAGCGCTGACCCACATAGGATCTGACCCACACATGATCGGTAGCACTGATCCATATAGGATCGTTGAGTACTGTAGTTGTTTTCGTCGAATCCACTGAGGATTTATGTACAGTCTACATCGTCATCGCAGTCAAAGCCAGCTCTAGGGTTCCCACACACAGCAAGCTCATTCGGGAGGGTCCGCTCGACGAGCCGAGGGGCTGATACATCAACTGACACATAATCCGGAGTTGATGTATCAAAAAGTTCTGTATCGTCAAGAGTAACTCAACGTCACAGATGGCATGTCAGTCGGACGCCCGGTCTGAGAGTTATTGGCTTTTTCGTCACCGGGGCCCGGTTGGTTTTTAAGTCAAAACCAACCCGACCGTACTCCATATGCGTCCAAACCTTGAGCGGAGTAAGACAAAAGGTCCATCTCACTAAGAGGAATCCAACAATGTCAACGACACGTCAATCGGACGTCCGGAGCTCATGTTATAAGAGTTTCCGCTCCGAGGGCCCGGTTAGTTTCGTGTACGAACCAACCCGGCCAAACCCAAAGTACTCCGAAACCTTGAGCGTAATATATAGAAATGACTTTTTCGATCCAAGGATCGCATTGTCGGTGATGGTGCATCGATCGGAGGTCTGTAGCCCATGTTATGGGCAAAAGACCGAAAGAGGTCCGGGTATGTGGGTTTCGGGCCCGGACCGACCCCGCCCGAGACCCCTAGGGTCGGCCTGAACCAGGTCGACCCGACCCTAGTCAGAGTCTGGCCTGCTAGGGTGTGGCCCGACCCGGCCCCCTCTCGTTAATCAATAGAAAGCAGTAAAATTTCATGATGAAAAGCAATGGAAGTATTCACAAACAAAAAAAAATCCCCTACCTCGAGCTTTGTTGAACGAAGGATCATCACGGAAAGGAACGTCGTGGAATTGATCGTCGCAGAAGAAGGTGTTGCGGAAGAAACGTCGTTGGCGTCGCGGTATACGGTGTCACGTAGTCGATCTCCGAGGATTCAGTGTTTTTCGTCGTAGATCAGTGTGTTCCTCACATTATTCGCATTCTTCGACGATGAATAAGAACTTTAGAGTTTTTCCCCCCAATCCACTCTCGACACAACAAGCTCCAACAAGAATAAAATATGTGTTTAGTCTTATTTTATTACCTATGCCTTAAGTATTTGAATTTCAAACACTCAAAATAAACTCACACATTTAATTAAATTAAGTTATCTAATTAAATGGTGAGTTGAAGGGGTTAGGGAATATGAAGGGGTGGGGTTCGTGTTGGCCCCACCGCCCTCATAACATATCTATGATAGTTTCCCAACTTCCCCATAACGGATAACCACTTAGTGAAAATAAAATAAAATTGAAGCTCAATTTTATTTTACCTTCCACAATTTTTTTACATCTCATACTGAGCAAACGCAATTCCAGAAAAGGTGTTCCCGGGCAATTACTGGCATTGCGGATCCATCGGTGCCCTCAGAATTCGATTCTGAGCACTAGTCCAAAAGTTAGGAATTCCCACTCGTTCGTTCACTGAACATACCCGAGCTAAATTTTAGATAACATTTCTGGGCCCACCGGGCCTCGGAATCAAGTGTCATCAGAAACCACATTCTTATAAAATCCCAATACAATTGAAGAAAAAATTTCCCTTGAATTTTATGGGTCTTTACACAATAGGACCATTACTGTGTGATGTATTTGTTTTAATATTATACAATATTAAGTATTTTTACCTGTTGGTTAATATAATAAATTAATTATTTTCTCATGCACCATTAATGGAATGTCGAGACATATACGTTTTGTGTATTACATGTCATCCTTATGATATTGTTTTATTTTTTTTTACGCATAGTATGTTCCTTGATCGTTATACATTTTATTGGATAAAATTTCCTGTAGAAAGAAGTTGTAACTAATTTTTCACTTAATGTGTATGAATTAAAGTAAATGGAATTTTTGTTTATAAATTTCTCATGGAACATTAACTAACGTATTTCATCACATGTTTGAGCCATAGAAACTTATTTATAAGACCAAAAATGTTATTTAGTTTCAATTAACTATATTGAAATTATAATTTATATTGTAGTTCCAATATAAATATCGATTTACCATATGTGCAATTTATCAACCATATATGGAATTGTTACATTTTGAGAGAAT
Source organism: Viscum album (assembly GCA_963277665.1). Classification (NCBI taxonomy): domain Eukaryota; kingdom Viridiplantae; phylum Streptophyta; class Magnoliopsida; order Santalales; family Viscaceae; genus Viscum; species Viscum album. Next base: position 1,957,669,395 of record OY728150.1, read on the forward strand.
ATTTTACAAAAACATTTCATCATAGTTACATGATATTCAAATTATTACTTCATAAATAATGTTCTTTTTAAGGTGGTAATGTAAATTCCTCCAACTTAATCATTATATATATATAAATATTAAATATTAACCTTTCCCAAATATTGTGGACATTAAATGAGGAATCACATTCCAACATAAAGAGAGACATCCAAAAAACATGGAATTGAAAACCATTATAAGACATCAATATTGATTAATGTTAAATTTTACCGTGATTTGGCCCTTGAATTGGCTTTTTTGGTTAATGAATTTTTTGGTGTAGTAATTATTTTTTTGAATAAATTTTATATCAATACCCATTTTTCTATTACAACATTGTTTGTAGTGTGTGTTTGAAATTATAGAGATATTCCTCTTTGATGGCTTGAGATTGAATTCCTAGAAGGTGGCAATGAATATTGTCCTAATAATGTGGGATATTATCCAAGATTATTGACTCTAAGGGATCCTCCAGTATAATTTATTAGGATTCTTCCATTATGAACTATCAAATAACATCAAGTGGTTTTATTATCTATATCAGATTATAAAGATGGATTTATATGATGAACAATGTATATGTAAGATTTGACAATGGAGTTCTAACAATATCAAACATTAATCATTTCCAAGAAAGGTGGCCCCAGAATAAGAAACCCTTTTAGATATTATAATCTTGATTTTAATGATTCTTGAGATGCACATGTAGTGGAGGGTGAAGATTATTAATTACAGGAATATACGTAATGCAAATCAATGGTGGGATATCCTTGATGAGGATGATAAACATCAAGGAGAGATAAGATGGGATTTAAAAATCATTTTTCATAATTACATATTAAAATTTAAAATAATATATAATAATGGTAGGGAGTTGATATACCAGGTTCAAGTGTCAATCTACGTTATAGTTAATCTACATGATTTCATGAAGCATTTGTAAATGTTTCCTCGTTTTCATGGTGAAATTTTTTATGATGTTATATTATTTATGATTGTGATATTTTATACAACTATATGAGATGAACATATTCCTAATAAATATCATCTATGAGATAATAAATTTAAAGAACTAGATGTTTATCAAATAAATTGATACTCATATAATTCTGTAATGTTCTATAAATCACATACATCACATAGAGTTACATAGATATTTTATTCTAAAAAAATTAATAATTATAAATTAGTGAGAAAATAAAATAATAAAAATTCCAAATATTAAATAGGACAACAAATAAAAAGTTATAGAATAAGAATAAGACAATTTGGATATGATCAATCCACTAGAATGATCGCACTAATTAAAAAGTATTTTGAAATAATGCATAATTTAATCTATGTAATATTCATTTTCATGATTAACTTATATAAAACAATTATATAATTTATAATTTAATGAATATTTAATGGAAGAAGTAGTATTAATAGGAATTAGTAAACCGTATGACTATTATAAATCTGACCATTGGAATAGTAACGTGATATTTGTAATGTTATTCTGATCATTATAAATTTTAATATGACAATTATAATAGTGTCCCAACCAAAAGAAATGTAAAATAATAGTTTTTTATATTATTAAATAAAAATATGATATATTTATATCATGGTACAAGTAAATAATTGTTTTAAAAAGGAAAAATTATTTTTTGGTATTTAAAAAAAATTAAATGTATTATTTGACATTTTATAATGAATATTATGATTTAAGATAAAATTTGTTTTCATTATATGGATTCCAAAATTAATTTTTTATTGTATTATATTCTTGAGATAATTTTTCTACCCTATGTAATTTTTCAGCGGGCCAAATAACCAATTATAATATTATAAAAATTATTTCCAAAATAATGAAAAATTTTATTTAAAAATTAACATCATAATAATAATAAAATCATGTTAATCTAATGGAGTCCATTTTTAACATCTATAGATAAAAAATTCTTAGGATGAATTTCTAGTAGAATTTTGGGTGAATAATGAAATAGAATATTATAACGTATTTATCAATATAATGAAAATATTTGATTTTTGGGATAATTATTTTTTTAATAACCCATTAGATTATACTCAAAATAAATATTTACATTATATAGTCACAAAAATCATTAATATTTATATTCAAGATCCAAAATAATATACTAATGATTTTAATAACAAAGAACAACACTATTTTATGACTGTAAAAACCATCCTCACCCCCAACAATCCACACAATATATAATCTACGATGAATTCAAAATCAATGCTAAAAGTTATCATAAAAACACTACCCGTTTCTATTTTTTTCTAGTCTCAACAAATGATGATTTTCCATTTCATAATTGGATCCTTCGTGGGGATGATATTCAAGAGGTATAATTCCCATACTACCTCTTTATATTTATTACATTTTTCAACTTTCTCCTCTCAAATTTAATTAGTAACATAATAATAAATATTATATTATATATATATATATGAATTTTAAATTTGTAATTTAGTATATTCAATCCATTCAATTTCTCATCGCACCTTATTTAATAAATGATACCATTATCCAAATTATTTTGGTTAACCCTCTCCATAGATAATGGGTTTTTATTTCCAGTAACTACATTCATGGATGGGGGTAATAAAATTATTATAGTTTATTCAAATTTTACTGTGTATATTATAAATCTTTATATATTCTATGAAAATTATATACAAGTAATATTAAAAAAATTTAATGTAAATCATAATGGTTAGAAAAATCACTAAAATAATCTAAACATTTATCATTAACATTTTCTCAAAGTAATCATCATATTTTAATAATAAATGATATATCTAACCCTATAATCTTTTTTATTTCCATGAAAAAACATTTAATTTTACTTATAGAGTTATATATATATTTTTCAATACTACCCATTATTATACACAATATAATCGACCATGTAACCATGAAATGAATGATCTTAGAACAAGAAAAACAATATTTATATGTGGTCAAAAATGTTATCAATGATAATAAAAAAAATTATAATAAATAAAATAACAATAAAATATATTCTAAATTAAAAAATTAATTAATAAAATTTTATTTTCCCAGACATTATATAAATGGGAAAAACATAATCATAACAATGGTATGAGATCTCTCCAAACCACGATATTTCCTTTATTTAATTATTTACATATATTTTACTTATATTATTTCTTTGTTATTATTTTTTAAAAATCCTGTAATTGTTATACCTGTTCCAAAAATATATATCAATCTCAATTCATATTTAATTGTTGGGGAAATTAATATTTTAAAATTTTCTCATTATAATTAAATTTTAAAAGAAACCCCAATTAAAGGGAACATTTATGTTTCTTACCTAGTTTTCAAGTACACTAAATATAAATTTTTAATCCACCCATTATTTATAACACCACTCATTTTATTCAAGAAAAATTGTTTTATTTAATTTCTGTTTTTGTGGAAATATTTATTTCTTTATCCTCAATAAGGAATCATTAATGTTCTCTATAATATGCACTAAAGTGACACATTTCTAAAGCTACCTAAAAAATCTTTTTTATTCTTTAACTTCTATTGGATAGAATTAATTATGTATTTTTCTTTTTTTAATTTATGATTTTATAAGATTTATTTAAACCCTTCTTTTATGAATACCATTGTGATACACCTATTAGTAATGACTTATGGAATGTTTATGAATACAATTTTAATTCATGGGTTACCCTAATGTTTATGTTTTATTTCTTAATGTGGCACACATATTCTTCTTCACGTTATGATGGGTGTTCCCTGATAACAATCTAATGAATTGGGAAATATTTTTTTATCATGATACATTATATATATGATTGGGTAGTAAACCTAAGCCACTCTGGGAGTATGTCCACCATGTGATAACATATTGACATTTATCATTGACTCATGGAGATGTTATGATATTCAAAATTATCATGTTTTTATATTTCAATTATCATAAGATTCCATGATAAAAATTTTATTCCTCTAATTTTTTTTCTAGAAACATGATTTTTATGTTATCATTGTATTCCTTCTGACTCATGTGTCCTGATTTATTTCCATCGTTACTCTCATATTGTTCATTCAACTCAATCATTTTTTTTATGTATTCAAAATGTTTTTATGTGAAATTTGATGAGGTAAAAGTTAGTTAATAGATAATTATTTATATTAATAAAAATATTTTCTACTATTGTTTTAAATTTTCTCTTTATGTAAATAGTTTTCCAAATAAAATATAATTTTCAAGAAAAAATTTTAATTTAATCGATATTTAGGAATAAAATTTTGTAATAATGCGTTAAATAGTTTATGGTTTCTATAGTCGGAAAAAAATCATGATGTAGTTATATTTTAGGGATTATGAAAATAAATGTTAACTTCGTATCGTAGGGAGATTTCTATAACCATATACAATCTAGAATGATATATTTTGAATATTAAGACACGATGTAATATTTATTTATAATTTTACACTTTTATATTCATAGTTTCTATTTAAATTCACCTTAGAAATATATTTAGGACCCCCTTAATTATTTTCAAATTTCATGGATGGAATTATAGGAACCCGTGATAACTACAAATGTGATCGGAAATATGTTGATTTCTATAATGAGTTGGGAATTATGATTATAATGTCTTTTCCAAACATCATGATAGTTCTATCTCAATTAGATAATTTTAGGTGTAATAAATTCAATCATGTTAAATTAAATCATTCTCCTATGAAAGATAATGTTGTCATTGAATCCTATATTTTTGAAATTCCTCATATATATATTATATATTCATATCCCATCTTCCCGGAACACTAGATTAACTATACTGAGTAAATATTTTATGTCCTCTAATGAAAATTAGATGGTAAATCCATGATATAAGAATATCATTTTTATGAGGAAGCTGATCAGTGGAGGACACCAATCAAGTACATGATGTATTAAGTGGAAATTGATTATATTGAATGGAATGGAATCATAGAAATATTTTTCAATTAATATATTATCCTAACATTCTTTATTAATATGGTTGGGTAGTTAATCGTTAAAAAGAAAAAGGAAGATGGTTCTCTCATGACATACGAGGATAACCTGAAACATATTTTTTATACACCTCCGTTTTTTGTCATGAAATCTCATGAAAAAATGGATAGCTTTAATGGTGGATTAAAACTGAGACTAAAAAATCATTTCATTTCAATATTTTTATAACTATAAGGAGAAGATTTTTTTTGTTTCCATATGGTTGTGATGAATATGGGATACACTCAATGGTCCCAAGGTCTTGGTGATAAAATGAAAAAAAATGAAGCTAAATATGGAGGGTCAATATATATATCCAATGGATGAATGAAAACATAATAACTCATGGGTCCAAAGTGAGGATAAAAGAATCCTTGAATATTTCTATTTGGAACCAAGAGATACCTCAAATTATGGAATGTGGGAAGTCATGATAATCATAGAATATGGGTTATAAATAAGCCCACAAATTTGAACAAAAATGGATTTTTCATATCAGTAGAAATCTTGAATAATAGTGTTTGAATTTCATGGAACGTGTGAATTTTTCAAGACAATTCCCTAAACAAAGGGTTGTTAAAGACTATAATTGACAATAACCTCCAAGGAAACAAGGATGGTAATATTTTATCAATAATAATGACATGGATCATCATAATGATGCAATGATATGTATAATAATTATTCATTCAAGGGTAAAAAACATACCTCTTCATTATGATTCGATTCATTTCTTCATATCATTATTTTTTAGAACAATTCAAAAAACACATCATAATATACCAGTTGACATATCCAAGAGAACAAAAAATAGGGTAATTATTTTCTGAAAGTATATAAATCATCACCTATCTATGTATACAGACTAAACCTCATAAAAAATACCTTTTAACATTCATTATATGTGTTTAAATATATTATAGTGGTGGATTAATTACGTTTATATAATTACAACAACAATTTTTGGTAATGTGAGATCACTCAACAAATCATAAGGCATCCTATAATTTTATAACAATTTATGGATTTTTATGAATATCCTTTTAAATATTACTCCCAATACTGTATACTATTTCCTTATGAGAAATTATACATCGCCTAAATGAATAAGATAATAGAGAGAATCATGCTTCAATACATTACCATTGTAAGGAAATACATCGATGTGTTTCTTTAATTTTTTTAGTCTTCTTCCTAACAAATAGGATGATATCTCAATTGAACCTATACCCTAATCGCTACCCAATTTAATGAATCAATATAGGATAGAAACAATTAACATGGAATAAATTTGTCATCAATTACAAGATAATGTGAAAAAGGGTTTTATATTGCTGAGTGTATGATTGGGAGGTGCAAGGGTTCTCTTTATCAAGATGAATGGTGGATCAATTCATCTTTATATAGAATACCGTGAGATTAAAAAAATTAAAATAATGAATAATTTTACCCTACCCAAAAAATGACATTTTAGATCAATGACATAGGGAAAAGTATTTATTCAAGGTGGTCATTTTGTCTAGATATCACAAATTACTGATGAAGAAGGAATATATTCCTATAATAATGGTTTAAATAATTTATTAATTGTATGGGATCATAGTGATTTCCTTCATATTCACTAAATATCTATACATTTATTGGGAAAAAATTTAAAGATTATTTAAATATTACCATGATAAATTTATGTTAATAATTATAAGCGATATTTTAACATAATCCAATAAATATAATGAGCATGAGAAAAAGTTTTAATACTATGGTAATTAATTTTTGGGGGAGAACCAATATGACATGTATAGAAAATGTTTTTTCAAGATGAAGGATATATCATTATTGGGGCATGTTATCCAAAGAAAAGGGATATCTATGGACCATTAAATGAAACATTCAACTACAGAGTGTCCATAAAAAATATAATGGAGAATTTTAATTTATGTTGTCTAGATAGTTATTACTAATGATTTTGGGGGAAATTATCTAGGATTTAAAACCATATATCTATGATGACTCAAGTGGGAGTGAAGACTTTATTTTACAGTGAATGTAATGACTATAGGAAATGAATTAAAAAAAGGATTACGACTACACTTTTACGTACACTACACACAATTGTTGAACTCATTAGAGTATATAATGATGCGTCAAAGAAGTGATTAGGATGTCTACTAATGGAAAACGAGAAAATAATGGACTACTCCACATGGAAGATGAATTTTAATTATAAAAACAATCCCACCCATAATATTGTGATGGTAGATATGATCATCATATTAATAATATTATCGAATTATATATCTAGGAAGACATGTGAGATATATACCAATCATAATATTTACAAGTATACATTCACACAGAAGGATAAAAATATGTGTTGGTGAAGATGATTAGAACTGATCGTGGATTATGACTCATAAATCCACTATAATCCTATTAAATATTATAAATTTTGAGATGATCTAAGTAGAATGGATCCTAAAATATTATCAACAATCAGAATCGATAATGATATAGTCCTTTTAGAAAATAAAATGATTTAACTAGGAATCGTAAAGGAAGGTACATAATCATTTAATTCTAAAATTATTTCTCAACTAACCCTTTTATATTAGATTACGGATGATCAATGATATGATATAGAATTCAGAAAAAGGTGGAAGCGATATGAATTGGGAAATCATTAGAGTCCCAAATTAGTGAGTAAGGAGTCATAAGACTTAGGTCACAATTGTGTTAACCATAATATAATGGTATAATGAGATACATATTGAATGATGAAAGTATCCTTACCTTCACTATACTCCCAGGATGTAATATTATTTACTGATATCTCCACGAATACTATAGGTGGGATAATATGATGATGAGATAATTGAATATAGATAAATATTTCTATTATATCATCTTGTGAAGGATAAAAGGGAAACAAATAACTGTATGATACAACCAATACCCATACCTACATAGAAATTAAAAAATATCACTATGTTGTTTTTCACAACATAGTTCAAAACATACCATGTAAAAAGTCTATTTTTTTATGGGTAATCATATAAATATTAGTCACATTATATCTATTGATGATAACTTATCAGTTGGTCAGATTTCATAGATATTCATGAAGGATGCTCTTAGGCTGTGTGGAGTACCATTATTTCTTTCATATGATTTATATATGATAACTACATACCTATTCTTTAATATTTTTCAAAATAACCTAATTTTTGACATAAAATCAGTATGGAATATAATAAAAAGAAATATGGACTATCTGATAATTCTATTTATAAATTTTAAGACATGTTGATAACATGAAAAATGTACGTTAATGGATAATATAACAAACATATTCATTTAGTCATGTAATCTTACAACAACAATTTACACTAAATCATTCAAATGCAACAATCCAAAGTCCATTGTTGTAAAATATGAAGGACAATTCCATGGAATAAATGAGTTAGTTAACACAAGATATTGGGACCTAAAATTTTCAAGGTAATGAAAGAATATGTGAAGACCATTCATCTATAAATTAAGGTAGCATAAAGATGATATACGAGTTATGAAGATAGTCATCAATGAGACCTTGAGTTTGAGTTTAATTATAAGGTACTACTCTTTATATATTTATGAACTAGATTCATGATATTTGTGAAGAAGTGAATATGATACCCCTTGAACGTTGGCCATTTTGAGTTTGTTGATCATGTTACATATGTGACCTAAATACTATAATTTCTACCAACCATTTCACTAGTAAAATATATATTTTCTCTATCCCTCTTCAATATTTACCGAACTTATACCTTACATGTACTAAATATTGATGTGGTGTAACTATAAAATAATATCTCTAATAGGGAGAAGACCATGAATATATTAGACATATAGATGATTCGGTACACAAAATACTACTCATGTGATAAATGTACATTTGTCGATCCATAAACATGAAGAGGATACATGGGAAGTAGAGGAAATTATTAAGGTGAAGTATCCTCGTTATTTTTCACAATAGTATGTTAAATAATTTTTTTTGGTGTAGAAAATTTCATAGGGTGATGTAATTAATGTCCTAGAATTTTATCTATGAAATTTCACTTGTTACAATTATTTCATATATTATGTAGAAAATACATCACATATATAAAATGAAGAGAATCTATTCTCATAAATGAAAAATGATACATTATTCAAAAAATTAACCAAAAATAATCCCAAATATTTTATAAGGAAAATTAACTAAAAAATAATAGAATCAGAATATGATAATTTGGATCATCTGAATCCACTAGATTGATGAAACTTACGAAGAAATATATTGAAATAAAAAAAAATTAATATTACAATAATTATTTCAAAAATGAATTTATATATAAAATATTAATAAAAAATAATGTGTTGAATAATTATTTCATTAAGTGGTATTTATAAGAAGTAATGAACCTATATTACCGTTATAAATCTAAACACTAGAATAGTCACCTAACTGTTGTAATAGTAATATGGTCGTAAAGAATAGTAACATGATAGTTAGAATAGTAAAATTGCCAATTGTGATAAAAATAATATTTAGGTATCTTCTAAAAGTGTAATAGGACATATTTATATCATCATACAGTTTCATAAATGATGAAAATGAAAACATTATATATTGGTATTTTTATTAAATGTAATTTTGATATTTTCAATTTTATTAATACTATAATGATTTAAATGAATATTTACATTCATAGATTGGATTCATAAATTAATATTATTTTTTTATAAAGATGTGATAATTTTATGATACAGTAAGCAATTTTTCAATAGTGCATAAAAACGATTATAATGTTAATATTTTTATTATTAGAATAAATGGTTATTTTATTTAAAAATTAAATTTCGAATATTTAGAAAATTATTTTTATAAAATGAGTTTTATTTCTGATATATACATATTAAATAAAATTATGGTAATTTTTTTTGAATTTTCTAAATTAGAAGATTTTATTTGAATAGTGAAATACAATAATTTACAGTCTTTAACATTATAATCCAAAACACATGTTTTTAGTCATTGATGATATACTGAATAATTAATTATAATGTAAATACACCATTAAATTTAAATATACACATCAAACAGTAATATAGACATTCTTGATAAAAATAAAAAAAATGAATATTATGAAAAAACACCCCTCCCCAAGTAAATACCACGCTCCATACCCCTTCACCACAAACTACTTATTCCTTGAATATTTATAAATCTATAAAATAAAATCCTTATATGACCCTCCCCATTTCCATGAGCACTTGGTATCAAAAAAAATCCATTTCCATTTTAATTAAGGGTTCCTTTAAGGATGTTATATTCATTGTCTAACGTACTCAATCTAAATCAATTTTTTTTTCATTTTTCCCTTATCGTCAACTCATCAATCGAAAAAAATCATAATTATTCTAGAAAAGGATATACACCGTGATGTTATATTTTTTATGAAATATCTGTGTTTTTGACCTTTTCATGTCACCTCATATTCAAAGAAATGAAAATATTGTCTAATTTATAGTGGTTAACTATCTCAGTATTAATGTGTTTCCATGTTAGACTAGCACGACATATGATGGTTTAAAAACTTTTATTATGGTTAAATAATTTATTAATATGTATATTATAACTCATTTCAAATTTTAAATCCAATATATAAACATAATATTTAAAAAACTGAAATGAAATCAAGATGGTCGGAAAACTGGAAAAAATGATAAAACATTTCAATTAACATTTTATCAAATGAATAATCCACATGTAAGAAATAAATAAAATATATGGGAAAATTTAAATTCTTTATGTTCCTAGATACAAATTCGTCAAACTTTTTGATGTTAAATACATTTTTTAATATCATCCATAATTATAAAAAGTTGAACTGGCCATTAAACAATGAAACAAACACTACATGAATGAATAAATTTATCATTATAACTCATAAAAATGTCCTTAAATGGAATTAATAAAATTTTATTATAGAATATATATATTGAATAGGATATTAATTAATTAATAATTCATATAATTATATTATCCAAGATAACAATCATGATTACATAATGTATTCAATCCTAAGATAAGGGTTAACTCTTAATTAACCTATTTCCATTGGGTAAAACATTATCTATCTTCACCATAGTTTATCACTTAAATTTTCTAATATTCATAACCAATATATTTTTTATTCATTCTAAAAACATATATGTATCTTATCTCATCATTATTTTATAGGGAAATACATTTTTTTAAATATTCCCTTCTCAATTAACGTCATTATAAAACCCTAATTAAATGTAACTTCTATGTTTCATACCCATTTATGTTGTTCAATGCGTAAAAATTTATAATTGACTAAAATTTTCTAAAAAATCCATTATTCATTAAAAGACTATTTTCTTCGTATCTAGATTTTTGGAAATAATTATTTCATTGTCCACTTTAAGGATTGTTAAATGATTTATATTAATTCTCATTATAGAGAATAATTTTTAAATATAACTAAAACATATTTTTATTATATTCAATTCAGATGGAAAACATTATTCATGATGTATAATTATTTTTTACTTTATTCATTTCAAATAATGATATAATACTTTAATTAAAATGTAACATTATGATACACACTTTGGGTACACCTTCTAACCGAATTATGAATCCCATTTATTTTCATGGAATACCATTATGTTTATATTTTATTTATTCTCTATATCAGATATGTATATACATGTTATGATGGATGAACCCATATAACAAACTAATGAATTTGGTACTATTTTTTCTTCTGAGATATTATATATGGGTTTAGGGAGTCATATTTATCGATCATGGGACTCTTTTAACAATTTTATATAAACTTGGATGTTATCCATCGCTCATATTTATATCATCATATTTGTCTATGAAAAAATTAATATACTTCCATGATCATAGGATTCCGTGTTCTCTATGTCGTGGCTCTAAATGTTTTTTCATGAAATATTCCTTTTATTTTATCATTTTATTTTTTATAACTCATGTGTTATGATTCATTTCATATTTTATTCCCTTAATGGCCTTTTTCAATCATACATTTTTCCATTAGATTTACCCATCTTATCCGATAAAGTTGTAAGAGCTCAAACTAATATAGGGGAGCATTTAAGATATTAAAAATATGGGTTTTATTATTGTTTCATGATTTATTATTGTGTAAATAGTCACCCAAAGATACTCTACATTTCAATAATTGGATTTTATTTAATGGATATTTATGCAGAAAATAATTTATGAAATGTTATGTTGGATTGGGTCCCTATAATGGAATTGGACATAACCCAATGTAAAATCTATGTAAATATGAAGGTGTTGGAAAGGGTTTTCCAGAATTTTGACTTGGTAATTCATTATCCAATAACAAGAAGTGTACATTCAAATTTTAAAATGATTGAAGATTTATTTAGAGTTCTCATGTCGGTAGTAATAAGGTGTTCCCTCAGTGTTGAAGGAAGGGTTACATTGAACCCTTGTGTAATGGGGACCCAGAAGAGTGATGATTTCTCTAATGAGTGGCCCTACAATATATATATTAAATGATAATATCACTTATTTCTAGTGAGACAAGATTTATTCCAGCTTTAATTCATGGAGTGGGATCAGTAGATCCCATCATGGTTGAAATACCTTGTTATTCTGGTTGACTATATTATTCCTCAAGGTCATGGATATAGAGAGTTAAATCTAGGGAATCCTACAACATAAGAGTACATATTCTAACCATCTATTGTGCAAAGTATGATCATAGTGGCCCAAAAATTATTATTTTAATTGTTTTAAATAATTTATTTTTACTAATTTATATTTAACACTTTTATAAAATGAATTTTTATTATAATTTAATACTTTGATGAGGTGATTTTTCTGGAATACATGGTGTGACAATTGATAAAAAATGTTCCCAAATTCAGGGTGTGTACCATTGAGATCATTTAATGTTTTTTCATATGGATCTTTTCTTAATCTATATGATTGGATTTAATATAATTCCTTAGATAGAGTCTTTAGTTCATTATCGAGACCATTTTTATTAAAATATTTTTATGGTGTCCATATAACCATATACCCATAGTGCCATTAAAAATGGTGAAATGTATTACCATGTGAGTTTATCAGTATCTATTAATTGTAGGCATGGTTTGTTTCCATCAATAAAATCATGTATTTTTCATGATGATTGAGGAGTATGACTAGAAATACATCATCCATTTGTGTATTGATTCAGGGATGAATTTACCAATTAATATTTCAGTCTACCACATGAAAAAGATTTATATTTCAGTTTTGATAATATTTATTGAGCATTACCGCTATCCATTCCACAAAATAGAACTAATTCTACCAATATTACAAAATATTATAGGTAGTTACAATACCTAGATGATAATGATTATATATATCCTAGAAAATCACATTGGTGTTTTACCATCTATTTTACCAATAAGATGGTTTGACATATATTAGTATTTGGTTGTGTCATTCGGTCTCATGATTAAAAATGCTATTTTATGGACAATGAGGAATCGTGAAAACCACCTGAAGCACGATTCCAATTTTTTGGTTATATGGTTGATAACGTAGTGTCCTCTTAGACAATGGTTGATCAATCCAATCACCGTGACATTTTATGGATTACATTATGGTGGTACATTTTGTATGCCAATTTCAAAAAGATAAACTTCTAGAATTATAAATTACTCTTCTTTGGTCGCATTATATATTTTTTATTTTAATTATGGTTGATGAAAATGTTATGAAAAGAATCATAAAAATCCTTTCATAAGTTGAAACACCACATAAATTCATGACCTATAATTGTGTAAATTTTATATGGTCTGATTCAAATGAGATGTTATATACTTATTTTAAATAATGGAAATCTGCATTGAAAATCGTAATGTTATCCTATTCAAGTATAGGCAACACATTTAAATTTTACATATCATGTTCAAACCAAGAGGCAATTTTGATGCAAGGATAATGAGTTACACTGTAAAAACCAGACTAGTTAGAGCCTCACCAGAATTATTTCATGAATCATGATATCGAGTTATCAAATGTTGTCCAGGAAATAGAGTCATGGATATATTATTTTCATAAATAATTTTTTTTGTTAAGTCAACCCATATGAAAATAATATATATATTCATCCATCATGACTTAATCCTACACAGGTGATAATGTCTTGAATAACCTTAGTCATTCAACATTGTTCTTTCTTATGTTTCATCATAGTGTTTAATGTAAAATTATACAAGGTTGGTATTTTGTGTTAACTTCTAGTTTTTGGATGGTCGTACATATATTTTTGTAATATTTGTGTACATTGGAGTACATCGTCCCAACCTCAAATTCATTTTCATTTTGAGGACACTATATAAGTTTGTTGGGAAATTCTACATGGTAATTTCTTTAATTTTTAATTCTCTTGTGAAATGAAAATACAACATTAAAATTTCACGTACAAATATAGTTTACAAGGGACTATTCATATGTATCCTTATAATGATCTCTCTTGTAGGATAATTCTTTTATGTGATTTCTTGTTATGCGTATGATGGGTATCTCCACCATTACCACATATCATTCAAGAAACAATGTAGTAGGTATAGTAGATCAAGAATTAAATTCCTATGAATTGAGATAAGAAGAAATCACAAAATTATCTTCATTAATGACCATTAGTGTTTTATGTTGATTATCTTCACAAAATTATCTTCATTAGTGTCCACCACCATCCGCACGACCAACTCATCCTCCACGTCCGCCTTTGTCCAGATGACCATCTTGATAAAACCTATGCTTCTGCCTCAGAGGCCCCTCAACTAACAACTGATCATTCGTGCGGCGGGTCGGATAGTCACGAGCCTTGTGACCCTGTCCGCCACTTGAGTATCACTGACGGACAGGTCTGGCTCTGTCTCCACTCTTGGTTCCCCACACTACTGATCCTAAGTCATGCAGTTGACCACATGTTGGTCTGGTCCACTTGGACCTCTGTGTCATCTGTCTACTACCAACTGCAGAACACTCCGCTGCATTTCAGCTTGTGGTGGGTCTCACTGCTGGAGACTGCTCGACAAGGAAACTCTCCACTTGGAGGTCCCGCTCCAACACCCCCGTCTACGTCAGAATACTGTGAAAGATAACCGAAGTTCTGATCTTTCACCTGAATCCCTGTTGAAAGGTCTAGGCCCTGAAGAAAGTGTCTCATACCATATCTATGGAGTAGTGTGAGAGGTCGGTGAACCTCGCTGAGTACTGCAACATTTTCATGCTACCTTGATGTAGATGCAGTAGCTCCTATATCTGCATCGCTCGAAGGGTTGCTAGTACAAACTCCGCCAGAAACAGGCTCTAGAAGTTTGCCCAAAGTAGCATCGGCTCGTCATGGACATGAAGTATCAAGCTACACCATCTTCTTTCTGCTTCCTGAAGGAGTATGGCAGCAAGGATCTCCATGTAGTCTGTTGGAACCCCTACTAGCATGAAAACTCTCACCACATCCTCCAGCCAATCACCCACTCCCTATGGGTCCTTCCCTCCCTGGATCCTAGGGGGCCTCTAGCGCTGGAACTCATGAAACACGCTCAAGAGGCGTGCATCGTCTCCTTCTAGGATGGTGGCATCGGTGGCCAACAGGGTGTTATACCACTGGTGCCTCATCTAGAAGAGGGACCTATATTAAGTCCTCGTCTCTTGGTGGGAAATCAGTACATACAAATATCGGGGCTCTAGCTGGTCGTCTGTGGGGAGGTATCCTGAAAGAAAACAAATGATACATGGTCAAAAGACTATACCTGGTGAGCTGACCTAGATTGATCTGAATTAATGAAATCTTTGGTAAAACCCACATGCAATTAGTGTTTTCCGTGCATGGAGTCGGAGATCCGAAGTCAGGGTCCTGGTGTATTGATATGTCTACCGCCCACACCAACACTGGACTCCCTAAACTGAAAACCACACTTAGTACCCTTAACACTATTGCTTCACATAAAAGAAAATATCAGAGTCTGATGTTCTACGGTAGAACCGACTCCCTCTGATACCAATTTGTCATGACCCGTCCCTTGGGGCCCATATCATGACTACCCCAAGCCCGCCTTCCATAGGCCCGGGGATGGAGACTAGCAACATAGGCGTATTTCATTATGATTGGGAAGGCATTGCCTTTACAGAATGTGAACACACAAACAGAGTAGAAGAGGAAGCAAACACTAAGTAAAAAATTATAACAAGTGTACTGAATGTAAAGGGGGCCAGAATACATGCCCGACTGTAAAGTACAAATACAACTGAAAGAAAGTACATCTAAAAGGGGAAAATAGCTGAAAGGTGGAAGGAGCTCCTGGATCGTTCTCTAGGGTTCCTACCTCAAGGGTAGGCACAGATGGACTTCTCAGCACTCCATGTCCGTCAGACACCACCGTGTTCAGATTCGTCGTAAGGTCCTCCTCCGGATATCGTCCAGTCCTGGTGCTCCTGGCCTCCCTTTGCACTGTTTGTCGTCTTCATCCAATATAACGAGGTGCAGGCATAGCCCGTGCAGGGGTGAGTAAAACGATACTAAATAGGGACCCTAAGACCCTCAAGGTCTCACCAAATACAACAAGGGTAAACCACAAAGTTTAATTTCATTGGATAACCACTAATTAGGTACATTCCAATACATATACCTATGTTATCAAGTAACCCATCTCAATCATGAGGAAAACACAAAGGTCATTGACTCAAATCAAAATAGTATTTTTCATTAACGAAACCACAGATTCTAGAGAACTCCTCCTCTTTCAAGAAAAGTAGTCTTTTTGATGACTCCGAGGTGATGTTCACATACCATAGACTGTTGATGTACTCCTCATGTCAAGTACTGCGGGTCTGCCGCCTCACACAGCAGCACTCCCCACCATGGGTCTGCCACCTCACACAGTAGTGCTCCCCCTAATAGACTATAGAGGTACTCCTCCTATCAAGTACCGTGGGTTTTCCACCTCACATAGTAGCGCTTCCCCACCATGGTTCTACCTCTTCACATAGTATCACTCCCCACTGGGCTAGTCAAGTCACTCTGAACGAATTGGACAAGTAGTCATCTGGTATCAGTCAGCTTCTAGGTGTCTGTGGTCTGCTCGCTCGTCTCCGAAAGGGTCTGTTCCATGATCTACAAGCCGATAATTCATTGTGATGAAGTCCCATGAAGTAGTATCTCAAATGTACGCCACATCAAAGGGGTATCAACGCAATAGACGACGCATCAATCGGACGCCCAGTCTATGAGTTATTAGCATTTTAGTCCCGGGGTCCTAGTTGGATTCATGTACGAACCAACCCAAACATAACTCAACTATACCCCGAACTCCCATGTGGTATTTTTTAAGGGACCATTTCTCAATGAGATTACCAATGCAGCTTTTTTTTCTTCAAACAGACGTCCGGTGTCAAAGATATGGCCAAAGTAAGCAATGGGGCATTAGTGGGCCCAGGTCCGTTCTGACCCGGTCGGACCGAATCGGCCCATCCCAGTCTGGGTCGACCCGGTCATACATTCTGGGTCAGACTTGGCCCATTGGGAGTGTCAGCCCACTAAGCTTGGCAGAGTCAGTTGGGCCGGCCGAACGGACTGTGTGGAAAATTCGGGCCAAAGTCGCGATGTGGGCAACTCGGCACGATGGTAAGGGGAAGGCTCAACAAGCACCGTGAGGGGCCCGGGTCTGGAGGATCAGCCTGAGAGGCCAATGGCGGCCCGCGCAGGGCACGGGTAGGCTGTGGGTGATCCAGGAAGGGTGCGGGGCGCACCGGTCAGACTACCCGGGGCTCTGGGCAAGCGGCCTGGGCACTAGGGGGCATCGAGCAGGTGGCCGGGGTGCCGGGTTCACCTGGAAGGGGTCTGGGGTGCCGGGAAGGTGCCGAGAGTGCGTCGGTAAGGTGCGGGATGCACCGGCAGTGCGTGGGGTGCGTGGGTTGGGTGTCGGCAGGCCGAACTGGCTGTAGTTACGGCTAGGGCGCGTGTCGGGCTGTGCGCGGGTAGGATGGATGGGCACCGCGCGACAGGTGGTGGGGTTCACAGTGGTCACGGGAAGTGAGACCATTATTCACCGTCTTCGTCTCTATCACCACATTTCCATTCCGTTGTTACATCATCATTGATCCAAGGTTCTAAAACCATAAAATTTTCATAGGGTTCTGGCCGTGTACGTTTGGCCCGAACCCTCCACGTCAAAATGATATCATGCGGCTCATGAAGTTGATTTAATGAGAGATGATGAAGTGTTAAACAGCTGAAAACACACCCCTACCTTTTTAATCGACGGGCGTTGGTTCATCGCGGGGGGAAGACAATGTTGTCTTTATTCTCCATACTCTTCCACTTTTGAGCTTGTGTGTCGGTCCGTTGATGGAAAAGAGGAAGTAAGAAGGGTTGTCAAAGAGATCCCACATTGGAAGGGGGGTTCCGAGGAAGAAGTCGAGGAAGAATTTGTCATCGTCAGTGTCTTCACGTTCTTTGTAGGAGATAGCGTAATCCTCCAAGTGTTGGGATTCACGTCACATTACCAGTGATTCGTCACTTGGTGAAGCCATCCCAAATCATCCCCCCAAGATCCCTATATATAGGAGAGGGGGAGAGGTATGTAACCATCGTGGAATTTATGACAGTTTATTTATTAGGAACCTTCCTAAATTCCAATTATGTGGTTAAAAATGAAAGGGTGGTCAAGAGAATTAAAAGCGTTGGAGTAAAAAATTAATTGGCAGAAATTAAATTTATGTTGACACTTAAAATTAATTTATAGCTTTAATTTTATGTTGACATAGAAAATTTAATTCCACGGTGACACATAAAATTAATTTACAACAATTAATTATAATTTTTATAGATAAAATTAATTGATAGCTTTAATTTTATGTTGACATACAACATTTAACTCCACGTAGACACATAAAATTAATTTACAACAATTAGTTTTATGTTGACACATAAAATTAATTGATAGCTTTAATTTTACGTTGACACACATCATTAAATGAGAGGGTTGTGAGGTTTCCTCTCCCTCACCATTAAATGGGGGGGGGGGGGGTTAATCCCCATGTGGAGATTTTAACAAAAATTTCCACATGGTATGTGTTCAACTAAAATAAAATAATTTTTTAGTTATTTTATTTTATTAATCCACATGAAACCCATAAACCAACTCTCATACCCGACCATCTTCCGTCGAGGTGAAAGCCTTCTTAAGCGAAAATCAGCTCTGCGAGTTCAACGATGCCCTCAGATTTCTATTCTGAGCACCCGCTCAAAAGATAGAAAGACTTGAACGTACGTTTACAGACCATACCCGAACAAAACATCAGGAATTGATTCCAGGCACACCGGGCCTCATAATTAGGTGTCGTCAGAAACTAAGGACTTGTAAAATTCAAAAAAATTAATAAAAACCTTTCCTTGAAATTTACGAGTCATTAAATTAATCATGATTATATGTTTTTTATTATATTATAGCTTTTCATATATAAGAAGAAGACCATGAAATGTTAATTCACACTTTCAAGATAGAGGATAATTTTTTTAGATGAGTATTTGAGATGTCAGACTATAGTTGGGGGAAATTTTTAAATTTATTCACTATGAAGTCATTGATGACTGATGAATTGATTCTTAAATGGTATTATTAAGAAATTGAGTGTGGATCCAGTGGGGTTGTTTGCATTCATTTGCAATCAAAATTGTTCTTCTTTATCCATATAATGGTTTGAGGGAGTGTCTAGTTTTTTGATGGGTTTTAGTATATATAGAATGATGATATTCCCCTGAATTTATTATATGATGTAAATTGATATTTCAAATTTGTGTTTTATTTTGGATATTTTTTTAAACCAAGGTTATTATTTTCAATGATGGATGGGGTATGGGATGCAGATGCTGAGAATTAAGGTACTTCAAGTGATAATAAAATATAATTATTGAGGGGATAATTTTATAATTAAAGGGTTGTTGTATTTCGTAGCAGATAGATTTTCAATTTGTTCAGACAAATCACAAGACCGTAGAGGTGAAACCTGGTTAATGATGTTTAATATGATTCCATTTTATATTGTTTATCAATTAATACCTTATTCTCAATTTGGATTTATTGTTTGTTAGAGTAATATCATTGGTGTCAAGAAGAAGGTGATTTATCTATAACATAATGACGATTCAATTGTGAATCCACGGTTTATAACATGGTATAGGTGGTGTTGCCCTATTTCATACATGATTCAGGTGGTGAAACTATTTTCTCCCATGATATCGAGAGAAAAAACGTTGTTTGAAATGGTCTTGGTGAAAAAATGTGATTATACATTTTAATGGTATTATATTGTATGATATTCTTTTGGGAATCATGGTGTCATGATACTATATATTACTATTTGAGTTTGGACTTATGTGTATGGTCACTATTTAAAATGTCACAATGTATTTTATTGTTTCTTATTTCGACTTGATATTTGGTGAAATCAATAATTATATTATATCCAAATGGAAGAAGTAAGATTTTTTTACATGTTGATTTGCATAAAAAGAGAGAAATTATGTCAGATTAATGTTTTGGAAAACCATTGGAAGGTCTATGGGTAGTTTGAGTATTCATTTCTATATTAGGTTATGATTGAAGGGAGAACCATTGATCCATGATTTCTGTTATTAACTAACATTTATGTAAGGGTGAATCATCATATGGTAGATAAATTGATGACATAATAGTATTATAGGATATATGGACACCGTAGAGAGTAATATACATGTTTTACTAGAGATAGAATGTTCTGATTATGAGTTTAATGGATAATAAAATAACTGTTTGGAGTTTCACTAAAGTAACTCATACATTTTTTATAGATCATACATGATACATTGATCGTGAGTTCCGCAAATAATCCGGATGGTTATGATGGGTGGACAATTATTCAATCAAGTTGGGCTATAAATGTTATGTTGTGAGAGATAATAATACCAAATGTTTGGATGGATTATAAAATTCTATGGTAACATTAATTTTTTATTTGGTGGGTAGTTAGTTTTGGGAACTGATATATCGAATGAATGTTTTTGTAACGCCCCGACCCCAGTTACCCAGAGTCGGTGCATTATTACATAACATTGGCATGATCACAAGAAAGATCAAATCTCGAAAGACCGATTGGTTTAGTAGCCTTGGAAACACTAGATATATTCATAAGTTTTACATTACATCATAAAATGAAAAACTACTACAACAACATAATGTCTCCATAATCCACACTACTATCCCCTCATAATATCCCTGCAGGTCATTCATAATTTACTTCTTCACATCCTGGGGAAAAAAATTAAAACATAGAAAAGGGGTGAGCTCAAATGCCCAGTAAGGATAACAATAAAGCGGAAACTTTCATAAATAAGAATAAACATTTAAGGCAATGCATTACTAAAACAAAAGCCTTTTAAAATTGAACTTCAACATGGTATGGCAAAAGTAAAATGAAATAATGTCATTTACTTATTCACATGGATATTCTACTAATCGAATAATCACATGCAAAAATCAATAACCACTTTCATAATGTTGGAATGCATAATGCCAGACTATCATAACCACATAGCCAAGGCCTCGTGCCAAGACTACAAATAAGATTTTGTCAAGGCCTTGTGCCAAGACACTAGTTTGTCTCATGAGACCTACCGATGCATCGAGGAGCTATAGCGGGCTCCACCCGTCACTTATTAAGTCCAATGCATTCCCATATGAAAAGGTTTAAACATAACATAAACATTCGTATTAAAACTAGCATACGAAATGTCAATAATTTCACCATAAACTATGAATCGTATAAAAATAGCACATCCACAGTCAAACATATCACAAAACCTTCAATACAATATAGAAGTTTTGTATCATAATAAATCAACTTCAAATAATCATAAAATCCATCAAAGGATGTTGACATAGATGAAATCAAAATTCTTTTTAAAGAAGTATCTCCTTTTATTTTGAAATCATTTAAGATCCATATAAAATAAAACATTTTCTTTGAAAATATTCTTATAAGCTTGTATGTAAAGCTTCGACAATTTTATAACGGCGGAAAATAACCGCACCCGCCGTATAAGTTAAAAAAACATTCTTACCTCAATTCCGTCGAAAAGGTTAAAAAGGACCTTGTTTTGAAAACGACGGAAAGATTCCTTTATAAAACTCTTATAAAAAGTCAAACAAGGGTATAAATGACTTTAACCCATATTCTTGTAAATAGTAAAAATGTTTTGAAATACATTTTTAAGAAACATGGATGTGGATGATAAAGAGATCCCAGTAGATTATTACATATAAACAACCTCGGATAATGAAGAGATTGTGAAATAACCCTTACCTTGTACTTTTCCTTGGTTGGGGTAGGTTAACCTCCTGTATAATGGTGAAATAGTTGTTATTAAATTATACAAGAATCATATATATTAATATGATATCATATATGATCTTTTAACATTGATTTGTTAATAATATCTTAGAATTATCGTCGTTTCGGGAGTTAACTTACTCATTTTCTTTTATATGTTTTGTTACATAAGCCATGGTTGTTGTATCTTATTCATATCCAGAATGATATACAGTCCTTAAACATCATTTTTAAATCATCAAATGATAATTATACTTGAATGGATACGATGGAGAATGAATCTCATCGCGTTCGTGGAGACGGTAGTCCGTACGTACGCACGAGCGACAATATCATTCTTTTGATATTAAAATAATATATAAATGGATGGTATATCATATATACAGAATCATTAACATGTTATATTTATTATTTACATTAGTTACACATCATTATTATACCCATCCAAATAATATTATATTGAATAACAATTACACCACGACGTGGAGACGGTAAGCCGTACGTACGCACGTATGGTGACATGTTATTCAAAGGGTGGATAGAATACTGAATATGACTGTACCATATTTATAATAACATCACAGTATATGTGAGATACTGGAGTTATTATTTCATAATGGTAAGAACAAAGGAAGAAGAAGTGGAAGAAGAAATGAACTTAGAAAAGGGTGGTGAAATCATTACCTCTTCTTCGGGTTCTTCCTTTTGATTTGATCAAAAGGGCTCCTTAGGTTGGCTTTATGATCAAACTAAGGCCTCTAGGTTGTAGTTAGGGATGTTGGGAGAGTATTTGGGCAGAGTTTGGCCGAACCAAAAGGCTTTGAAGGTGTGAAGAAATGAGAAGGAGGAGTGGCCTTTTATAAGAGGGGTGAGGGGCACCTTTGGAAAAGCTAGAAATATTAATTTATAATAAATTCATATTCGGTTTCTAAAGGCTCCAAAGTTGACTATTCAAATGATTAGGTGGGGATAGGTCGAAAGAAACTCATCCAATAGAATTTAGACAGGTTTGGGTACTTATATTAACCTTATCTTTAAGTATTAACTCTAAGTTAATTAGTTTCACTTTTACAATGTCTCTTTGTATTTTATATATTATGGTTAATAAACATACTATATACATCCAAGAGACCCCCAAGTGGTCCATTAATGATTAACCTATCATGATATAAGTCTCTTGGCCGAACCTTAGATTTTTAGGAATTTAATATCAATTAATAATATAATAATTGTTTTAAGAATTCTTTTATGTCAATTTTGACACTATTCATTAGTTGATTTTTTTGAAACTCATAACAGATTTATTACTTCGAACAAAGTCAATTAAATCAATCCTAATATATCATATTATCCTAGAAAATTAGTTTAATTCATTAAAAGTTTCATATTATATTTATTTGGGTATTTATAATATCACTTATTTTAATTTTTCACTATTATAGTAATTACTACATCATCATTGTGTCATAAATAAAATACATTATTTAATGTCTAAAAATTATAAGTAAACTATCATTATGTAGGAAATCTTTTTAGCTTTCTAATGAATATTTATAATCGAAAATCAAACATGTATAACCCTATGTAAAAATTGTTCTTCTAAAAGATGTAAGCTTATGCCATTTTTATTTTTATTTTAACTTTATTAATATAAAGTGTCCCTACCACATACAAGTGGCTCCAAGGGGTCCCCAAATTGACCCAAGGATGCCCATGGTCGGGTATGTGTCCACCAATAAGGTTAGGACACGTTTTAGGGTAATTTTGTATTATTATAATATTATTTTTTAACCCTTATTTACCGGATTTACCCTTTAACCATGGTAAATAAAATATTTACCACAGTAACTATTCAAAATGTCTAAAAATAAAAGTTATCTATTTACACAATTTGAACATACTGATTCCAAATATGGAATCCATTTTCCTAAATTCAAAACACAGAAGTGGCAGAAATTAATTTAAAATTAATTCCCGCTGTTAAAACAAAAAGCGTGTTTTTAAGAGATAATAACTATCAAAAGATTGACACTTGTTTATGTTCGGTTTAATTGTAAAATTATGTCCAATGACCAAATTTATATTAAATGGTAAAAATATATTCTAAATATACTTTAAAACCACTCAAATTCATAATTTATCACTAGTAATTAATTTGATTAAAAAAGTTGTTTTTAATTAAAATTTAGTAATTTTCACTATTCATCAAAATATGAAAGTTATCCGAAATGTACCAAAATTTCACCCTAGGATAAATTCGATATTCCGAATCCAAAAATGAAGTCCATTTTCAAATATAAAATATATATAATTTCAAAAAGTAGGTATTACTATTCATAACGGCTAGTTTGATTAGTTATGGTGTGTTAGAACTCGGTGTTGCGTACAACACACGCTATCACATTATTCGAAGGGAAACATACCGTAGAAGCTTGGGGTG
Source organism: Viscum album (assembly GCA_963277665.1). Taxonomy (NCBI): domain Eukaryota; kingdom Viridiplantae; phylum Streptophyta; class Magnoliopsida; order Santalales; family Viscaceae; genus Viscum; species Viscum album. Next base: position 1,957,694,387 of record OY728150.1, read on the forward strand.
TTACATTCTCCCCTCCTTCAAATAATTGCATCCTCGCAATTTCTAGGGTATTACTGCATAAAAAGACTCGGGTGGTTCTTCATCATAAGTTTCTCGGGTTCCCACGTTGCCTCTTCCATCTTATGATTTCTCCACAAAACTTTTACCAGACGCGTCGTCCGGTTTCTCAGTACTTGTTCTCTTGTATCAAGAATCCTGACAGGCTCTTCACAATAAGACAGATCCGGTTCCAGTTCTAATTCCTCATAGGTGAGTACATGCGTTGGGTCAGGCATGTATTTTCTCAACAGAGATACGTGGAACACATCGTGAACTTTGAAGAGACTTGGCGGCATTGCCAATCGGTAAGCTACAGCCCCAATTCGTTCTAGAATTTCGAAAGGTCCGATGTACCTGGGACTCAATTTACCTTTCTTACCAAAACGTATGACTCCCTTCCACGGAGATACCTTCAGGAAAACATGATCACCGACTTGAAATTCCAAATCCTTCCTTCGATTATCGGCATAGCTCTTCTGCCTACTTTGAGCTGCTTTGATGTGATTTTGGATTACTTTCACCTTTTCCACCGTTTCCTCCACCAGTTCTGGGCCTACAAGTTTTCTTTCACCAACGTCATCCCAACAGGTTGGTGTACGACATCTCTTTCCGTATAACGCTTCATATGGTGCCATCTGAATACTCGAATGGAAGCTATTGTTATAGGAAAATTCTACCAGAGGTAAATATTGATCCCACATACCCTGAAAATCAAGTGAGCAAGATCTCAACATGTCTTCTAAGGTTTGAATAGTCTGTTCTGATTGTCCGTCTGTCTGAGGGTGGTAAGCAGTGCTCAAATGAAGTTCAGTATCCAGGGATTTCTGAAGACTTTTCCAGAATCTTGAAGTAAAACGGGGATCACGATCAGAAACAATCGATAGGGGTACACCATGAAGTCTCACAACTTCATTAATGTATAGTCTTGCTAGACGTTCCAGGGGTAGATCTTCTCTTATAGCAAGAAAATGTGCTGACTTGGTAAGACGATCAACAATAACCCATATTGCATCGTTCCTTCTAGAAGTCTTTGGTAGCCCCATGACAAAGTCCATCGTAATATTGTCCCATTTCCACTCCGGTATGGGAAGAGGTTGCATGACTCCTCCAGGCTGTTGCCTTCCAGCTTTCACTTGTTGACAAACCATACATCTTGATACAAAATCAGCAATCTCCCTCTTCATGTTGTCCCACCAAAAATGTTCCTTCAAATCTCTATACATTTTGGTGCTCCCAGGGTGTATAGAGAAATTGGAACTATGAGCATCATCCAGCAATTCCCTTTTTAGATCAGGTATATTGGGAACACAAAGTCTCTTTCCAAATTTCAAAGTTCCATCTTCATACACAAAGTCTCTCAATCTCCCATCATTCACAGCTTTAATCTTCTTCTGAAATTCTTCATCATCGGTCTGAGAACTCTTAATCCTTTCTAGTAAAGATGGTTTGGCAACCATTTGAAAAAGCATTGATGTTTCACCTTCCCTGGTTATTCCCATGTCCATCTTCACTAGATCCATGAAAATTGGATCCCTTTCAATTCTCATCATGTTCAAAACTCCATGGTCTTTTCTGCTCAAAGCATCTGCCACCTTGTTTGCCTTCCCCGGGTGGTAGTGTATCGTACAATCATAATCCTTGAGTAATTCAAGCCATCTCCTTTGCCTCATGTTGAGTTCTTTTTGTGAGAAAATATACTTCAAACTCTTGTGATCAGTATAAATCTCACATTTTTCACCATAGAGGTAGTGCCTCCATATCTTCAAAGCAAAGATCACAGCTGCTAACTCAAGATCATGAGTAGGATAGTTTTGTTCATGAATTTTCAACTGTCGTGATGCATAGGCAATAACTCTATCATTCTGCATAAGGACACAGCCAAGTCCTTTCTTTGATGCATCACTATAAATAACGAACCCATCATTCCCCGATGGTAGAGTCAATATAGGAGCATTGACTAATCTTCTCTTCAGTTCTTCGAAACATTCTTCACACTCTTTTTTCCAAACAAATTTAACCCCTTTACGTGTGAGCTTCGTTAATGGGTTTGCCAATCGGGCAAAATTCTGGACGAAACGTCGATAATAACCTGCCAAACCAATAAAACTACGTACCTCAGTTATACTCGTAGGTGCTGGCCATTCTTGGATTGCCTTGGTCTTAGAAGGATCAACAGAGATTCCATCTTTAGAGACAATATGTCCAAGAAAAGAAATCTCCTGAAGCCAGAATTCACACTTGCTAAACTTTCCATATAATTCATGCCTCCTCAGAGTCTTCAAGATAATGCGCAAGTGATTTTCATGATCTTCATAGGTTTTGGAGTATACCAATATATCATCAATAAATACTACCACAAATTCATCGAGATACTCCTTGAAAACTCTATTCATCAGATCCATGAATATAGAGGGTGCATTAGTAAATCCAAACGGCATTACAGTAAACTCGTAATGCCCGTACCTGGTTCGAAATGCTGTTTTCGGAATGTCTTCCTTCTTCACACACAACTGATGGTATCCAGATCGAAGGTCAATCTTTGAAAAGTATTGAGCTCCATGCAGTTGGTCAAATAAATCATCAATACAAGGTAGGGGATACTTGTTCTTTATCGTTATAGCATTGATCTCCCTGTAGTCGATACATAACCTCATAGATCCATCTTTCTTTTTAACAAAAAGAACAGGGGCTCCCCATGGAGAAACACTAGGGCGAATAAATCCCTTATTACTCAATTCCTCTAGTTGTTTCTTTAGTTCGACTAACTCTACAGTGGCCATTCTATAAGGGGTCTTCGATATAGGCCTTGATCCAGGAATCAAATCAATAGAAAACTCAACTTCTCGTTCTGGAGGATGTCCAGGTAAATCTTCTGGAAATACATCTACAAATTCTTTCACAATAGGTACATCCTCTATTTGAACATTCCTTTCCTCACCCGCAGTTATATCATTCTCTTCCTCCCCAATAATTGAATTTAGTTGAGCTATTGAGGGTGGATCTAAATAAGAATTAGGTGGTGACGATTCTGCTCTAAAAATAAGGTGTTCCTTATCATTATTATCAAGAATCGTAACCTCTTTCTTCTTACAATAAATCTTCGCATCATAGTCCGAAAGCCAGTCCATACCGAGGATTATATCAAACTAGATCATAGGTATGACGATGAGATCAGCAGATAAAGAAAATTTATGTGCTCTAATGGGGACTGATTCACAAAACTTTGTTGCAACGATACTTCCCTTAGGAGTTTTAGCTGACAACTCCCTTATTAAATCAAATTGGAAATATCTAATTTTCTTAGAAAACTGGGAAGATATGAAACAATGCGATGATCCAGAATCAAATAATGCATTTGCTAAACTTGAGGAAACCATTAAATTACCTGCCACCACGTCTTTCGGAGCTTCTACCTCAGCAGTAGTGATAGCATAAGCCTGGCCTTGATCCCTTGGCCTTTTCTGAGGTAAGTTCTCCTGACGCTTAGGACATGCATTTGCATAATGCCCCATCTCCCTGCAATTGTAGCACTGAACGTTGGTAGCTTCCTTCTTCCCCTTGCAATCATGAGCTTGGTGGCCTTTTTCACCACACTTGTAACAGACTCCCATTCCCTTCAAGCAAGTACCAGGATGTTTCTTCCCGCATTTACCACAAGATGGATATTCAACCTTTCCCTTCTTCCCCTTATTTCCATTCCCAGATTGATCAGCAGGTCTCTTCTTCTCTTGCTTCGCTTTAAAGTCATAAGACTTAGAGAATTCTTTTTCGGTCTTGATAGCACATGAGACAATGTCTTCGTACGACGAAAAGGATTGTGAGACTAATGCTCGACGGAGAAATGGTTTTAACCCATCAAAGAAACGATCAATCTTACTTCTTGGGTTGCGAATATAATCTCCAGCATACCTCGCTAACCTTGTAAAGTTAGCCTCATACTTTGTGACATTCTCATCCTCCTTTTGTCTCAGACTCAGAAATTGCCTTTCCATATCTGCTCGATGGTCGCGAGGAAAGTATTTTTCTAAAAACAGATCTTTGAACTCCCTCCATTCCATGTTTGATACTTCATCATCTTCCTTCGTATTTTGAATCAATGACCACCATTGATCAGCATCTCCAGTGAGGCGGTAAACTGCCATGATAACTTTTTCCCTTTCACTGCTCCCCAAAGCCTGAAATATTTTCTCTAAGGAAAATATCCATTGCTCAGCTACTAAGGGATTTGTACTCCCATTGAACGTTGGTGGTTGTTGTCTCATGAATCGATCTAACATTGATCCTCCACGCTGCGGATCAGGGTGCTCCATACGGGTAAGGTTATTATTCATAACCTGAGTAAGTTGTCCCAGTACGGTGATTAGCTGATCAGCACCAGTTGCATCACCAGCCCCACTATAATTATCTTGAGCAGGAGGGAAATCCCTACATGGAGTGCGTGCATTGATACGGTTTCCATTTCTTCCACTAGGCGCCATTTCTAAACAATGGCATAAACTAGATCTGTTTATGAATCAAAATACATAATCCCATACTTATAAAACACTTAACATAAATTGAACTATTTATGGATATAATCCATAATCATAAAAATGTTTTCTTTGAAGAAGTATATACTCATAAACCCTTCATAATGATTTGTAAAGATAATGAGAGTTATCCTAAGCATATCCCCCGGGAGTGTCGTAACCAAGAGTGCAGCAAGGCCCGTTGTCGTGCACCAGTTCCCGTTCGAGTCTAGCTCAAAGCGGTGTTTTCGGGTTTTACCCCTAGGTACATCTGTGCCAGAGCCGCCTCTACCTGCTCGTATCCAGAAAAGGATGTATTGCTCGGAAAACTCACAAAATCTCTACAATACCAAAATTCTAGGAAGTTCTTCTATACTAATCCTCAAAGTTCATCTTAGGTCTACGTGCTCTAATCAGAGTTTATCTAAATCTAGATTCCAAGGTTTGTACTAAACTTCCTCTGATATCAACTGTAACGCCCCGACCCCAGTTACCCAGAGTCGGTGCATTATTACATAACATTGGCATGATCACAAGAAAGATCAAATCTCGAAAGACCGATTGGTTTAGTAGCCTTGGAAACACTAGATATATTCATAAGTTTTACATTACATCATAAAATGAAAAACTACTACAACAACATAATGTCTCCATAATCCACACTACTATCCCCTCATAATATCCCTGCAGGTCATTCATAATTTACTTCTTCACATCCTGGGGAAAAAAATAAAACATAGAAAAGGGGTGAGCTCAAATGCCCAGTAAGGATAACAATAAAGCGGAAACTTTCATAAATAAGAATAAACATTTAAGGCAATGCATTACTAAAACAAAAGCCTTTTAAAATTGAACTTCAACATGGTATGGCAAAAGTAAAATGAAATAATGCCATTTACTTATTCACATGGATATTCTACTAATCGAATAATCACATGCAAAAATCAATAACCACTTTCATAATGTTGGAATGCATAATGCCAGACTATCATAACCACATAGCCAAGGCCTCGTGCCAAGACTACAAATAAGATTTTGTCAAGGCCTTGTGCCAAGACACTAGTTTGTCTCATGAGACCTACCGATGCATCGAGGAGCTATAGCGGGATCCACCCGTCACTTATTAAGTCCAATGCATTCCCATATGAAAAGGTTTAAACATAACATAAACATTCGTATTAAAACTAGCATACGAAATGTCAATAATTTCACCATAAACTACGAATGGTATAAAAATAGCACATCCACAGTCAAACATATCACAAAACCTTCAATACAATATAGAAGTTTTGTATCATAATAAATCAACTTCAAATAATCTTAAAATCCATCAAAGGATGTTGACATAGATGAAATCAAAATTCTTTTTAAAGAAGTATCTCCTTTTATTTTGAAATCATTTAAGATCCATATAAAATAAAACATTTTCTTTGAAAATATTCTTATAAGCTTGTATGTAAAGCTTCGACAATTTTATAACGGTGGAAAATAACCGCACCCGCCGTATAAGTTAAAAAAACATTCTTACCTCAATTCCGTCGAAAAGGTTAAAAAGGACCTTGTTTTGAAAACGATGGAAAGATTCCTTTATAAAACTCTTATAAAAAGTCAAACAAGGGTTTAAATGAATTTAACCCATATTCTTGTAAATAGTAAAAATGTTTTGAAATACATTTTTAAGAAACATGGATGTGGATGATAAAGAGATCCCAGTAGATTATTACATATAAACAACCTCGGATAATGAAGAGATTGTGAAATAACCCTTACCTTGTACTTTTCCTTGGTTGGGGTAGGTTAACCTCCTGTATAATGGTGAAATAGTTGTTATTAAATTATACAAGAATCATATATATTAATATGATATCATATATGATCTTTTAACATTGATTTGTTAATAATATCTTAGAATTATCGTCGTTTCGGGAGTTAACTTACTCATTTTCTTTTATATGTTTTGTTACATAAGCCATGGTTGTTGTATCTTATTCATTTCCAGAATGATATACAGTCCTTAAACATCATTTTTAAATCATCAAATGATAATTATACTTGAATGGATACGATGGAGAATGAATCTCATCGCGTTCGTGGAGACGGTAGTCCGTACGTACGCACGAGCGACAATATCATTCTTTTGATATTAAAATAATATATAAATGGATGGTATATCATATATACAGAATCATTAACATGTTATATTTATTATTTACATGAGTTACACATCATTATTATACCCATCCAAATAATATTATATTGAATAACAATTACACCACGACGTGGAGACGGTAAGCCGTACGTACGCACGTATGGTGACATGTTATTCAAAGGGTGGATAGAATACTGAATATGATTGTACCATATTTATAATAACATCACAGTATATGTGAGATACTGGAGTTATTATTTCAGAATGGTAAGAACAAAGGAAGAAGAAGTGGAAGAAGAAATGAACTTAGAAAAGGGTGGTGAAATCATTACCTCTTCTTCGGGTTCTTCCTTTTGATTTGATCAAAAGGGCTCCTTAGGTTGGCTTTCTGATCAAACTAAGGCCTCTAGGTTGTAGTGAGGGATGTTGGGAGAGTATTTGGGCAGAGTTTGGCCGAACCACAAGGCTTTGAAGGTGTGAAGAAATGAGAAGGAGGAGTGGCCTTTTATAAGAGGGGTGAGGGGCACCTTTGGAAAAGCTAGAAATATTAATTTATAATAAATTCATATTCGGTTTCTAAAGGCTCCAAAGTTGACTATTCAAATGATGAGGTGGGGATAGGTCGAAAGAAACTCATCCAATAGAATTTAGACAGGTTTGGGTACTTATATTAACCTTATCTTTAAGTATTAACTCTAAGTTAATTAGTTTCACTTTTACAATGTCTCTTTGTATTTTATATATTATGGTTAATAAACTTACTATATACATCCAAGAGACCCCCAAGTGGTCCATTAATGATTAACCTATCATGATATAAGTCTCTTGGCCGAACCTTAGATTTTTAGGAATTTAATATCAATTAATAATATAATATTTGTTTTAAGAATTCTTTTATATCAATTTTGACACTATTCATTAATTGATTTTTTTGAAACTCATAACAGATTTATTACTTCGAACAGAGTCAATTAAATCAATCCTAATATATCATATTATCCTAGAAAATTAGTTTAATTCATTAAAAGTATCATATTATATTTATTTGGGTATTTATAATATCACTTATTTTAATTTTTCACTATTATAGTAATTACTGCATCATCATTGTGTCATAAATAAAATAAATTATTTAATGTATAAAAATTATAAGTAAAATATAAATATGTAGGAAATCGTTTTAACTTTCTAATGAATATTTATAATCGAAAATCCAACATGTATAACCCTATGTAAAAATTGTTCTTCTAAAAGATGTAAGCTTATGCCATTTTTATTTTTATTTTAACTTTATTAATATAAAGTGTCCCTACCACATACAAGTGGCTCCAAGGGGTCCCCAAATTGACCCAAGGATGCCCATGGTCGGGTATGTGTCCACCAATAAGGTTAGGACACGTTTTAGGGTAATTTTGTATTATTATAATATTATTTTTTTAACCCTTATTTACCGGATTTACCCTTTAACCATGGTAAATAAAATATTTACCACAGTAACTATTCAAAATGTCTAAAAATAAAAGTTACCTATTTACACAATTTGAACATCCTGATTCCAAATATGGAATCCATTTTCCTAAATTCAAAACACAGAAGTGGCAGAAATTAATTTAAAATTAATTCCCGCTGTTAAAACAAAAAGCGTGTTTTTAAGAGATAATAACTATCAAAAGATTGACACTTGTTTATGTTCGGTTTAATTGTAAAATTATGTCCAATGACCAAAATTATATTAAATGGTAAAAATATATTCTAAATATACTTTAAAAACACTCAAATTCATAATTTATCACTAGTAATTAATTTGATTAAAAAAGTTGTTTTTAATTAAAATTTAGTAATTTTCACTATTCATCAAAATATGAATGTTATCTGAAATGTACCAAAATTTCACCCTAGGCTAAATTCGATATTCCGAATCCAAAAATGAAGTCCATTTTCAAATATAAAATATATATAATTTCAAAAAGTAGGTATTACTATTCATAACGGCTAGTTTGATTAGTTATGGTGTGTTAGAACTCGGTGTTGCGTACAACACACGCTATCACATTATTCGAAGGGAAACATACCGTAGAAGCTTGGGGTGTTACAGTTTTAGCATTTGAACATCCATAATGAGGTTTATGAAATATGTTCAAGGGTAGGTGGACCTTGCATTTGTCTGGGTGACTATTGGAGGAGGATCATATGTTTGGGGTTCATGAATGTAGAAATATAATATTATTATTGATATGAATTATAATTCTTTCTTCGAATGTATTTCATAGGGTTAACTATTCCAATAAAAGAGAGATGATAAAAGGATAAAGGGCCATTGACAAAGTATTTAATGCATATATGATATGGTAAAAACATGTTATTGAATCCCACATTGACAATTTTTTAGAGTAATATAGTTACATGTAGGGGATGGGGTGTTGTAATTTTGGGGACAGAGTGTAGTCAGGTATTATAGTTTTCAACCATTCCTTCCCTCCAGTGTTCTCCTTGAATTCTCTTAAAACGAGGATGAGTTTGTGTGTGATTTAAAATAATTTTCATTTAAGATCACCCTATTATATTAAAATAAATATTTTCATCATAGATATATATTTTGAAATTTTTTTAGGGGTTTTATGACAATTACAGTAGATCATGTTGGGATTGACCACCTGTGTAGGGATTTCACTCAAACTAGGATGAATTCCGCATAATATTTTATCCTCATGGAATAAATTTTTCTTTGATGATGTTATATAATCATGGTGGTTCTTATAATATATTTTTGTTTTTACCATAAATTCTTTTTAAATATCATCATATATCACACAATATGGGTTTTGATCGAGTTAGTGCGAAGGGTGTATTGTGGACCCTCCCAGTATGATTGGTTAAAGTTATAACAAATTGATGGTTCTCTATTTTTATTTTGGTGATTATAAAAGTTTTAAATGAATTAAATAATTATTTATAATGGATATTAGTTAATTATTACAGATTTATTTTTGGGGTATCGGTGTTTGGTTAAAGTACAAGAACCTATAAATTATGTTAGGTGGTTCTATGTAAATTATCAATCGTTTTTATTGATGTGTTTAAGTGGAAAATTATATTTCTCCATTCCATAAGGGAGGATATTTCTTTTTTATTTAAAGTATTATTTATAAGTAATTATAGGGTGAGATGAAAATATTTATTAATAATGGGGGCCCATGCCACTTATAGGATTCCTCAAGCCACCATGGGACATGTACAATGTTATTATACATTATTCCAATGATATTATGAATCAAAATGATTGTTCTCATATTTAAATGTGAATGAAACAATGTACAATGAAGTAGCATCGCTTACAATTTGTTGGGAGTCGGTTAATGACTAATTGGGATGAATATCATCGGGGTTGGCCATGTGAGACCTTCAAAAATACTAGAAGCCTTTGGTCAAGTGATATTTTTATATGGATTTTTTCCACCACAGAGTCATGGTGACTATGTTTGGTTTACATTATGAAGAATTGTAATACCCCAAGTAAATTTTATATATCAAAAAAATTTATTTTCATTATAGAATAATTTATAAAGGAAATCGTATCGGAAGGAAAATAAATATATTTTTTAAATATTATAATAATGAATTTAAATTATTATTATCCCAATTTAAAAACTATGATAAGGAAAAATTGGGAATTTTTTTATAAGACTTATAGTTATGTATTTAGAGAAAAATTCAAATTCTTTTGATGTTATTATTTCATATAATTAAATTAGGTATATTAAAAAAGTACTACTCCATTATGTAATGATTTTTAATGTGATAAAATATCCATTTGAATATAAAATAATTTAAATTATCACATTACAATCAGCATTCTCTATTTTGTTGATAAATGTAAATTTTTAATTCTTTAAGGTTACTTTTTCTAGAAAACTATTTTTCATTGTATTTCATGGTATTTTTAAAATACTATTTTAATCCTATATTATTTGAATTTGATAAAAAAACATATTTCTCATTTTTAGTTATAGAGATCATGTTTCAAAAATAATTCCTTGTTATATGAGACATTATAAATGGTAATAGTGGTAAATATTATCACTGTTGTAAATGGTGAATGGGGTCGATATAATAATTAAATACCATGATAAGGGTTAAAATACAATAAAACACTTTCATTTAAATAATTTGATTAGTCAAATTCTTTTATAATTATCCAAACATTGCCTATATTATATTTATGTTAATTTAACAATGATTTTTACCAATATAATATTTCATCAAAAGAAAACTTCAAAAATGACTTTTTATTCTTATTAATGTCTCTAATACATTTCATAGAGATAAAATTCTTCATGTTTTGTAATATATATATTTTTATATATGAATTGATTTTTATTAAAATGGAAATTTATTTTTATTTTTTGATGATCAATTTTTATTATTTATTATGAAACACCAACATAGTACTAGATTAGATAATAGTATAACAAAATAAATGATTAAATGATATTAGAAGTAATGAAAATTCAATGAATAAATAATTTTGTATAATTTATTGTATTGATATAAATTATTTTTCTTTCATAAAGGATGATATTATAATTCCATTTAAACATTCATGATTTCAAATTTAATGTTAATTAATAGGTACAAATATGATATTAGATTTTTATAGTAAGTAATATTTTATTAAATGATTTAATGTTATTAAAAACCATATGTTTAGAAAAATAATTCCATATATTTGAAAATATAAAACATGTTCCATTTATGGATTAATTTTCATTTAATGGAGAAATTCATTACCACTAATGTGTGAATGTATTGATATCATTTTTAATTAACAAATTTTCCAACATGGGGATAAAACAAAGATAAATGGGTAAAAACATAACCAAAATAGGTAAATATTATCTTTGATGCTATTATTTATACTCATCGTCATATATTGTAATAATATAATTTTGGGCCATTTTTATTTGATCATTAGTTAATAATTATTTAGCACATTTAGAATTTACAAGAGTGACCATTACATCCCTTATAAAAGCAAACCCCTTCTATATTTTCATTAAACCTTCATGAGAATCCTAGCTTTAAAAACACTGACACAATTCACTTCTAAACATCCATATCCATTATTTTGTTGTTCATGTCTTATTAGATGAAAATTCCAAGGGTCATTAAGTAGTGGTCGAAATGATGAATACCAATGAAGATGAAATCAAAATTACATATTCATTAATTTTTATTTCATCATCAAATTCATATAAATATATTATAAAAAACATATAATATTTAATACATGATCATAAATATGAATATATGCAATATTTATTTATAAAAAAACATTTTCCATCTTAATTCCATCAAACGTAACGAAAAAAAATCACTCATATTAGTATAATTATTTTTTCAACAACACTTCAATTGGATACTTATAATGATTGGTCTAATTAATATTTTTTTATTATTTCAATAATTATAAACATCAAATAATAATACCATATCTAAATTTCTGTATTCCAATCTATTATAATATGATAGGGTCACTCATGTATACACGTGTACCACTAACACTATGATGAAATTTGATTCATTTTTTATTTTCATTTAACATAGATGGTAATAGGGAACTTTTAATGAATATATATGATATAAAAAATGACTTGGGAAATATTATTTTTCAATATTTCATTCCATCATTTATCATGTTAAAACCAAATGTGTTTGTACGATATTTCACCTCAATGAACATTGTATATCAATTGGCAATATCTACCATTAAATGAATAATATAGATATATAAATTTATTTAATATATTTAATATTAATATCATGATTAATGTTAAGATGATAATGTTACCATTGTCAATGTGCATGGACCAGAACAATAAAAGCAATATTCAATTGAAAAATAAAATATTTAACACACATAAATGATGATTATAATAATTAATTATTAATAAATGTGTGTCACAATGTTATAAGTGGATAATATATTGTATTAAAAGTTCCAAAATTAGTGTGGTAATGAACTATAATAATTTAAAATTTATTATGCAGATGTATTGAACTCATTCGAAGTAGTTAAAACATTATGTAATATATTTTGTCACAATTTCAACATTAGTGAGACATATTTGGTGAAATGAACTTATTTAATTTTATATTGTGTATAAATTTGTCCATTGATATATTTAACATTTATTTATATTTATTAATTTGATTAATATTTAAATTCAGATTGAATCATTAAATTAGTTACAATTTAATACAACCAAATGAATTAGGGATTTATTTTACATTCTCATATCTAGGATTGTATACAATTTTTATTGATTGAATCATATAATCAATTATATATAAACTCCAAAAAAAATTATATATCTCTATAAATTTAAATATTTTATGTATTATATTTTCAATATTCATCTAATTTGTCCTAGAATCATGAATTTTAATTTTTTAGAATGAATAAGACAACATATCACTTTTTGGTTAGGTATATATTTCATTAATGATCTTATTTTTCTAAATTGTTTTAAAAAATACCTTTTTATTTACCTAAATTATTTATAAATGATTTTTTAAACATTTATTTTTACATCTTTTGGGAAGAAATATTATAAAGATTATCAAAATGTTCATTTTATGATATCTTTTTAATAATTGAAATGTATTGTTTATTCTATATTGATAAGATGATAACATATTGTTCTGCTACCTTAACCTTTTAAAACTATACAAATTATTATATATGTTTTCAATTGTATTATAATCTATAAATTTTAATATGATCTCATTTTATGGTATCACTTCTATTTTCTATATTATCTAAATGTGCATGATTTAAGTCAAAATGTAACATTTTTTTTGAGTGGATGGTCATAATTTTTCTGTAATTAATGCTGTGTTCATTAAACATCTTATAATAAATTTAATTTTATTGGATGATTTTTCATTAGTCACTGATTTTTTTATAAATATCCATATTCGTTGTATGATGGATAACATTATTTCATAAGAATTATTATATATCTACATATGAGGCATTACTACGTATATTATTTGATTTAGAGTTGAAATAAATATCTATTATTATCCTGATTCAATAATTTTTTTTCAATGAGGATTATTTTTTATGAATTTTATTGATAATTTAATATGTGAGGACTTCATTTAAAATTATGTAAAATGTGGGTCTTGTTAATATATTTCCCCTTGATTCATCGATTTTCCTTAGGAGACAATTCATAATTGCAATCATATTAAATGGTTTGTGCTGTATTCATACCAATCAATTAATCTATCAGTGAATTGGTCATTGGAAGTAATGTATGCTTAGGGAATGAGATATTGAATTTCAACAATAATCATTCCCACCGTTTATATTTCAGTTATTATTATCCATAAGACATCCCTGGGATATTATCAATTGATAGATATTTTTGTTGTATTCATTATTAAATGGACTGTGTTTTTAGGTATGTATGTTTCATTATTGATTATGCAATATTTAATAATGAAAAATATTTCTATGTGTAACTATCACTAAGAAACTAATATCCCCTTTATCTAATTCTATTTTCCTATTATTTGATAAAGGATATTATGAATAATAACAATGATATGATAATGTTGTGTATTACATATATTTTATATTTCTAGTGTAATATGGTAGTCATATATGTATCTAGTTAATGATAAACTACTAATTTGAATATCCCTTTGGGATAGAATACCTCATATCATATTCCAACATAATAACATAGCAACTGAATCTCTATTACTAGAGTTGTGGATTCTACTATTTGTATCCTAGGTAGTTAAAAAATCTTATTGAAGTAGTTTTTAATTTTAATTTGAAATATAAGAATTATGAAAACAAATCATATCATATATAAAATTTACCATTTTATGTATTTTTATTTTACTCCACAATATTTCAAAACACAATGAGATATCATAGGGTATTATATTATATTGTTATGGAACCTAATATAATAAATGGAATCAACACATATAGTCAGTGAATCGATTCATTTTATGACAATTCCAATACACTTTGTATGGTAATTGATTAGATCATAGCTGTATTAGTGTAGTTTAATGAAATTATAATAAATTACCTTACCTATATTTATCAATATATTATTTAATTAATCTATACACATAAGTTGGATTTTGATATGTGATTGTTGTCTCCATCATTTCATATATAAAATAATCCATTTATAGTTATAGAATGTTTTATTTCCCTAAAATATTTATAATTGGATTTCCAATGTAACATTAAATATAGTAAATTAAATTTTCAAAGATTATTAGTGTGAGTATAAACCTTAAATGTTAATGTAAAATAATTGAATAATTTTGATTTCTTAATCTATTCACAGGGGATACTTATCTCATATTGTTGGGGATGAAGAGGAAATTAAGAATATACCTATTGTAATAGTGTTTGTTAAGGAGTATCTTCAATTTTGTCAAGTCTTGCAGTAAATAATGATGTTTTTATTACAATTAAACTCATAAATGGTTTTCCAAACATTTCAATGTTGTTGGATCATAATATATATGAATATGAAACAATAAAAATGTCAAGTGAATTGCAGGATTAAAAACTTTTCATTTTTATCCATGATGGAATATAGTTTTAATTAATTTAAACAAATTCAATTCATGAAGCCTCATAATGTATTAAAGCATTAATTAGACAGAGCCCTATGTCTGGTAATAAAATTATTATAATTAGGTTGATTCTGATAATTCAATTCACAGGTAAAAAATGAACATAATCATATTAATGTTTGAAACAATTTAAATATAGTAATCATGTAATATATAATATTCTGTATGGTTATGATGATCACAGTTAAAAAATACAATGATTCTATCATAATGTTTTTTGAATCATATTGATTAATTAAAAAGATCATCATTATGGATGTTATAATAAAAAATAAATGAAAAATAAATTAATATATAATATAATTCAATTCCTTTTATAAATCAGCGAAATGTATACTTGTAATAGAATAAAAATATTTTAACCTCATGAGAAGTGTGTCCAATAACATTTGATAATGGCCCCTTGATTTATACATTCAAGAAATAATATCTTACCTACACGAGGGTAATCCCTTAATTTGTTTCTCAACTTCTATCAAGTTATCCCCTCAATCCCTCAATCAATAAGTAGATCACCAACACATTCAACCTAGCTTTGAAATCCCTCGATCTAAAAAAGATCAGCACATTTATCTTCATATCAATAGAGTCCCTCAATCAAAATCACTAATGATGAATGTCACAATAAGAAAAAAAACTCTTGAATGCAATAATTATGTAGAACAAGATTTTCATAGAATGAACTTTTCAGATATTTTTTTACAATGTATCAATTGTATAGATCTCTGAAATTCAATAAAAAATTATGTTTCTCTCCAACAATGAAATTGTTCAAATGATATGGTATTTATAATCCTTTGATCCAATGGTCATCTTGGATTTCAGTTAATGGATTTTCTGTTGACAATTTGAATGGATTTGGAGACCTAGGACTATAATGATCATCATATAACTGAAATTACAACATTATTTTATAATACACATTGAAAAATAATATACTACATCATTTTTATTAACCATTTATTTTCTATTCAATACAATTTTTGTGATATGTTAAAATGGGTCTGAAAAACATTAACTCTTACGATAAAATAAAATGTGAATATTAAATGAGCGTGATGTTCTTAGTTGAGATAATGAATATGATTTATCTTATTAAAGCGATACTAAACAATGCATACAATTAAAATCATAAATGGAATATCTGATGAAAATTATATTTAGTGAGTATGATGTAAATGTTATATTTGGGGATAATGATATTCACATAATACAATAAATCATTTGCACACAATTAATATCATATTCATATGAAAAATCGTAATTAATAAACGTAAAAAAACCATATGGAAAAAAATATATGAATTCATTTGAAAATATAGTTTGTGATTTTGAAATGATAATGGAATTGAATATTCAAAATAAAGATTTTGGGTAAAAAAATTAACCCTTTTGGGAAATAACAAACCTAAATTTAAAACAAATAACAGGTTAATAAGTAAATGAAATTTTTATTCCCATGTGAACACATAATATTCACTCCCTTTGTGTTTTAAAAATCTTCTTAATATGATTTGAATATGATTAATCTCCCCTTAAGAAAATAAAATCCTTAATGGTTATATTTTAGAAAACAATCTCCCCCTTAATAAAATAATTTCCCTTTTGTAAATATCATTCCCATATTGTCCATTTGGTCAGAATTTCTCCCACTATTGAATACATTCTCCCCCTATATTAAATAGACCCCTTTATAATACATTCACCCCCTTTTTATTTTTAGAATAGAATTTGATTGATCTTCTAGTACCTAAAAATGAGTTAGTGAAACAAATCGTATTAATAAAAAATTTATTGACTATCAATAATATGTGAATGAAAATTCTTCCAAAAATGGAAAACATTCAATAAAAATAAATGTATATGTAAATTATCTTCATTTAGAGTTTCAGAAATAGTAAAATAAGAATCCAATGTATTCTTTTCAATAATATTTACTTATCCATGTATTTCCTCAAGAGGATTTAAACAAAAGTATTAGATTTTATTTTATTCAATTATATCTTACAGTAACATATTAAGAGGCTTTTAGTGATCCAAGATCTTCTCTTGATTACCTGAAAAACTAATATTGGTCAAAAAAGAATATTAAATCTTAAAATCAAATACCACATCTTTGGGTTCCATGAGGCAAATATCTTCAAATGAATTTTATATGAATTTTCAAATTAAATAATTGTTCTCTCTAAAATGTGTATCTTCCAAAGATATTATTTTTGTAGAAAAACACTTTTGTAGTGGTTTCACTTTTTAATTTATTGAAGTGTGATGAGATTTCACTCACCAAATTCCTCACATCGTCTATCACATTTTATTTTTAATTGGAAGATGCATCAATATAAAAAGACCATTTAAATACTTTTTTACAAGTCTTTTGGTTTTCTTGCAGGCCATCTTCAAATGCATTGAAATTTCCTTCAACTTCTAGAAACATATCATTCATAATTTAAACAGTGTATGATTTATCATTATGAACATCCAATCTTATATCAATCTTTGCATCTAGTTTTGGAAAATAAATAATTATCTTTTTTAGTCTTTTCAATGCATTATCAATATATATGAATCTTTTGATTGATATTTTTTTGTCAAAATCAATGTGCTCTTTAAAATTATGAATCTCATTGTAATATGTAATAATGGACATATCTGGCAAGGATTTAATTTAATAGAAATATGTATCCTCCTCATTATCAGTAATATGTATCACATTATCTAGTATTATTTCATTATAAAATGGTTTTGATGATAGAATAGCTATAAAAAACATTAATGGATGTTTCATCATAGGATTCCATGGGAATTCCCTTTTAATGAGAAATTTTACTTCGAAGATCTTCTTCAAGATTTTCATTTCTCCCTCTTCATCTTTTTCTTCTAATTTTACATATTTTTCCTTGATGTAGTTATCAATTTGTCTTATATAACTCTCTTCATGTACTTCTTATATTTTCTTTTAAAATTCATTCGGTAGAGCTAATTATTCACAATATTTTTCTTTTCCTTTATATTTAACAATTACAGATGTAATACATTTCCTTTCATAAATATTTTTTATCCCAATATCAGTAATAGTGTTCTAAAATCCATTTATCAATTTTTTGATATCAATGGCCACATCGATTCTCTTCTTCATTCTATTTTTCTTCATTGAATCCTTATGTATTTCCTAAGTATAGAGGTCTGTTGCATTATCCTTAGTTGGGAGAAGACTGAATTGGGTGTCACCCATTTTCCATTATTGATTTTTATTCCTCTATTCAACTACAACTTCATCTTGTACTAAAATTTTATTTTTTACATTGGAGGAGTTCCAGATTGGTATTTTTTATCTCCTATTTATAAGTAATAATGTATTCTTACTTTGAAATATGTTAACTTCCATCACCTAATTATTTAGATTGTTTGGCTTCAATATCTTTTTCAAACATATTTGTTTTTGAATGAAAATGTACTCTCAACCTTATAATCATATCATCGCTAATAAATAGAAAATTTAAACTCTTGAGATCTGAAAATATTTCCACATTATATAAATTCAAGAATTTAGTAAGAAAAATTATTTTACTTATAAAAAAACTAAATCAATTATAATTTTATCCAACCGTACATCATATTCATGATTGTTAAAAAGATGAAACCTGTCAGATTTAATTTCCCCATAATGACTAAATAGTCATGTATGAAAATATGTAAAACCATTAGGGTTTCCTTATCACCCTTCTTTGGACAAAAAAATAATTCATCCATAGATCTATTATATTATTTTATGAAGATAAAAAATTAGATTTTCTTTTAAACTCATAAATCTCAAAAAGAATTTCCTATAAACTTTTCATTTTAATTGAGAACTATTATTTCAGGAGCATCTTGGAAGGTAGAAATAATCTCTCTTACAAGGTATTCTGTCAAACTTTTCTTTGGGTTTTTCAGAAAATGTGAATTTTTTTCATCCATAATGATGAAAATCTTCAAATCATCAGTAATTTTCATAGACAATTAAAAATATAATACTTCATTGACGTAAATAAGTTCTTAATCGGTTTTTGGTTTATCAATAAAAACAAAGACCCATACATGCAACATTGTAATTCATTTTAATGAAGGATCATATTTCTCATAAAATTCATTTTCTTCGATCCTATCTCGTTGGAATGTAATAAATGAAAATTCTGTTCTAAGGCATCTCTTTTAGAGGCATGTATTTGGGAGAAGGTGCATTTGAATCATTCATGAATAATGAATCATTTCCTAAGTAAGGAATGTTTAAGACTTTACTATTTAATGAGTAACATATCATTTATTCAATGTAATGTCAACCGATGTGGGGCAAGGTAGGGGTTTTTTTATTTTGGAAAAGTTAATATGACCATTTAACATCTAAATTTTAGATTTGATCAAGGAGATCCAGTAGTTTAGCTGAACACTTGGGTTTTTATAATTATTTCTATAAAAATTATCGTATTTAGGATGAATCCATTAATGTATAAAACTGAATGCCAAAAAACAATAATATATTGAAAATAATTTGTATAGTAAACAGAATTGTTTATTTTATAATTTCAAGATAGACTTGTTGGTTTCAATAAATTGTTAATAAAAATAAAATAATACTTTGGAGAAGAAATTTTTTTTAAAAATATATAATGTTGAGGTAGAAAATTTTTCTGGTTGAAAAAAATCATGTTGTGCCGAAAATATTATAGTGCATAAATTTTCATTTGTGATGATGGAAAATTTTGCAGTGATAAAAAAATTTAGAGTAAAAAAATTTGGTATTGAAAAACTTTGTGGTGCCCAAAATGTTTTTGACGTTCTGACATGTTTTTTGTGATATAAATGATTTAGAAAAAATAAAAACATATGTACAACCCTTTTCAAAAAGAATTACATATTATAAGGAAATGGTTCAATCTATATGTAGATATAAAAAATTACATTATAGAGATAATTCATATCTTTAATTTAATTTATTCAAATACATCAAAAGGTAATAGTTTTATAAATATATCTGTAAGTTTTTCTTGTATTCAAATAAATTATAAACCCTTATATCCATTATGATATTGATACCTACAAAAGTTTTGCCTAATGAATTTGTGTTTTTCAATTGAGTGATGTGAAGGAAGTTTTAAATAATTCTATGGAACTATTCTTCATACAAATTATTTTTTTTTGTAAAAATCATTCCATAATAAGATAGTATGGGTTTCATCCATAACACTTTATCATAGAAACTCTTATCTACCACATATTCAGTTTTAGCAGTGGAATGTTATAATGAGTGTTTTTTCATACAAGACCTTGAAATAAAGAATCACCTAATAATTTAAAAGTTTTGAATGTATTATTTCTATCAATTCTACCACAACTAAAGATAGTATTTGAAAAAAATAATATTTGAAATTTATTTCTAGAAGAGTAAATAATTTTTAAATCCATATATCCCATTTAATAATAAAAAAATTCATTTAAACTATTTTAAATGGGACTACATTTGATTATATTGGTGACTTGCACATAAAAATATTGAAAAAATTATGTTTGGTTTACTACTTATTATGTATAGATGCTTCTATCATCACAATTAAAGTTCTTTGACATTATGGTTCTCCAGCTTCATTAATTTCAATAGTGTTTGAGGTACTGATTAGAGTACTAATACTTTTAGGATGGTTATATCCATATTTTTTAAGAAGATAGTTAATATATATATGTTGGGATATATAATTTCCTTCTTGTTTTTTAGATATTAAAAAAAAATAGTGTTACCAAACCCATCTTACTCATCTCAAAAACATATTTCATTAGATTCACAAATGAATCATTTAAATATTGTTGAGTTTAATAGTATATAATTTCGTTCACATAAATTTGAATGATCAATTTTTTTTCATTGTTTATTAAAATTGGTGGATTATGAGTTTCGAAGAAAAAAATTATTTCAACAAAAACTCATGTTAATATACCATATCAAGATATATGTTCTTGGTTAAGTAAATATATAGACTTGGTAGTTTTTAAAATATACTTAAAATGTTTTTTATCTTCAAAACCTAGAGGATGTTCTTCAAAGACACTATATTGATCAAATCTGTTATGAAAACAACACATCACATCTATAAGGAAAATTTTGAAATTAAATAATGTTTAAAAGTATAATAATATACAAATAGAATCTAGTCCATCTTTCAGAGAATAGGTTTCCATATAATCTATACACTCTTGTTGATTATAACCATTAGAAACAAGAGTATCATTTCTTTAAATGATTATTATATTTACATAACATGTTTTTTAGTAGAAAAATTTCATATTAATTATAGAAGTTTCCTTAGGTATTTCAATCATGGTCGATATTTTATTATATTAAAATTAATTTAGTCCATCATGCATTTAATTAATCAAATATTCTTTACCTCAATAATCGTAATAACTTTTATGGTAAAATTTTGAATAATACACTACAAGTTATATTCCATTTATTGAGGAATATATAGTACATACAAGTTTATTTACAACACTAATGATACTATCAGTAGGATGATTTATAAGAGACAACTATCTTGGGTTTTTTAAAACATGATCCTCAACATAAGATATATAATATTTTATAGTGAATACTTGAGAAATAGTTTTATGAGTATTTTCCTTTTTAGAGGACTATTCATCCAATGGTTAATAATCAGTTCTGTATAACACATCAAAAGATATAAGTTGGAGATGTTATTAAAAATTGGATTTGTTTCATCAAATATATAAACTACTATTTCCTCAATAGTACAAGAATTTTTATCGAAAACACTACAGTCCTTAGAAGTAGGAGAATATCTTATTAAAATAACATCATCATAATTATTTGAAAATTTATGTAAATTATCATTTGTATTAAAGAAGAGTACTTTTCATCCAAATACATTGATGTATGAATAATTTTGTTGTTTTTCCAGTCCATAAGTCATTATGTTCTTTATTAAAAATATTCATAAATAAAACATGATAAATTTTATAACAAGAAATGCTCAAAAGATTAGATATTTTTTTCAACATAATATTCCCACGACTAGGTTATTGTTATCTCTAAATGAATAATTTTTTTTAATTCCACAACACCCTTTTTTTGAGTAGTTGTCGAAGTATAAAAGTTAGGTTTAATTCTTTTGTAACTAAAAATTTTACAAAATCAGAATTTACAAATTTTCAACCATGAGAACTACTAATAGTTTTCAATGGAGGGGTTTTATCCTTTTTAAATTTATCTATATAATTAATATGATAATAATAGGCTCTATATTTATTTGATACAAAATAGACCCATGTATATCATATGTAGTCAAAAAAAATGAAACAAATATATAACACTTTCCTCTATTACATTTGAAATGTGTAAGACTAAATAAGAACATGTGTAGTAACCATAAAGCATAAATATTTGGAAGATCACCAATTGATATAAACATGACCTATGTTTCTATCCATGTAGGAAAGGTTCAAAGACATTTAATGAATCAAATACGTGATCTAGTATATCCATAATTGGACATTTTTTAATAAATTTAAACAATTTTATAAGGTTATATTTTCCTAACCGTCTATTCCATAAAAAAAATTTATCTTCCACAACATTATGGAAAGTGAAGTCTGACCTCACAGTGTCTTCTATGATCAATGTGTATAAATTCTCATACTGATGAGTAGAATGAATTAAATCATATGTGGAATTCAGTATTACACATTTATCATTAATAATTTCAGAACATAACCATCATAACATAATTTAATTATACTTATTAGGTATTTATAAATACACAGAACAAAACTATTTGAAATCGAAGCATTTTCAAGAAAAACAATTTTAATTATTTGAAATTTTTTTACCATTCATGTTCTAAAAACATCCATTAACCATGGACCAAATGTTTTTTTATGTTACCTCTATATTTTTTATAAAACAAAAGAATTATATTTTATGAATCCAAACATTCATGGATACATTAATATGAAAAAGAAAATTTTCGGGAACCCGTAGTTTTTCAAAAAATGGACTTTTTGGAACCCCAAATAGTGTATTTTATTTAACAAAAATTTTTATTCCAATTACCTCGACATTGAAATTCTATGCAAAACGAGGAATTTTTAGGAACTAAATAGTTGTTAAAAAACAGCTTTTGATTGTGTATATCTCATTCATAAAATACTACCTTATTGATGAAGTTGATTATACATTTTATAAAATCATTCCTTACTAGTGTTAAATTTTTATAAGTGTTCTTTTAAGGAAAACATTTTATACTTCTGCAATATTACTAAATTTTTATCCACATTAGTTTTACATTAACAAGTGTGTTTTTGGTCTTTTTTTTTTCTCAAAAAATACATATTCAAAATCAATTAAAAGCATAATATTTTCAGAATTAGCATAATTTGTTTAATATATAATCAATTTAAAAAAATTTATTATCACGATCTTTGGAACTATGTAGAATATTATTTGTTAAAACATTTATTCTTTGATATTATTTTTCATGTATCTTACTAACTTTAGAGTTTATATATTCATGTATTTTATTTCAAATCTAGAAACATATTTATATGAAGGTAATTTATTATAATCACTGGATGGGGATTATTCTTCATCCTAAGATGTAGAATTATTCTCATCATTATAATTAAAACGTAAATACATATTGTTCATTAAATCAATATTGTTTCCTTTTTCAATGAAACATTTATTTTGAATAGGTGTTATAGAATAGTGAATTACTTCCATCTATATAGAGTTTTTATATTCTCATGATTCATTTGATGTGTATCGTAAACGATCACTAAAAGTGTTATTTTTCTATAAGACTTTCAATCTATTAAAAATGTAAAACTTTTCCTAATTTCTGTCATAATGTCTTTCTTTTCATTCATTTATTTTTATCTTTGGACAATCATGTATTATATGTCCGACCTTCTAACATTCATATAATGTATCTTCATTATCCTTATTTTATTTTTTATATCAATACTAAAGGACCCTCAAACAAATATTATTGTTCATCATTCATGAAAGGTGGGATAACTAATTTTATGAATGTTCTGATTCACTTTTGTTTTATTGATCGTCAACATTATTATTAGTTTATTTGGATATATTTATAGGAGAATTAGACTATGTATGATTTGAAGATGAAGTAAAATCTACACCACCATTATTAATTTTGTCATTTTATATATCTCCTTTCAATTTATTATTATATTTAAAAAGTGCTCCAAATTAACCATCAGGAGTTACATTCGTGATCATTCTAAATTCACCCACAACCATTCGTTTTTATTCTCATTCATTTTGAACTATATTTTGCATCTTTTACACAAGGATTTCATCATCTAACCCCTTATCATTGTTATATTTTAACCCATTCAAAATATTCATAAATCTCTATTTTACCTTGACAATATGATATCCATATGGAAAATCAATTGCTCAATAACATTCTATTAGAATAGATCTTATTATTTCAAAAACATTGCATGTAATAGAATTAGTATATTGTAGCTTTTCCCAAATAATATTGGTTAATTAAAATGATAATATATATATATATACATCTATTCATATAATAATGTAAATTATTTCTTACTTTATAATTCACTTGATATTCCAATTTCACTTGATTGGTAATGAGTATAACTTATTTATACAGAAGATTATTAAAAAAAATTATTATAACGATGTAGTCAAAAACAGTGTTGATAAAAAAAATTCATTTGATCTCTCTAATATTTATAACCATTTTCCATCATATATTTCTGGTCATGTAGGATTGATATTTTCATTTGATCCGACATCAAGTCATTCCATCTTTGAAATAATACAAAATTTATTTTTCCACGAAACACAATATTCTATCAAATATTTATTAAAAAAAGAATATAAAAAAGATATAAATAACTCAAAAAAATAATGTAAGCTAATATATGAGTGGGGGAAATATCTTTTGATGTGAATTTTTGGATCATAATGTAGTTTTAGATGACCCACTACTAGAGGGGGTGAATTTTAGGTTTAAAATCATTGGTTCATATTCCCAATGGAGAATAGTTCAAAAGAATTTTAATTAATTCCATTCTCAAAAAACTATTAATGTATTAAAACATTAAACACACCGTGACGGAAGTCTATATATAAAAGTATCATAATTTGGTTGACTGTGATAATGTAATCCACATGTCATAAATGAAATTTATCAAATGCACATTTGAAATGATTTGAACAGAGTAATCATGTAATATATCACTATCACGATGGTAACAATGATTAGAGTAAAACAATAAAATCATTCAATCATAAGGATTATTTATCTATGTTATGTAATTTAAATTTATGATGATTATGAAAATTTTAATAACAAAGTAAAGAATATAAAATGAATATATAATAATATTCCCATCCATTTATAAAAATGTAGAATTTTATACAAGTATTATATTAAAATTATTTTATCCTAATGAGAAGGATATCTAATAACATTGGATAGAGGTCCCTTGATATATATATTCAAAAAATTATGTCTTACCCACATTTGAGACTACCCTCATTTCAATGATCGGCTTCTATCATGCTTTCCCAACATGCCTTAAATCATGAAGGTTATCAGTGAATATTTCATCCTAGCCTCAAAATTACTCAATTCTCAAAAGATAGAAATGTCTATATTCCAATCCATAGATCCATCAATCATAATCATAATTGATTAGTGCCTTATAAGGAAAATAAAAACTCATGAATATAGAATATATGTAGAATGCATTGTTCACAACTTGATCCTTTTAGAGTCATTCAGACAATTTAATTTGAAAGTGCTATTGAATTCCTCCAAAAAATCACCAACTCTAAAACTCTGATATCATTCAAATGATTTGGTATTTATAGTCCAAAGTCCCAATGATCCTCATGGATTCCAACGGTCAGATTTTATCAAGAAAATTCAGAGGGACATGGAAAAATGAAACTCCAATGATCAAATTTTAAATGAAACAATGTCATCGTTTAATAAAACATATTAAAACAGAGTATATATCATTGTGTTTGTTGAATGGCTTTACATTATATATGGTACTATTTTCTAGATACATTAAAATATTACTAAAAAGAATATAACTCTTAAAATAAAATATAATTTCAATAGTTAATGAGTACGATAATTTTTGTTAGTAAGGGAATACAATTTATATGATCAGTGTGATACTGAACGGCTCGTACGATGACTATCATAATAAATATGACATATGAATATTGTATTATGTTAGTATAATATAAATGGTATCTAGGGTCATAGTGATTTTCATGTAATATAGTAAAATGTATGGTTATGATTATTATCATATTCATCTAAAAATGGAAATGATTAATTTTAAAAAAATCATAAAGTAAAAAATATATGAATTCATTCGAAATGAACGTTTTTTATTACCAAAACAAAAAGGAATTGAATATTAAAAATACAGCTTTTGGCTCAAAAGATATATCTATATATATTGTAGATGATTGGGTTCATGGAATTTAATATCAAACACTATGAGAATATAGAAAATATATTAATTTTTCTAGTCATTCACAATTGGGATACAAGTTCATTTCATTAATAAGAATTAATGGTTATTGCATCATTGAATAGAATATTGAGAACAAAAAAAGAAAACTATTAAAATACATATATTTTAACATGATTTGGTGAACAATAAGATAAGTTGTATAGAGCACAATTTCATTCCATAAATGATCGTTCATCAAGATATTATCAGTTAAGCATCAATAAGTTGATTATACCCAAAAATTTAATCAATGTGAGGTATTGTAATTATTAATTTATATTAATTTCAATTACACTTCCCAGTGAACATTATAAATTCATTTATTTAATGAATATTATGTTTACAGATTACATAGAACCATTTTTGGTAGTATATAATGGTGATATCCTTATATATTCAATGAGAATTCTATAGAAAGAAGAATTTTTTAGGAACGCGTTAATTACCCTAATGAAGTGTAATATATATGTAAAATTCAAGGTTTCTAAATTTTGGTTACAAAAATACCATTCTTTTGTATTATAATTTTTGATTGATGGTATATTGATGATTCCTATAATTATCAATGTTCATAATAAATATCTTCATCAAATCATTGTAACCGATATCTAATAGTTTTCAAGGATTTATTTGATACTGACTATGTTTTTTGATTTATTTCACATGAATAGATAGTCCACTAACCATGTTTACAAATAAGGTATCCAGGATCTTATAAAAACGTGAATATGATAACAATGTTAAATAATTAAAGATAATATTTATTTTTATATTGGGGTTTAAACTATCCTATACTGAAAAAGGCTTTTTGATATATTTAGAAGAAATAGTTATTAAACTTGTGTTAATACTCATTCATAATTATATGGTAATATCATATTCCACAATATAATTTAAAATTAATGGAAAAATTACCGAAATCGTGGTCTCTGTCTTGACATGGTAATTGTTAAATGGGAAAATGGATGAATTATCTATATAGTGAATGGTATTATATTAATAATGAAAATAAAATTTTGAAGTATATATTAATGTATATTTATAAAAATATAAACAAGGGAATATAATTGGAGTTGATCAAATGATGTGACTATTCAATTTATTACCACCTTAGAAAAGAAAACCAGGGTGGATTATACATTGAGTGAGAAAGACCATGACATATTTTAAATGATGAGGATTGAAATAGATACAATTATACATCTCCTCAAATGAACCAACATAAAAATTTGAGTAATGTGGAAATATCATATATTTCACAAAATAATTTTTATCAATCTATCCATGGGTGGATTTATAATGTTATATAGGAATATTTGAATGTACCAATAAAGGAATGAATTTATTATATATTAAATAATTATCATGATGTAAAATTAATGTTCCATAATAGTGTATTCATTGTATAGATATGAAATTTTTAGATGGATTTCAATTATGAAACTCATAGTTCATAATTCACTATTTTTGATGGACTTAAATAGATATTTAAGGATCATAGTGAATATTATTTGTGGGATTTATAGAAGTGTGACATTTTATAGTAAGTATACTTATTTCTATAGAGTCATTAATTTAATACAAGGAAACACTATTCTACAAGGTTGTTAGAATCATTTCCCATTATAGAGTTGAAATGAGAAAATATTATCAAGGATTTCAATTTTTGACACCTCCAATATATAAATGGAGTAATTTAATCGGGTTTTATCATTAATTCCTTATGAACTATGTTCATTTTGACTCTACGAATTATAATTTCTTTATAGATGAACATAATCCAATATATATTTAAGAATTTTTAGAATTTAATGGAGTAACATACACAATCATATCAGATTAAGAGTCCATGATTAAATTGATGTTTGAGATAATATTTTTGTAGGATCTTGATAGCATGTTGATTTTTAGTAGTTCTTATCTTCCTTATAAATAAGGAATATATATGATCAAAAATCAAATTCTATTAAATTAGATGAGATAAGTATCTATGGATATATAAATGTTTAGGATCAATACCATTATTTGTTTGATTTTTTCTACAAATAATGGTTCTATATAGAATTATAAATGATAATTTTGTATCAATCTATTTAAAGAAGAGAATATATCTATCAAGTTGTGGTGTAGTTTTAGAATGAATTGTATTAGGACCTGATCTAGCAGTAGAAATGGATGTTATAGTTAGCATCATTCAATAACACATAATTGAACCTCAAAGGTGAACAAACATTTTTTTTAAATATAATATTTGAGATATATAGTTTTAATTTGGTGACATGGTATTTCTACGAATATTTCTAATAAATATGTTTATAAGACTTGTATAGAAGGGAAACCCGATCCCTCGATATATCAGTCAGATCAAAATTATTAGACATACAGAGATGAATACATATCTCATGTTACATCCACTAAATCTATACAAAAAAATGATGCATTACAGGTATCTATACTGGGAAAGAATATACCTTATAATTTTCTCCTACATAACTAAATTTTTTTACCTTTATAAAAATATCTATATTATATGGAATATTAAGATGATATTATACATCATACAAAAAATATCTATGAAACAGGACCAGAAATACAATGAAATTTCAGTCATGAAAAGGAAAATTTATGAATGATAAAAGGGAACCTGGTGTTTTGAAGTTGTATATGTATCCACATTTTTTATTAGAGTTAGGACATTATGATTGTTAAATACATATAATGGTGGTATAATACAAAAAATAAGTTTAATGATATATTAATTTAATATAATATAATTACATGTTTTATTTACAAACAACATAGATTTCAAAAATAACTTGAAAAAGGATTGAAACAATTATATTTTAAAAATTTATCATTTTTATCATGAAGTTATTATCATTGGTTTTTTTTTCCTGAATTGATAGATTTTACCAGAATATGTAAAAACATTATATTTGTAAAACATTGATATATATTCACTAAATTATAAAAATTAAAATGTTACAATTTCTTTTTGTTATAGACTAAATGTGATATAATGTCAGTTTTTTTAAACTCATATAATTATTTATATTAGTTTCAACTGTTTACATGTTTATGATATAATAATGTCTTTTTATCAATAATAAATTTTTATAGAAAAGTGATTTTCATTTAATTATTGGGTTATATTTTTATAATAATTTATGAATCGTATAGGATATTAATTTGATAAAATAGATTATATAGTTTTTTATTATATTATTACAATTTTATAAATGGTGTCTTTATATTTAATGATAATATGAACATTAATTGTGGAAAACATTATGAACTCTATAATGGCTAAATTAGGTAATTGGGGATTATAACTAATCTGATAATGCACAAAATTAATTAATGAATATTCCATTCATTCATTGGATGAGTCTATTTAATCCAAAATCAAAAAAAATCAAAAAAAATACACATTTTTTTCTTTTTATCATTCGTTTTTTACCATTAAAATGTTAATGTATAAGATAATGTAAAAACATCACATTCATTTATTTAATATTTTTTATATTTATAAATAGAAGTTATATTTTATTTTAAATGAATATATTACTGTTATGTTTTATTTATTTTAACATGTATTTAATTTATATTGATAAAATAATTAGTTAAAGGGCTTACGCAATGATATCATTGTATTTATTCAATTATAATAAAATTGAAAGTAATATTTTAATTATATTAAATATAATAATATTTAGAAGATTTATTATTTTCCCAAAATTTTATATATTAATAATACACATTTGGCTGTCTGAATCTCTTATGCTCAAATTCTATTGCAATTTAGATGAATTTTCTGTCAATTTAAATTAATCTCTCAAAAATGAAATTTATGATAGATTAAAATAATACATACTATATTTATGATTTAAAATATATTAAAAACCATTAATTATCGTTGTGAATTTAATATGGTTCAAATTATAAAAAATGGTACATTTGTGGTCAATTTTTTCATTTATGGGTAAATTTTTAACCTCTAAGGTTTAAGGAACATTGATATAACGATAGTTATCAAATGGTTTATCATGGGATAAAATTAAGGCTAAATTGTAAAAATTTAAACACCATTGACCATATTTTATTGAATAATTTTCTTAGATTCATATTCATAAATTATTCTATTTATTTAAATTTCGATCCATTTTTTATTGAATATTACGTCATACTAATTTAATACATTATGTAATTACAAGTGTGTCCCTACCTTAATTAATTAAAGGCCCCATACTTTATTTTCCTTAAATCATCATGGTATACCTAGTAAGATATAAACTAGTTAATTCAATTAAAAACTTCTAAATATAAGAATTATTTGTGATTTGACTACTGAAATAAAATTATTATGATCTTTTGGATATTGTCTAATGAAATCCTTTGGAATATGTGGTATTCATCAATATTAACCCTATCATCTTTATTTCATATTACACATCTTCCATATCTATTTTACCCAAACTAAAATAAATCATCTTGGTTAAAAAATCTATTAATAAGTTATTATTTTTATTTTATAACAATATTATATATCTTTTTAATCTTAGGAAAATAAAAAACATTCTCATAAGTATATATAGTTTATCATCTCAATAGAGTGGTTTCATTAATCTGTTAGCACCACATTTAATTAATGATTATAAATATTTATATACTAAATTTAAATGTAATTTATTATAATTATTCTTATATAATTATAATATCATTTATATTCCCTCAAACATTACAATAAATTGGAGAAAAATAATTCTCTAGAGAAATGGAGTGCACTACCACCTCCATGATGTGTTTGGAATAATTTTTCATTCATTATTCACGTTGATTATAATAAAGATATATTTATGGAATATTTATTTAGATTATGATATAGTTTTTATTATGGAATGTGTAATTATTAATTACTATTTCATTCATTATATTATATGAAAATTGAAAGCATTATTCATGCATACGTACATCCGACCATCATTTTGTAAGATGTAATTACTTTTTCCATCAAAATGTTTTACCGATATATATATATATATATATATATATATATATATTGAATCTACAATATATTAATATAATTAGTAAATTTTTTGATGCAATGATAGAATAATTAAAATAAAAGTATTGGAAATATCATACCGATATTCATATGAATAATGGTTAACACAAGAAAAAATATAAATAAGGAATTATCAATAAATGGGTATTGAAAGGTTAAAATTGGATAATATAGTATGTTATAATATATTTCATGGATCGATATATATGTATAATGAATTTAAATATATAATACATGATGATAGATATATTTCAAATAACTTCAAACTTGAGGTAAGGGATTGCTTCTGTATTTCCACTCAATCGATACATATTTGTTATTATCAATATATTTAAATTTATTTTCTACACATACTTCCAAAATTATTTATTTTAAATGAATTTAAATTTTCTCATTACTATAAAATTTTTAAAAAATATTTAATATTTGTGTGGGGTAAAATTTAAATTCTTCAACTGATGTAAGGACTTATTATACAATTTCAATGTTTTGGTTAACATACATTTTTTATGTAATTTCATATTCAATCCATCCTTAAATCCATAATCATTACTATGATCTATATATTAAACTATATTACTTATTTTATTCCAAATTTTCCACTCATTGAAATATGAATCATGTTATGCAATATTGAGAATGATATTTTATTATTTAACTTTTTGAAATGGTAATTTTTTTCAATGAAACTAAATTTAATATTTCTTAGCAAAAAAATTTATATTAATTAAAATATTCATCTTGTAAATTTTATTTAATCATTTAAATTTTTTATATTTTTCGAATTATTCATTATAATGTTCTCTAAAATGATCATTTTTACAATATTCAAAAAATGTAAAAATGAAAGTATATATGGAACTTATATGGTTTTTTCATATTTTTTAGCCCTATGATATTTTTGGAACTAATTTTATTATTCAAGATGTTTTAGATTTTTATAAAGAGAATTAGTTTTAATGAAATATTATTTTTACATTTCTTATCAAATATTGATATTTCATAAAATGTTATGATATTATTACAAACCTATATTTCTGATGAATTGATGTTCATATTATATCTCTTATTTGATTCATGGTCATAAAATTAACCCATGAAACATCTACCATTATTTGATCATTTTTCAATGTAAAATCGTTTCTACTAAACATCCATATTAAATGTATTATAAATTTTAATATTTTTTAAAACTATATACAATTTCAATATAAAATGATTTATTATAAATATTATTTGATTGAGTTTTGAAATATTGTTATATGATATTCTTTTCTGAACAAAAAAATTTGATGATATGTAATATTATTTATTACATAAAGTGGTCATTCAATATATGATTAATTAATTAGACAAATATTGAAGGGTGAGCGTCATTTATGGATTTACCCTCAATGCATCACTCAATTCCATGAGGCAATCCAATTATAAAAACATATTAACTATTTTAACTTTATTACTACCAGTATATTAAAATAAAATACAACAAGGAATTGATGTTGATGATATAATGATAAATAATTCATGATATCCAACATTATAAATTTATAATTGAATATTCATTAATTACAATCCTGACACTACTATAATGATATTATCTATTCAACTATTTCAGGAGATTAATTTTTATTAACTAGAATGTGATATAAATTATTCAGTATTCAATATTGATTATTCCTTATAAAATCATCATGGATTCTATTAAATGTTATTTATAATAAGAATATATGATCAACATTTATTTTTAACCATTTCATAGTATATGATGTTGGATATTATGAATAATATCAAGGATATGATAGTGATTCTTATGATATCTATTTTTTAATTAAAATTTAATTTATATATCATATATATATACAGTTCATTAATCCAACTAATATCATTTTTTCATCAGGATGAGATACGATCTATCTTATGATAATGTAATAAAACAGACATTGGATTAGGTCAACCGGACTTAGTGTTTACACATGAGTATTTAAATTATTTAGTGTTTCTACCATATAACATTAATGTTGAAAAAGGGAAATCTTGAGGCCATAACCCTTGTGATAGTTTCCTCATACTCTAACTGTGGTATAATGTGTTAATTACTAATAAAATTGAAATTATTCATTTAGAGAGATGGGTGTTGTTTCTCCAGAAAACATAGAAGAATGAAATCCCATTTTTGGTATATTTGGTTTTAGTAATCCCAATGGAATATTGTGGGATCCCATTATTTATTTTAATCCTATTATGGGGTGTGCATGAAAAAATTAGATGTTATGATTTTGTGTTCTACCTTAGAAACTAGATCTATGATATCATACTTATATGTTCTTGATTACCCTTATTGGACATGGCCTTTAAGGGATGAACTCATCATGATAGGTGATCTTGGACAAATGGCTAACTCGGATCAGACGTCAAGGGAGGAAGATCTACCATTTTTGGTTATTTACATTGATGTGAATAATTTCATGATATCCTAGGATATTAACATCATGCATAATATCTATTGAGTTCTCAAATCCATTTCTCAGGGTTTGGTTATTACACCTTGTGATTATGTAATGCTCGAGATTATCTCATCATGTTTGAATATGATGTACAATATTTTTGTAATTACTTGGATAATTTCAATTGGGATAGATTGTTTTTATAGATGACACAAAATTCTAATGGTGGTATTCTATTTTTTTGGTGGTTCTTCCTAATAAATATATTCCCATGCACTATCATACAATGAATTGTAATTTTTTATTGATGAAATGGAATTTCAAGTGTGATATCCTTTGGTTTTTTTGGTGATGCCTAATTACATTAGAATCATTGGGAAATCACATTAGGATTAACAGTATTTCATGATTAATATGAATTAATTATAGTAAACCTCTCATTTTTTAAAGTATTATTCCTAATAATATATTATTGTTAAAATAATCACTTTCAAAGGATAAAATTCAATTAAGGACTTCCCGATGTATGGATGGCCAAACGATTACATGGACTTACAGATTAGTGACTGTTGATCTTATTAATTTTTTACTAGATGTTACTCATTTATTTAGATCGTTGGACATGAAAATATAATATAGTATCTAATATATATATATGACAAATATTGTGGTTCCATACTGATTTTTGTACTGACACACATCTAAGGTTTCTGTTGTAAATGGTTACTCAAGTAGCCCATAAATTTTATTGTTTACATTTAGATTCAGATGGGTTGGTTAATTCAAGATATATTAGGAATGTATATAGATAATGTGATAAAAAAATTAATATTTTTCTGGTTTGGAAAATATTTTATTTCTATTTATATTATTTTTTGGTGGCATTGGGAGTGTGTGACTTGTATTGGATTATTGTATTTTCATTTTCCATATAGTGATAACATGATTGTTTGAGTTCATATTTTTGTGTACTCTAATTTTTAGATGGTACTGATTTGTTTTATACTTATTATATATTATTTAATCTAATGCATGGGTTATTATCTCACCATATATCCACCATAGACATCTGCTACAAGTCATCTGCCTCTAGTACATTTAGAGGCATTTCTAATATAATATAGAATAAGAAACCAAGATAATAATTATAGTGAGCCACATTGGGAAAATAAATTTATGATACCCATGACTACATGAGTAAGTTGTATTTAACATTATTTTATTATTTTATATTGATTCATCATAATTTTAAAATGATAATATTATAATTTGTGTTATCACACATCCTTCATGAGTGAACTTATTTATGTTTTTAATCTATCCCTACATTATATTTATACCATCTCAGAACTCTATGTATCTAAAATTTTAACATTTTTAATTGTTTTATAGTTGATTTTAATTTTTGTTCATTATTCATTATTATCTATTGAAAACAAAAAAACATATCCCCAATGACTAAAATTTCAATTATTCATTTTGAAATATTTATTCACGGCAATAATATCTAATAATTAATAAATAAATTTTTTAATTAAATTCTTCTAAACATATGTAAAATAAATTTTATATATGACCTAACGATGTATCATATGTGGATTCATCATAAAATTTTATAAATTCATCCATATATTTCATTCATTTCCTAATATTCGTGTCTTCTAAAATATCACAGCAATGATTTTCATCTACTCAAAAATAATTAATCATTCATAAATTATTTGAAGAAATATCTAATTATATTGTCCATTTTAATAAAAATATTAATCTTTTAAATGGATGAGAAATGAAAAACACATTTTATGACCCATGTATAAGTTTTCCCCATTTTTTCATCAGTATCAATTGGACAAATAATTAGAGATTTTGAATGATTTAACATTCATAACAAAAGGTCTATAGAAATTCTAATATTATTGAATTTAATTTTTAAGATACATAATCATTACATAAAATAGATATATCGAATTTTAATAGAATAAATCACTATGATATTTTCATCCTATTGTATTTCGAATAAAAAAATATTTATGGAAACTAAACATCAATATCATTTTAGGGTTGTAATTGCCCAAAAATCATTTAACTCAACCTAGTATATTAATCTTCATGTAATATTTTAGAGGGAATTTATGATTTACCATAAATGTTTGATATAATCTATATTTTATTTTAGAATCTAATACATTTTCAAGATATTTATGAATTGTTCTTTTCTGAGATCTCTAATTTTATTTTTAAATGTGGTAAATTATTTCTCATTTTTGTTTTATGGTTCAAAATTAGTTAGAGGGTGTAATTATCTGTTAGTTGTTTTTTATATTAAAGAAATTTTAATATTTATTATAATTTTAATATAAAAATATATGTTTCAAATAAAAATTTATATGATGTTTTTAATTTACCTATATCGGTTTCACTAAACATGAAATAATAGATATTGAAATATGTTATACTACAGTAAACTTATTTTATGATGTATCTCATATACGAAACTATAGAAAACAATCATATTAATATTCATTCATCGCATAGTCATTTTGGTAGAGATGTATCATCTTGTATGCCAATCCATATGTGAACAATAATTTTTCATTTTAATTTGAATCTATCAAATATTCTTAATTTCAAAAAATATGTTTCCTTATCATTATAAATTCCGTAAAAACATTTCCCATAAATTAATAAATGGTTTCAATTTTATGCAATTGGAACCATTTTTTACAAAAATAAATTTCATATAATAATGAATTTTTTTTTTCAACATCAGTATCTAGTTTCTACCTAATATGAATATCATATTTTTATCCACATGAATATTACAGTCCATTAGATTAATATGATATGAAATATCATTTTAAAAATAAAAAATCTCAAAAGAGAATGATTTTCAAAAAAATTGGCTATTAAATATTTAGGCATTATTGTTCAGATTAAAATCTTTGATAAATAAATGATATTGGATTTTATGATTTTAATCAATCTCAAATTTACACACTTCATGAATGGGAAACAAAATAGTTAATTGTTTATATCATGATATTTTAAAAATCCCAAAACAAAGTTAACCCCTTCCTCATATTCTTCATTTTTTTATCATTATATAATAAAAAAAATATTTATTATCGATTGGGAATTATTATTTTGTCCATATATGTTCTTATAATTTTTATTTTTTTAGAAAAACATACCTGTATGAAGAAATATTTTGAAAAAAATAAATGAACTTTAATTAGAATATAGATAATAATACAACTAATACTTATATTAATGATATAAAAATTAATAATATTAAAAGTATTAAAAATATAAATAATATTAAAAATATTTTTAATTATATTAATAGTAATATTAATAATAATAACACTATTATTAAAAGTACTAACATTAAAATTAATAATTATAATATTACCAAATATTAATATTTACATTACAAAAATTAGTAATAGTATTAATAATTATAATATCATTAATTTTAGTTAAACTAAAAATAAGAATATGAATGTTAAAGATAATATAAATAACAATAAAAATAAAATTGTTATAATTTAAAACTCCTCTTTACAAATCATGGTTTTCAATTCTTTATGCCCCAACATTATACTAATTTCTTCATCTTGATAATAAAATTGTGGTTGAACTATATAATGTGGCATCCATCCATAGTTCCCAATAGATATTATTTTCAGGTTAGACGGGAAAAATAATAAATATATATAATATTTTTCGTAATATTAATATTTATAATATTTATAATAAAGTTCATATTTATAATTCTAACACAAATATTATTATTGCTAATTATAAAACAACCATTATAAATAATTTTTAAAAAATAATATTATTATTTAATAATTATATGGGTGATGGAATGAGTTGGACCCTTTCCCAAAAATTCATTAAACAATTTAGATATTTCATTTGAGAATGAGTTAGAATATGTTATATATTTCCACACTAACATTAGAAGATTGAAAAACCAATAAAAATAAACATGAAAAAAATTACAAATGGATTCACATCCTGACATATAAATAATTAATAGTGTTTCACCAATCATTTTTCTATTATTTTATAGTTTGAGGGAAACTATTAGTTGACATAGTGGATGTGGATACACTACACAAAATATCAATTTACCTTCAATATAATTAAATTTTATTCAGTTTTATTGATATTAACCACTCACTTAGAATCTCTTTCAATTCATATATGTCTAATTAAAAATGGTTTAATTTATTTATATAATGGATCACCACCTAATGTTCAACCACAACTAAAATGTAGTTACCAAAAATGACGGATAATATAAAACCCATGACACATCATGATGTTATAATGACCCCAATACACTCAGAAGGACTAAGGTTACCACTTGGAGAAGAAATATGGATTATATTGATCCATGACTTTAAATAAATGATTATTTTGACTATGTTTATAAAATGTACTTAGGGGTGAATAAGGGTTCCACCAAAATTTTAACTATTTATTTTTTTGATCATTTCCCTATGTTTTTATGAACATTCATCAAACATTTTTTATTTTTAATACATCAAATCTACACATTATAAAAATTTAAGTATTGTCAATCTCCAAGGGTACTTGACATTTTATTTGGATCCCACTAAGGGATACCACAAGGTACAGACAGAAAAAATGTGTTGATGTGAAATGTGATGTAAATAAAAATGTATGTATATTAATTGGCCTTCATGAACGGATTATTAACATTCGTGGGAGAAATTATTCTTCTCGTACCTCTCACACTACTTATGTACTGATTGAGTTAGTTTATAGATATGATGATCTATTCACTAAATTATGGTCTTTTTGATATTTTTTTATCCAACGTGAAATTATTATTTTATCTTTATCACTAATAAGATACTCTATTATGTTTCTTATATAAATTTCTTATTTATTATGTATAGCTGAATCTAACTCCTTGCATGAATTCTATTCTTATGGTGTCATGTTTCAACACCAAATAATAGAATTTATTTTCTGACATGAACTAAATTTTATATTTGTAAGAATACTATTATTCATCATATGATGATGATTTTGGGAAAAAATTATGATGTTATTTCTATACTCATCAATCCAATATAGAAATTTACTTATTTTTAATTTTTAAAAATCATTATATTTATTTAATATATATGTATCAATGATGTTCATTAGAGGATCTCATTCCCCAACACACTAGAAACTAATTATAGGAGTATGAACAAACATTCCACCTTCTAAGTCTATTAAAATAGTGTATATTTCCCCTCCTCTAAATTATATATGAATTAGGATTCTTTTAGACACTCAATAATTATTTGATGCCTCTTGAATCATAGATTTTGATATAATTA
This sequence comes from Viscum album, assembly GCA_963277665.1. Taxonomy (NCBI): domain Eukaryota; kingdom Viridiplantae; phylum Streptophyta; class Magnoliopsida; order Santalales; family Viscaceae; genus Viscum; species Viscum album. Next base: position 1,957,734,217 of record OY728150.1, read on the forward strand.
CAAGTGTATTTTCTACCATTTATGTTGTATTTAACTGATAGGCACTTCATATGGATTTTTTTCTTCATTAATCATAAATTGTTTACTTGAAATAAAACATATTGACGGAATCTATTTTATTATCAAAGAATTAAATTTTATTCCCTTCTACTAAATTAACCAAAAAATATATGGGTAACTCTATTTATTGTTTTATTAAATTATATAACCAAATAATGACTCTATGAATCTCATCATTAAATCCACAGTGTCTTTTTGAAATCATCAACATCATCCAGGTTACCTCCATATCAATAAGAGTGCGATTACATTTACTTTGGTTGACAAATCATTCGAAATAATCATTTAACAACAAAATTAAAATCCACATATTAAAATATATAATATCATTCAATGATATTTCTAATTCAATAATTAGGTATCATGAAAATGAATTTTAATTTTTATAAACCATATTTAAATTCTTCCCACTTTTGATATTTCATTTAAGAATAATTTATTATCTTGATTCATGTTTATTAAAAACATCTTAAAGGCTCAGTCCGTATTAGCCTATTTGATTTCAATAAAAAAAAATTAAACCAATCAAGATCAACATGTACATGTAATCATGTTATTTTTATCAGTTGACCATTAGCTTATAACATGTTACAAATATAATAACATTCTTTATTCTTATATAAATATTAAGGTTTCTAATTCAGGATGTCTTTGATAGAAGTTATATGCATATGTGAAGTATTAATATAAAGAAATTTTAATTTTTTATCCCAATTTAAGTCATACACTACTGTCATTTTATCATTTTCAATGGATTATCCTCATCTTCGAAAGGCATACATTGATTATTTTTTCATTTTTCTATCTCAATTATGCCATATTACTGGCTCATACATAATAGTCATATAACCATTTTGTATTACTACCACCAAGAAATGAACATAGTATTAGAGTCATAAAAGTTCAGATCATATTTAATTTTGTACTCCAAAAAATAAAATTTTAAAATAAACTATACATACATTGAGTTACGACAAGAAATTCCTAAAAATATTATTTTCATGATCTAACCTAAAATTAAAAATAAATTGAACATATACTGAGTTATATATGATCACTTAAATAAATCCATGATATAGTTAATTGATGATAAACCATGTCAGGAATCGATTCCATGATGAAATAAAATAGAATATTATTATCTCAACAAAATGTATGAGGAAATAGAAATAAAACACTTATCCATTCACTAAACATTATGTTAATTGATCTATATTCCAACCATTAAATATCCACTAAATTTTCCATTATTTGGAAAATAATATATGTCTTGGATTTTTCAGAATTTTCAAAAAAATACTTTACCCTTTTTGAACACATCAATGGAATTTTACTAAGTATATTAATTTAAAATTATACTCAATTACTCACCATGGTCCTAGATAAATGTATTTATATTATAAAAACTAAAAATGAATCATTTTCCATATAAGATTAAATAGTATATAAATAATGTCTTAAAGATGTTGTTCAATTATTTAATAATATCGGAAAAATATTTCCACAATAATATCATAAAAATTTTCCAAAAATTTTTTATCAACAAATCCAATCATTATATCTATCATTCTGATAATAAAATTATTAAAACATTTCTTACCCAATTCTCCTAATTTTTATTTCCACTTATAAAATCGAAAAATAAATTAATTACCCACCACCCATTTTTAATTAAATAACAAGTGTACGTTATTATTTTAATTCTATAATATCAACACATTTTTTTTGAAAAAAAAATATTAATTATCATGACCAATATTTCATAAATGTTCATATAATTGTTTTTCCTTGTAAAATCATCAAATAATGCATCGTTTAAATTCATTATATATAGAAATATTTTACTCCACCTAATACATGTCATCATAAACTTTTTATCAATTTTTCCTTTAACATCTTATTCCTTTCAATAACTGCATTTCATTCCTTATTTCTAACACAACTTCTTGAATAACTTCATGAAAGAGTATACTCAACCAATTCATCAAGCCTAATGTGGAAGACCATGGCATAAAAGTAAAAAATTTAAACTAATTATTTTTAATATATTCTATTATAAGAAAAATAAATATTCCAAAACCATATATATAATGCACACATTCGACTCAAAAAACATATGAAATAAATTAAAAAACATGTTATTGTATACACTTTAAAAAAAATTGATTGGAAACATACAACATTAAATGTTAATAGATATGACATGGAAATACAGATCATGTGATGACACTTTTATCATCTTGTTCATCACAATGAACCTTCCAATATTATAATGATGTCAAAAAGTCAGTAAATTAATATCTATATATAATCCAAAATGTTTATACATTCTTGAATTCACATATTGAAATTATTTTATTAAGGGAGGTTAATATTGAGGCAACCCATTTATAATTTTCTACACATAAAACAACATCCTCATATCCTAAAAAATAGAACATGTCACAATTGTTATAGCATGTAATAAAAAACATGCAACTTTTAATGTTCCTATTTATAATTATTTTTTTCACCAATTATTCATGTTCTTCCATATACATATTGTCAAATAAATTATTTAATTTTAATTATAGTAATTTCTCATCATTTTTGGTATACCATAATGGTAATTTGTTTACTACATTATCTCATTAAATAAAACATTTTACCCATCATTCCAATAACATTTTGTATTTTTTTTAAATACTGTTTGAATTGAAAATTTAGCAAGAAAAATTGAGGTTACATGAAATTCTAATTTTAACATAATTATAGACATGGATTAAAATGAGACATACAAACTACTTAGATTTTATCAAGAAGAATGATAAATCAAATTTATCTCCTCAGGGGTGATAGATTCAATCAGAACACTAATTTTAACTATTTGTAAATCATTTATAATTTATAGTACTTCTCTCATGATTCAAATATATATTTGAAAAGATATTTTATCACATATTGTATCATTATCAAAAGAGAATTCAATTCCATTAAATATTCGTTTTTTTTTTGAATAACCACCACGTGGATATTATCACTCACTTAGTCCACAAGCACAAAAATAAATAGATTTTGCAAAAATGAATAAATATAGAGGTTTACCTCTATGTATCATTATTTTATAGATTATATTCATCCATTATTATCCAACCAATTTTAAATTAGGTTCCTCTAAATCATCATAGTGGGTTTTTCCCACCACATTAGTATATATCATTCTGAATATTCTATCATTAGTTATTTAATTTTCCTATCTTTGGTTCCATATCATTTGTCATACTAATCGCACTATAACTTGTTTGTTATATTGTTTCACTCTTCTGACTTCCATAATCATGCATCCTATAAAAATATGTTTTTGTGCCACTCATATTAAATTATTCAATACTTTTATTATATAAAATAAAATTAATATATACCCTATTATTTTTAACTTTTTCATTTACATAATTACCATTTTAGATTTTGGAAAATATTTACATAATTTCATTCTACCATAACACATAAGTAAAATAACAAGATCCTACATATTGAAATATTATATTTTCTTAATTTATCATTAAGAGGGATGATGTGGTTTTTAATTCATATGTTTTTAAAGAACCTTCATTTTATCCTCCAAAATAGAGTATCAATTTTACCAATTTATATATTTAATTTAATTGATTGTATATTAATTGTATGTAATACTAATGGATATGTCCCTTATAGATTCATTTTCTCTAATTCATCATCAATTTCATATATTATTTCCATATATCATATAAATAAATCAACTTCCATAAAAATAAATCTTATTTTTATTGTCTCACAACAAATATTATAATAATGTATGTATTTTTATAAAAATGATACCTTGGTAATTCGAATCACACTCATGGTGTTTCACATACTTCAAGACTAGTATAACTAAGATAATAAATTATTCTGAGACACATATCTACTATATTGGTCATTAATCCTCTTCTATATTCACAATTTAATATGTTTACATTTAACTACTAAACTTTATGATGCATCCTTTGGTGGGATCATATATTCTCCTTTCCTTTGGGAGAGATAACCTCTTATTAAATAATATATTACTTATCACATTTTATTAATGAAACGCACATCCCATTCCACATAAAACAATCTGATACACAATATTATACCCATAATTTTAGTTTCTTCTTGTAAATATTGAATCGTTCATCCAAATAATTTTGCATCATCATTCACATACTTATGTGTTCTATCTATTGTTCAGGTTGATTAAATCATTCCTTAATTTTGGACACCCATCTTCAAAAAGTAAAATCTGGAGATACCTCAATTAATTTAATCATTTTTTATATCTATGACCAACTCATCAATAACAAAAATATTAAATTGGTGTATTATATCTTATCAATCGATATATTTCTATATTTTTTAAAACACATCCATATTTCTCCATCAACATCCTCTAAATTTTTGTCTTATTGATTCTACCATTTCTTCCTTGGATTCCTCAACCATCTATAATTTTAATAGAGGTTCAATTGTTTAATACATCCATCTAAAATCGTAATTACTTTCAGAAATAGATATAACAAAAAATCGTAATTTCTCATTAAAACCATAGAATAGATCACCTTAAAGACCATCTAAATGGGATTATTTATGTTATTTCCATTTTTCATGTCGGAATATGAATTATTTAGTGTGATTAAATAATATTTATTATTATTATCAACATTCCTCTAAAAAATATTTTTAATTTCTTTTATATTTCATAAGAACAAGAATAATTTCGGTGATTCCAAAGAACACTAATCAATAGTGATCTTGCCATGATATTATCTATACATTTAAACCATTATGCTACATTGATAATTATCTAAAATGAAACTCATTAAATAAAATAAATTTCATTCATGAAGATATCAAATAGATATTGAAAAATACCCTTCTTTCTATCATTTCTTTAAGATATATATAAAATATGTGCTTTAATATATGATCCATATATGAAAATAAAATAAAATAAAATATTGAGGATTAATTTCCAATTAAAAAAATTCTTCCAAAATATATCCTAATCTTGATAAATTCATCCTGAGTGTAGAGGGGTGATTCAATGTGAATCAAAATTTTATTCATTTATATTCATGATCATGTCCAGGAGATTCAAGGACCATTATTTCATCATATTTTTTCTCTTAAATTAATCCCCACCACATTCCATACACATATATCTAATATAAATCACATGAGGACACCAATATTTCAGATGGATAAACTATCTGTGCTAATCGAAACGGATCACAAATATAATCGGTTTATTTTTATAGGAATTTAATTATCAGAATAGGTTTATTACATAGATTTTAGAAAGGGTACATTACATATAAACAGAATAATACATCTTGTATACACTTTCAATGGGCTGATTTGAGGGATTCATATGTTTATAAATATATAGTTATCATCAATAAATGGAGAAATTTTTTCCATATCTCCATCCACTGGGAGACTACACTTTTATCCTTGTCCACTAGAAGATACATAATTATTAATCCCATGTTACTGTACTAATTTTCATCAATCCCAAATTATTCTATACCCTTGAAGGATTTCAAGCCTTATTCCATCCTCTTACAATGGTAGATGATAAAATCATATATGTTAGGATTAATCTATGTCTTTTGTGAACTGAAACACATATTCCTTATATGGGGAAAATACCTCAATTAATTCATCATGTTTTGTCCTTCTTATCACATTAGATGTAACAATATATTAATCATAAATTGTTATAAATTAATTTTCCAATATTTATCAAGATATTGAAATGAATTTTTATAGAGGAAATTTTTCCTAATATATTAAGTAATTTATTTTTTAGAAAAAAAAATCATTAATAAATGAATTTCACATTTTGAGTGAGTAAATTCCATATTAATTATTTTCTAATAGAAAAAATTGTCATGAAATTTTTTTATTCTGGGACATTATATGTCAAATTAGTATATACTTAAAATAATTTTATTAATATTAACCAATGAAAATATATACTATATAAATCCATCATATGATTAGTACATAATATAAATTTTAATAAATCCAATCTAAATAGAAATTAGAAGTGATGGACACTACCAATAAGATCGTATATTATGAATCCCAGTTATTGGAGATTTGAGGGAGGAATCATTACAAGTATTTACAACTGACCAATCCCAATATTATATTCAGTTAGTAATGATTTAGGAAAACATTTTATGGGATATGTTCATGCTTATCGAGATGATGGACCCAACCATGTTCTACTAAACACCGTATGAAAATATCACCATTAGATACATTGTAAATATCGTATAAAATTTTGTAACAAGGGGTGATGTATATTTATTGTATGAGTATATATTTCTATAAATATGTTTTTAATAAAATAACTATTATGATTATTTATATTATTAATAAATTTGAAATTATTAAATGATTAGTGTGAAAAATAATTTTGAAGGTGATATGATAAAATACAATTTTATTTTTGTGAAATATAAAATTTTAATCAAGAAACTCTTTTTCATACTTCATGAAATATGGAAATAAAATAATTTATATTAAAACAATATTAATAACTAATATTTATTAAAATTAATTGATAAAATAATTATATGAAATATATTGTAATTTTCATGGTGTAAAAAAGGTTATTAAAAACAAGTATTCATTATTAAATGGAGATTTTAATTTAAATTTGTAATTCATTATAATAATATTTTGTTTTTGAAAGAATAAATAATATAATTTTTTCATGTTCAAAAAAGCCTACAATGAGTTTTTGTAATTATAAGAGATTGTTTAATTTTTGGTTATAAAATATATACATAATAAACATAAAATATATATTGTTTTATTATAAAAATCCAATATTAATGTAATATGTGAACTATTTGGAATTGAAAAGAAAAAAAATAATTTATCAATTAATATTTATTAGAAATTATTTTATAAATTTCTAAAAACATTATAAATTTTCCATAACCTATATTATATTTTTTGAATTATAATAAATTACTTATGAACCAGACTCAATTGTAGAACACAAATGGATTTATTGTAATGAGTTTGTTTAGTGGGTCCAATAATAATATAACAACTTGATTAATCAATATGTATCAGGAGAAAATTTAGTTTTTCCAAATTATTTATTTTATTAACTATTGATTTAAATAGACAAGTGAAATTTCATGATGGAAGTGGTATCAAAATTCATAAGATAATTTCATATAATATTTGATAATTACATTAATTATGAAATTAGTTTTTATATCCCATGATTTATTCATATTGATATTATCCCTATATGCATTTTTTATCACTTTTTTGGTTAACTGTAATGTGTTTTCAGATATTCAACTTAAAAAATTGATTTTTAGTATCTAATTCTGATATATAAGTTAATTTTTAAATGGAATGTGTGGTTCTTTATTTACATTTTGTTTTGATTATTCTAATTGATAAATGATAACCTACATTTTACATAACACTTACAGAGTGTTTGAGATAACAATAATTTTATTTCATTTCCTTGGGATATGAAGAAGGATTCATGGAATGGTTTTTTCTAAAGAGGCTATTTTGATTTTATTATGTATTATTATTTATTTTTATCCCACGATAAATTTTAGAACTGCTTTTCTATAAAGTTATACGAAAATTCTAAATAGAGATGTTATTTAGGATTTCAAGCATTTTATCAATGTTATTTTTATTAAATCTTACACCGGATTAGGTTTAAAATGGACAGGGTTAATATAGATGGTATTATATGATGTTTTTTAGAAACGTTTTTGACTATATTAATGAAAAAATAGATTTCTTATCATAACCCCAAAATTAAATTTCTGTATATATATTAGAGAACATCAAAAATATTTGTTGAGGTAGAGATTATTTTGTTTTTACGAGAAATACACCCCCTTTTGGATATTAATTGTTTGAGGTGGTTCTCGAACAATGTTATATAGGGGTAATAACTTCAAAAAGGATTTATTGTTCGTGTATCGAACATAACTTAGTGATTTTAATTAAGAATTACTATAAATATATTTTTATACTCCCAGATGATATACATAAAATAATTCATATTTACTTACAAACCATTATGTTGGATTTGAAAATAATGATATCAAAGATGAATAACTTTATATGATTTTGCGCTTTATAATGAAAAAATATTTATTTATTTTATGTGTTACACAATACTTGGGATTATATATTTTTATTTTATATTAATAGTTTTATATGTTAATCTAGTTCTTCATATATTTTAGAAATGGTAGTTATAATGAATAGGGGTATCAATACATATAGCATGTCTACTATGATCATCATGTTAATAAAGAAGTTATTAGAAATGATAATATTATATCTATATTAAGGAAAAATAATCTTTATATAAAATATATCCTTTTCTAGTTGTATAATCCTATTCCTTAGTGAGATTATCTTATGTTGGATCACATTATATGATAGAATCCCCCATTATATTTGATATGACTACCAATCCATTAGATTTTGAGAAATGAATTATGAAATTGGAGATGATATTTATGGCGTTTTTATGTTGTGATAATGAAATTGCTTCAATTGATGTGTATTGTATTATTTTTTAAATTTCATTAATGTTGGTACTTGACAAAAAATACTAGGGAGGTAGATGAAATGGAACTCATGGAATAGAGTGATTTTTTGGATATATTTTTCAACAAATATTTTCCCCATGAGGATTATTCATAAATAAATAAAATATTAAAAACATAAATAAAAAGGTATAATAAATTTTTTCTGAGTATAAGTAAACCATTACAGTTTTAATAATGTATATAACAGCTTACCTATGTAACGTGATGTGTAACATTGACCATTTCATAAGGTCCAAATCCATCTCATCGAATGGCACTAGTGCCTCAATAATTTTTTCATAAAATTAAATTCTGTCATAAGATAGGAATGATGAGATGGATTTATATATCTTACATAATGAGGGTAAATAAATAGAATATGAATTTATATGAGCACCAATATTATTTGAAGTCATCAATGAAGTAGAGGAGGTCAGTGAAATTTACATCATTTAAAAAATGTTTAAAGAACCATCATGGGATCTTCATGATGGGAAAGGGAGTTTCATAGTAGTGTGGTTTTATAGGTAAACATACTCATTAATGGAATGGAATGAAACAAGTTAATTATGTCAAGTTTTTAATATAAGACTAAATGGGTAGATATTGACACCAAATGTCCCAGTATTATAGGAATCCACCACATTAAAGGGAAAGGGTAGAAATCTAAGCTTATTTGATCACCACAACTGATGTTGATGTATGGAATTATGTGGTGGAAGTTACATGAATAAAATAATCATGTATATATAATTAATGATATGATTTAATATATTCACAATCATTTATATCTAAAATATTTGACAAGAAAATTATACATCTACATTTTATTTCTGTTAGGGTTTGTCAGTCAAAAAGTCTAGTGTAAGTCTAACTAAAAGAAGGATATGTTAGGAAGTACCCATTATGACACATCTATATGCTTTATTTTCTATCCATATTCTCACTCTTATGGTTAAATATGATATAATCATAATAATGAATTGTTCTTGAAAATATTATTCCTGAATTTATCATAATAATAAGGGAATAATGTTTTGTAAAGAATGTACTGAGTTACTGGTACATAGATAATTTATTTAATCCTTTTTGTCATATCTATATACATTCATGATAGATCCACTAAATTAATTTATCATGAATGAAATGAAAATTATATATAGGGATTGATAATATAACTATTATAAATGAATACATTGATGTATTTCTTGAGGAATTCCCATGACATTCCCTAGAGTGTAATGTTGAATTTTCAATTTATTTAGTCAGTAATGAAATAATAATATCAATGAATACCTATAGAATTGATGTTTTCAAATTTCATTAAATGAAAAAACATATAGAGGAGTTGGGTGATAATGAATTTATTAACCTTGGTGTTTCCCTATGGGATCCCATCTTTATTATTTTATGAAGAAAGATAGATCTATGAAGATATGTATTGATTATTGAAAAATAAATCCATTTACCATAAATAATATTTATTTACTTTTCTCAAACCGATGACCTATTTTTTGAACATCTATGATACAACTGGTTTTCAATTATTTACCATAATATTGGTGTCATCAACTAATGTTATATAAATATGAAAAAAAATTATATGTCAAATTAGTTTTGGACATCATGAGTAAACAAATAATCAATTTGGATTGACTAATTCGCACTCATTTTTTCTAATCTAATGAACAGAGTATTTGTGGAAAAAATTAATGAATTTTTATGGTATTATATAGTAACATTTTTAAGTATTCTAAAACCTATAAGGACCATGATATTATAACTTAGATCATTAACGAGACTGATAATATTAATGAATAATATGATAAATATTGTAAGATTAAAATTTTTTATTTAAGAAGTTTTTTTTTCATGTCCATATTGTCTCCATTGTTGGATTCTAAGTTGATCTTACAGCCACAAATATAGATAGATACAGACTTACTCTATTATATATGACACATGTATGTAATATAATTGACTAGGAAGTTTTCTATCAGTGATCCATTCAATGTCATTCCTAACAGGAAAACATGTTCACTAATATTACCAGAAAAGGATTTATGTGTGATTGGAGAAAGGAATGTGAAAATATTTCTATGGAATAAATATGATACTAGATACAAACATTGAATTTGACTTTTCCCTCCAGAAATGATGGGTTTTTATGTATTGCAGTGAAAAAAAATTATACTGTTGTGTCCCAATTCAAAATGATAATGTTATACCATATTAATCAATGAATTTTGAGATTCATGAATAGTACTATGAATCACATTACATTTAGTAGGATGTAGTAATATTTTTATTGAGGACATGGATGCATATTCTCTATATTAAATGATATAAAATATACATAGTACATAAGAGCCTAAAATACATATTATCATGTAATGATCTCAAAACTATTCAAATGTGATGGATTAAGAAACTAGAGGATTATAGTTTCTGAATAAACAAGCATACATTGAAATAAAATTGGGCAAAAGATGCATTGACAAGGAAAGATCATTGAATTATGCCGCAAATGTGGATTTAGAGAGATACTATGATCATGGGTAAATTAAATATTGTTATATAAATTACCATTGGTGGGATGAAATCAGTAATTATTCAAATTGTTAAGAGATCCAATTTATTAAAAAACAGTTGAATTTTTCCTATTTATTGATGATATATTTTAGAGTAAAATTAATTATTTAAATGATTGGAAATTAACAGACGACATTAGTTAAGATAGTATTTTGAACTTTCAAATTGTATTATGGGTTATATCTATACTATATTTAAATATATAATTATCATAAGAAAATAATAGATTAGATTTATCTTTTAATCCTATTATAAATATTATGTGTATGTATTCATTGGATTATATTTTTGTGGGATAACATGAACACCAAAGTTGATTATTATTTTTTGAGATAATTGGATTTCCAAATTGGGAATACTGTGAGACAATATCCTAGAGGAGTCAATAATCCAAATATTATTCCTATAATAAAATTTATTTACATTACAATGGGATTTATTAAAAGACTACCCATAACACCTATAAGATGATACAATATGGGTTATCATTGATCACCAAACTAAATCATCACATTTCCTTTCTGTAAGAGAATATATACCTCGTAATTTCCTTGTATTGATATATATTAGTTATTTTAGAAGATATGATGGTGAAAATATTTAAATTATGTCTAATAATGATCCCCATTTTAGATAGAAATAATAGAAAAGTCTTTAATATACCTTGATAATGTTATTTATTTGAGTACTACCTACCATCCTTAAATTAATGGACAACATTAAATCACTATTTAGCCATTATAATAATTTTTTATGTCATTATGACATGAAATTCATTGTATGATGGATCTGTATATACCTTTGGTGATGTTATTTTATAAACATATTTCTCTATTCATGTATTCATATAGAAAATTATGAAGCATTATACGAAATGATATTTCATGTCCAATATTTTATGATAAATCTTGTTAATGTAAACTCATATTTATAGATCATTTTCAAAATACATTGATAATGTTAAGGGCTCTTTATTCACAAATCAATGAAACATTATTTAGGGATAATTAATATTATGATTAGCAGATGAATTTTTTTTAATTCCAAATGGGATATCATGTTTTATTGAATGTGTCTCAATGAATGGGTGTTATAATGATTGGTAATAAAAGAAAAATGAGTCCAAATTACTTATGAACCTTTGACATTTTTCATATAACGGCGAGTTTTCTATATCATATCAAAACTTCATAACTCTCCTAAAGGTACACAATGTATTTTATATATCAAGTATTAAGGGACTAAATGTCAGACCAAATGGATGATATCGAGAATTATAAAATAGATTTGTACCTCAACTTTCATACTATGAAGAAACCATCCATATTCATAAAACTATAGAGAATGTATTGAGCAATCAGATGAATTTTATGGTAAAGGTACATTGGAGAAATCACAAAATTGAGGATGAAATGTGTAAAATATGGGATTTCATGATGAAGAACTACAATCATAAATTTGAGGGGTAATATAAATGAAATTTATTGGAACATTTTTGGGTAATAGAGAATATTTTAATAACCCAAGTGGTTTCTAAATATTTATTTTAGAATATATAATTTTTTTGTCATATTTCAATGCTTACAACAACTGGATGAAATATAATGTGATACTCAATTAAAATATTATATAAACATTACCATTTTAATCAAGAAATATCTTTGAATGTATGAACTGGAATATGAAAATTGTGAAAAATAAATAATTTACCAATATTCATTTCTTAATTATTGATCATAAATAAAAATAATATTACATTTTAGAAAATATAATGTTTTCTAAAAAATTGTATTTTCTTTTAATGTGGATTTTTTCACTCATTGTGATCCAAAATTTAAATTATATTTCAGCACTTTTAGTAAATTTATATTAAAAAATTAACAGGTTTTTTAATTTAGAATATCTAAATTTTCATTGGATTAATTTTTTATATTTTTATTTAATGATAATTTTTTGATAAATAATAAAAAATACTGAAAATTAATTGAAAAAATGAATTTCATTAAAAACCCTTATAAATAAAAATTATATTAATAATTTTTTAATGTTCTATTATTTAAAATATGTATTATAATCTATGCCATGTGAGTCTAATCATATTCATAATGATTTTTTCAATAAAAATATTGTAAATCTTTCAACGTATTATATTTAAAAGCCCTATGCAACATCACATCCATGTAGTTATTATTAAAACCATTATTTCAAATTATATGAATGGAAATTGAAAAAATTTAATACATATTGTAAATAATCATAAATTTTATATCTAATATATTAAAATTAATTTATTACCATAAATAACTTTAAAACTATTATAAATTATTTGGAACAGTTTCGATAATAAGAGGTATAAAAGCCAGTTTCACTTAAATTTATCGCTTAAAATTTACTAGAAATTATATTAAAATATTTTTTATATACATATTTACATCTTATAAAGTCTAATAACATAGAATAATATATTTTTTAGGATTTTCTCAATTTGAAATATTGGGCACACTATTTTCCTTTCCAACAATTTCCATTTTTTCACATACCTCAATTATAAATGGCCAGCAAATCACCTATCTTATTCACACCATCAAACCCTTTTGGTCCTCCCAGTCAATACAAAAATAAAATTCCAAATTCTATAAAATTTTTATCAAAGAATTATTTTTTCATAAATACAATCTAGTATGATTTTTTGTGAAAACATAATGAGTTTACCAAAAGAAGTGGTAATGATGTTTAATGTGAGTTTATATTTTATTTCTTGTTCAATTTCATTCATTAATTATAAAAGAATGATGATATATAAACCTCAATATATTATATATAATGTTATTTTTATTTTCAATGGAATGGTCTATAACCACCCCCACATACATCAAATGTGTTACAAAATCACCATTCATGTGTACGACTGACTACTACCTCACGGGCTGATATAAATAAGTTTTCCTATGCCACATCTAACTATTGGGTATTATTATGTATATACAGTAAATATATGATGTCTATAAAATAATTATACATCTTTTTTAATTATATCAAAATTATTTTATCTTTACATTCCACTTCGTAGGGGATTATATTACATTTTTAATATGTACAAGGGATTACCTCCTTGTGAAGCAATGTTTTCCATTTATAACAAATTAATTACATGGAATTTGATCAAGAAAAGCTAAATTAATATATGTGATATAAATGAAATAACTATTAAATTCATGTACTATTTTATATTCTCATCTAATAATATGCCATTTTCTTTTTGCCATTTCACTCAATTAATGAAGATATCATCGTTCAGGTACATGTGGACTACCAGAATCATGGACTGAAGTCAATATATTAAATCATAACACCACATATATGATATATATATATATGTGTTTATTTAAATTAATAATAGGTTATTTTTTAAATTTAAATGTTTCATAAACCATAGAATATTATAGGCCTTATTTTCATAATGATAATTTATTAATATAAATACTACTCTTTAATATGCAATACATACTACCTCCATGACCATAATATAGTTAATTTATTAATGGAATCATTCATTATGTGATGAAAATGATAAATTATGTATAAATTTTTTAATTATTTCATTATTATCAATTTTTATATGTTTAAATGGAGATATTTTTTACCACAATCAACCTACCAATGTCATTTTTTACACATAATTAAAATATCATCAAATCATCCCATGTAAAAATTATTGAGTATTTGATCACATATATCATGTTCATAATTAAAATTAATGGAATAATAAAGATTATAAATGTTATTAAGTAAGTAAATAATTTTCAAAAGATTATTATTTATTATGATAAAAAACATACATGACTGTTCAGATTCAATGTAATAGAAATTGTCACAATTTCTTATCGTTGAGGAATACTTTAATGATAATCACCAAATATATTTTATATAGTGTTTATACAACCCCTAAGAAATTTAATATACTATTTCATTAATAACTTGAAGAATTTTAAATTTTATTTTTATATATTCCAACCATGGGTATTTTACATGAAAATTTCTATGTGGGAAGACTTATTGTATCATATGACATTAATTTACTGAATTTTAATATTTTATTGAAATAATAAATTTTCGTTGATAATTTTACAATAAATATTATTTATCAATTAAATACTCATACTATTTTTTGATTGATATGATTATTTCCTAAAATATTTGTAACGCCCCGACCCCAGCTACCCAGAGTCGGTGCATTACTTCATAACATTGGCATGATCACAAAAGATCAAGTCTCAAAAGACCGGTTAGTTTAGTAGCCTTGGAAACACTAGATACATTCACAAACATTATATTACATCAAAAAGTAAACAAACTACAATAACATGGTCTTCATAGTCCACACTCATATCCTCACTGACTATTCTTGCAAGTCAGTCATAATAAACTTCTTCACATCCTGGAAAATATTAAAACATTGAAAGGGGTGAGCTCAGATGCTCAGTAAGGATAAAAATATTGTGGAATCTTTTATGAGAAAACATAAGCATTTAAGGCAATGTATAACTAAAAAAAGCCTTATTTAACTTGAACTTCAGCATAATATGGCAAAAGTAAAATAAAATAATGTCATTACTTACTCACAAGGATATTCTACTAGACGAATAATCACATGAAATATCAATAACCACTTTCATAATGAGGGAATGTATAATGCCAGACATTCTGAAACATTTTGTCAAGGCCTCGGCCAAGACGTCTAAAATGACTAAGGCCTCGGCCAAAACCATAAATCAAATTGGGAAAGGGCCTCGGCCAATTCCACGTCTAGTTGTCTCATGAGACCTACCGATGCATCGAGGAGCTATAGCGGGCTCCACCCGTCACATATTAAGTCCAATACATTCCTCAACTGAATAGGTTTAAAAATAACATAAATATTCGTATTAAAACTAGCATACAAAATGTCAACAATTTCTCCATAAACTATGGATGGTATAAAATAACACATCCAGAGTCAAATATTTCACAAAATGTTCAATGGAAGTTTTGTATCATAAATCAGTTTCAATTAAACTTAAAACACATCAAGGGATGTTGACATGGATGAAATCAAAGCTATTTGAGAGAAATATCTCTCCTTTTTGAAATCATTTAAAAGTACCATAATTATAAAATAAAACATTTACTTTGAAAATTCTCTTATAAGCTTTTTAGGAAAGCTTCGACGAAGTTATAATGGCGGAAAATAGCTGCACCCGCCGTATAAGTAAAAAAACATTCTTACCTTAAATTTGTCAAAAAGGTCAAAAAGTGCATTTTTTGGAAAAAGACGGTAAGATTCCTTTTAAAACGTATAAGGGTATAAATGACTTTAACCCATTTTCCATTTAATAGTAAAAATGTGTTTAAAGACATTTTTAAGAAACATGGATGTGGATGATAACGAGGTCCCAGTAGATAATTATGTATAAACAACCTTGGATAATGAAGAGGTTGTAAAGTAAACCCTTACCTTGTACTTTTCCTTGGTTCGAGTAGGTTAACCTCCTGTATAATGGTGAAATAATTGTTATTAAATTATACAAGAATCATATACATTCATATGATATCATATATGATCTTTTAACATTTCTTTGTTAACAATATCTTAGATTTATCGTTGTTTCGGGTGTTAACTTACTCGTTTTCATTTATATGTTTTTTTATGTAAGTCTTTTTTTTCATGGATAGGTTGTATCTTATTCATATAAAGAATGATATCATGCCCTTAAACATTATTTTTAAATCATCAAATCATAATTATACTTGAATGGATGCGATGGAGAATGAATCTCATCGCGTTCCTGGAGACGGTAGTCCGTACGTACGCACGAGCGACAATATCATTATTTTGATATTAAAATAATATATAATTGGATAGTATATCATATATACAGAATCATTATCATGTTATATTTATTATTTACATGAATTACATATCATTATTATACCCATCTAAATAATAATATATTGAATAACAATTACACCACGACGTGGAGACGGTAAGCCGTACGTACGCACGTATGGTGACATGTCATTCAAACGATGGGTAGAATACTGAATATGGTTGTTCCATGTTTATAATAACATCACATTATATAGAAGATTCTGGAGTTATAATTTTAGAATTGAAATAATAAACAAAGATGGAGTGGAAGAAGAAAGAAACTTGAAAGAGGGTGATGAAAATGTTACCTCTTCTTCGGGTTCTTCCTTTTGATTTGATCAAAAGGACTCTTTAGCTTGACTTTCTGACTAAAGTAAAGCTTCTAGGGTGAAGGGAGAGAAGTTGGGAGAGTATTTGGGCAGAGTTTGGCCGAACCAAAAGGCTTGGAAGTGTGAATAAGGTGGTAGAGGTGGGGGCCTTTTATAAGAGGAGAGGAGGGGCTCTTTTGGAAAGATTGAAATGTTACATTATTATACAATGCTTTTAGGATTCTAAAGGTCCCACACTTATATAATTCGTGGATAAGGTGATAAGGGTTTGAAATCTCCTCATCCAATAGGCTTTGGACAACTGTAAGCCTTGGATTTTTCATTATCTTATCATTTTATTTAAATCGTTAAATAATGAGGACATCGCTGCATCATAATGATGTCATAAATATTTTAATTTATTTAATGTATAAAATTTATAAAAAAAATACAATTATGTAGGAAAGCTTTTTAGCTTTCTAATGAATATTTATAGTCAAAATTTGGATCTGTGTAACCCCACTTAAAAACTGTTTTAGTAAAACAACTCATGTTTGTGTCAATTTATTTTTAACATTAAATAAATATATTTTAATGTCATTTTCCAACTAAAGTGGCTCCATGGGGTCCCCAAGTTGACCCATGGGTTGTCTTGGTCGGCCATGACTCATCCAATAGGAGTAGGACAAGTGTCAAGCTCATCTCATATTATTAAAACATAATTTTTATCTTAAACTACACTAATTACCTCTAATCGCGATTAAGAACTTAAAAGTTACTATTCACCAAAAAATTATTTTAATCTCATTGAACCACATTTTACTTCTTAATGACAACCATGTATGTCGGATTTTTGAAAATCAAATCACAGAAGTGGTAATATTTCATTTTAACGAAAAATCATTTTTTAACAACCACTTAGTGGTTTCACTATTCATTAAAAATTGAAGTTTTTCAGAATAAGGCCAAAATTTCACCATAAGCTATAATTGATATTCTGAATTCAAAAATGATGTCTATTTTACAAAATTACCAACATATAAGTTGTATTAATTAATTTTATAATTAATTCCCGCTGTTACAACAAATAGCGTGTTTTTAAGAAACAATTTATATCAAAAGATTGGCAATTGTTTATGTCCAATTTCAATGTTAAATTAATTATAATGACCACCATTGGATAAAATGGTAAAAATATATTCTAACTGTACATTAAACCCACTAAATATTATAATTTATCACTATAAATTATTTTTATTAAATATGTTGTTTTTAAGTATTTTTCACTATTCATAAAAATTTAGAAGTTCTCAGAAAAATACCAAAAATTCAACATAGGCTAATTTCAATATTCCGAATCCAAAAATGAAGTCCATTTTGATAAATAAAATTTATAAAATTTCAAAAAGTAGGTATTACTATTCACAACAGCTAGTTTAATTAGTTGTGGTGTGTGTTAGAGCTCGAGGTTGCGTACAACACACGCTATTGCATTATTCGAAGGGAAACGTACAGTGGAAGCTTGGGGTGTTACATTCTCCCCTCCTTCAAATAATTGTGTCCTCGCAATTTCTAGGGTATTACTGCATAAAAAGACTCGGGTGGTTTTTCATCATAAATTCCTCAGGTTCCCACGTTGCCTCTTCCTTTTTATGATTTCTCCACAAAACCTTCACCAGACGAGTCGTCCGGTTTCTCAGCACCTGCTCCCTCACATCAAGAATCCTGACGGGCTCTTCACAATAGGAATGATCGGGTTCCAGTTCTAATTCCTCATAGGTGAGTACATGAGTTGGGTCAGGCATGTATTTCCTCAACAGAGATACGTGGAACACATCGTGAACTTTGGAGAGACTTGGCGGCATTGCCAATCGGTAAGCTACAGCCCCAATTCATTCTAGAATTTCGAAAGGTCCGATGTACCTGGGACTCAATTTAGCTTTCTTACCAAAACGTATGAATCCCTTCCATGGAGATACCTTCAGGAAAACATGATCACCGACTTGAAATTCCAAATCCTTCCTTCGATTATCGGCATAGCTCTTCTGCCTACTTTGAGCTGCTTTGATGTGATTTTGGATTACTTTCACCTTTTCCACCGTTTCCTCCACCAGTTCTGGGCCTACATGTTTTCTTTCACCAACGTCATCCCAACAGGTTGGTGTACGACATCTCTTTCCGTATAACGCTTCATATGGTTCCATCTGAATACTCGAATGGAAGCTATTGTTATAGGAAAATTCTACCAGTGGTAAATATTGATCCCACATACCCTGAAAGTCAAGAGAGAATGATCTCAACATGTCTTCTAAGGTTTGAATAGTCCGTTTTGATTGTGCATCTATTTGAGGGTGATAGGCAGTGCTCAAACGAAGTTCAGTATCCAAGGCCTTTTGAAGACTTTTCCAGAATCTTGAAGTAAAACGAGGATCGCGATCAGAAACAATCGATAGGGGTACTCCATGAAGTCTTACAACTTCATTAATATATAGTCTTGCTAGACGTTCAAGTGGTAGATCCTCCCGTATAGCCAGAAAATGTGCTGACTTAGTATGTCGATCAACAATAACCCATATTGCATCATTCCTTCTAAGAGTCTTTGGCAGTCCCATGAAAAATTCCATCGTAATATTATCCCATTTCCACTCAGGTATGGGAAGAGGTTGCAATACTCCACCAGGATGTTTCCTTCCAGCTTTCACTTGTTGACAAACCATACACCTCGACACAAAATCAGCAATCTCCCTCTTCATATTGTCCCACCAAAAATGTTCCTTCAAATATCTATACATTTTGGTGCTCCCAGGGTGTATAGATAAGTTGGAACTATTAGCATCATTCAGCAATTCCCTTTTTAGATCAGGTATATCGGGAACACAAATTCTCTTCCCGAATTTCAAATTTCCATCCTTATACACAAAGTGCCTCAATCTTCCATCATTCACAAGATTTATCTTCTTCTGAAATTCTTCATCATTGGTCTGAGAACTCTTAATCCTTTCTAGTAATGATGGTTTGGCAACCATTTGAAAAAGCATTGATGTTTCACCTTCCCTAGTTATTCCCATGTCAATCTTCACTAGATCCAAGAAAATTGGATCCCTTTCAATTCTCATCACATTCAAAACTCCAAGGTCTTTTCTACTCAAATCATCTGCCACCTTGTTTGCCTTCCCCGGGTGGTAATGTATCGTGCAATCATAATCCTTGAGTAGTTCAAGCCATCGCCTTTGCCTCATGTTGAGTTCTTTTTGTGTGAAAATATACTTCAAACTCTTGTGATCAGTATAAATCTCACAATTTTCACCATAGAGGTAATGTCTCCATATCATTAAAGCAAAGATCACAGCTGCTAACTAAAGATCATGAGTAGGATAGTTTTTATCATGAATTTTTAGTTGTCGTGATGCATAGGAAATGACCATATCATTCTGCATAAGGACACAACCGAGTCCTTTCTTCGATGCATCACTATAAATAACAAACCCATCATTCCCCGAGGGTAGAGTCAATACAGGGGCATTGACTAATCTTCTCTTTAGTTCTTTAAAAAATTCTTCACACACTTTTTTCCAGACAAATTTAATCCCATTACGTGTGAGCTTTGTCAATGGGTTAGCCAATCTGGAAAAATTCTGGACGAAACGTCGATAATAACCTGCTAAACCAATAAAACTGCGTACCTCAGTTATACTTGTCGGTGCTGGTCATTCTTGGATTTCCTTGGTTTTAGAAGGATCAATATAAATTCCATCCTTAGAGAAAATATGGCCAAGAAAATAAATCTCATGAAGCCAGAATTCACACTTGCTAAATTTCCCATATAATTCATGTCTTCTAAGAGTCTTCAGGATAATGCGTAAGTGATTTTCATGATCTTCTTGGCTTTTGGAGTATACCAAGATATCATCAATAAATACCACTAAAAATTCATAAAGATATTCCTTGAAAACTCTATTCATTAGATCCATGAAAACAGAGGGTGCCTTAGTAAATCCAAAAGGAATTACTGTAAACCCGTAATGCCCGTACATTGTTCGAAATGCTGTCTTTGGAACGTCTTCCTTCTTCACACACAACTGATGGTATCCAGACCGAAGGTCAATCTTCGAAAAGTATTGAGCTCCATGCAGTTGGTCAAACAAATCATCAATGCGAGGTAGGGGATACTTATTCTTTATTGTTATAGCATTGATCTCCCTATAATCAATGCACAACCTCATAGATCCATCTTTCTTCTTAACAAAAAGAACAGGGGCTCCCCAAGGAGAAACACTAGGGTGAATAAATCCCTTATTACTCAATTCCTATAGTTGTTTCTTTAGTTCAACTAATTCCACAGTGGCCATTCTATAAGGGGTCTTCGATATGGGCCTTGATCCAGGAATTAAATCAATGGAAAACTCAACTTCTCGTTCTGGAGGATGTCCAGGTAAATCTTCCGGAAACACATCAACATATTATCTCACAATATTTACATCCTCTATTTGAATATTCCTTTCCTCATCCTCAGTAATTTCCTTCTCTTCCTCCCCAATAATTGAATTTAGTTGAGCTACTGGGGGTGGATCTAGATAAGAATTATGTGGCGACGATTCTGGTCTAAAGATAAGGTGTTCCTTATCATCATCATCAAGAATCGTAACCTCTTTCCTCTTAAAATAAATTTTTGCATCATGGTCCGAAAGCCAATCCATACCGAGGATTATATCAAATTCAATCAAGGGTATGACGATGAGATCAGCAGGTAACGAACATTTAGGTGCTTTAATGGGAACTAATCGACAAAACTTTGTTGCAACAATACTTCCCTTAGGGGTTTTGACCGACAACTCCCTTGTTAAATCAAATTGGAAATATCAAATTTTCTTAGCAAACTGGGAAGATATGAAACAATGCGATGATCTAGAATCAAATAATGCATTTGCTAAACTTGAGGAAACCATTAAATTACCTGCCACCATGTCTTTCGGAGCTTCCACCTCAGCAGTAGTGATAGCATAAGCCTGGCCTTGATCCCTTGTCCTCTTCTGAGTTAAGTTCCCCTAACGCTTAGGACATTAATTTGCATAATGTCCCTTCTCTCTACAATTATAACATTCCACTTTGACAACCACTTTCTTTCCCTTGCATTCATGAGCTTGGTGGCCTTTTTCACCACACTTGTAACATACTCCCTTTCCTTTTAGACAGGCACCAGGGTGCTTCCTACCACAATTATCACAGGGTGGAAATTCATTTCTACCCTTCTTTCCTGTTTCCTTATTTCCTTTCCCAGAGTTTTCAGCGGATCTCTTCTTATCTTGCTTTGATTTAAAGTCATAAGAGTTAGAGAATTCCTTTTCCGTCTTGATAGCGCACGAGACAATACCATCATATGAAGAGAAGGTTTGTGATACTAAAGCTCGACAGAGAAATGGTTTCAACCCATAAAAGAAACGATCAGTCTTACTTCTTGGGTTACGTATGTAATCTGCAGCATACCTTGCTAACCTTGTAAAGTTAGCCTCATACTTTGCGACATTCTCATCCTCCTTCTGCCTTAGACTCAGAAATTGCCTTTCCATATCCGCTCGATGGTCTCGAGGAAAGTATTTTTCTAAGAACATCTCTTTGAACTCCTGCCATTCCATGTTTGTTAATTCATCATCTTCCTTTGTGTTTTGAATTAGTGACCACCATTGATCGGCATCTCCAGTGAGGTGGTAAACTGCCATGACAACATTCTCCCTTTCACTACTCCCCATGGCATGGAATATTTTCTCTAAGGAATTTATCCATTGCTCAGCTACTATAGGATTTGTACTCCCATTGAAGGTTGGCGGTTGTTGCCTCATGAAACAGTCTAGCATTGATCCTCCACGTTGCGGATCAGGGTGCTCCATACGAGTAAGGTTGTTATTCATAACCTGCGTGAGTTATCCCAGTACGGTGAGAAGCTGATCAGCACCAGTTGTATCACTAGCTCCATCATAATTATCCTGAGCAGGAGGGAAATCCCTACACGGAGTGCGTGCATTGATACGGTTTCCATTCCTTCCACTAGGCGCCATTTCTAAATAATGGCATAAACTAGATTAGTTCATGAATCAAAATACATAATTCCATACTTGTAAAACACTTAACATAAATTGAACTAATTATGGATATAATCCATAATTATAAAAATGATTTCTTTCAGGAAGTATATACTCGTAACCCTTCATAGTGGTTTGTAAAGAAAATTGGAATTATCCAATGAATATCCCCCGGGAGTGTCGTAACCAAGAGTGCAGCAAGGCCCGTTGTCGTGCACCAGTTCCCGTTCGAGTCTAGCTCAAAGCAGTGTTTTCGGGTTTTACCCCTAGGTACATCTGTGCCAGAGCCGCCTCTACCTGCTCGTATCCAGACAGGGATGTATTGCTCGAAAAACTCACAACATCTCTACAATACCAAAATTCTAGGAAGTTCTTCTATACTAATCCTCAAAGTCTATCTTCGGGATATGTGCTCTAATCAGAGTTTATCTAAATCTAGCTTCCAAGGTTATTACTAAACTGCCTCTGATGCCAACTGTAACGCCCCGACCCCAGCTACCCAGAGTCGGTGCATTACTTCATAACATTGGCATGATCACAAAAGATCAAGTCTCGAAAGACCGATTAGTTCATTAGCCTTGGAAACACTAGATACGTTCATAAACATTACATTACATCAAAAAGTAAACAAACTACAATAACATGGTCTTCATAGTCCACACTCATATCCTCACTGACTATTCTTGCAAGTCAGTCATAATACACTTCTTCACATCCTGGAAAATATTAAAACATTGAAAGGGGTGAGTTCAGATGCTCATTAAGGATAACAATATTGCGGATACTTTTATAAGAGAACATAAGCATTTAAGGCAATGTATAACTAAAACAAAAGCCTTATTGAACTTGAACTTTAGCATAATATGGAAAAAGTAAAATAAAATAATGCCATTACTTACTCGCATGGATATTCTACTAGACGAATAATCAAATGAAATATCAATAACCACTTTCATAATGAGGTAATGTATAATGCCAGACATTCTGAAACATTTTGTCAAGGCCTCGTCCAAGACGTCTAAAATGACTAAGGCCTCGGCCAAAACCATAAATCAAATTGGGAAAGGGCCTCGGCCAATTCCACGTCTAGTTGTCTCATGAGACATACCTATGCATCGAGGAGCTATAGCGGGCTCCACCCGTCACATATTAAGTCCAATACATTCCTCATATGAATAGGTTTAAACATAACATAAATATTCGTATTAAAACTAGCATAAGAAATGTCAACAATTTATCCATAAACTATGGATGGTATAAAATAACACATCCACAATCAAATATTTCACAAAATGTTCAATGGAAGTTTTGTATCATAAATCAATTTCAATTAAACTTAAAACCCATCAAGGGATGTTAACATGGATGAAATCAAAGCTATTTGAGAGAAATATATCTCCTTTTTGAAATAATTTAAAAGTCCCATAATTATAAAATAATACATTTACTTTGAAAATTTTCTTATAAGCATGTTAGGGATGCTTCGACGACGTTATAATGGCGGAAAATAGCCACACCCGCCGTATAAGTAAAAAAACATTCTTACCTTAAATTTGTCAAAAAGGTCAAAAAGTACATTGTTTGGAAAACGACGGTAAGATTCCATTCAAAAACATATAAGGGTATAAATTACTTTAACCCATTTTCCATTTAATAGTAAAAATGTTTTGAAAGACATTTTTAAGAAACATGGATGTGGATGATAACGAGGTCCCAGTAGATAATTATGTATAAACAACCTTGGATAATGAAGAGGTTGTGAAGTAAACTCTTACCTTGTACTTTTCCTTGGTTGGGGTAGGTTAACCTCCTGTATAATGGTGTAATAATTGTTATTAAATTATAAAAGTATCATATACATTCATATGGTATAATATATTATCTTTTAACATTGCTTTGTTATCAATATCTTAGATTTATCGTTGTTTCGGGTGTTAACTTACTCGTTTTCTTTTATATGTTTTGTTACGTAAGTCTTGTTTTTCATGGATAGGTTGTATCTTATTCATATCCATAATGATATCATGTCCTTTAAAATTATTTTTAAATCATCAAATGATAATTATACTTGAATGGATACGACGGAGAATTAATCTCATCGCGTTCGTGGAGACGGTAGTCCGTACGTACACACGAGCGACAATATCATTATTTTAATATTAAAATAATATATAATTGGATAGTATATCATATATACAGAATCATTATCATGTTATATTTATTATTTACATGAATTACATATCATTATTATACCCATCTAAATAATAATATATTGAATAACAATTACACCACGACGTGGAGACGGTAAGCCGTACGTAAGCACGTATGGTGACATGTCATTAAAACGACGGGTAGAATACTAAATATGGTTGTTCCATATTTATAATAACATCACAGTATATAGAATATACTGGAGTTATAATTTTAGAATTGAAATAATAAACAAAGATGGAGTGGAAGAAGAAAGAAACTTGAAAGAGGGTGATGAAAATGTTACCTCTTCTTCGGGTTCTTCCTTTTGTTTTGATCAAAAGGACTCCATAGGATGGCTTTAGGACTAAAGTAAAGATTCTAGGATGAAGGTAGAGAAGTTGGGAGAGTATTTGGGCAGAGGTTGGCCGAACCAAAAGGCTTGGAAGTGTGAATAAGGTGGTAGAGGTGGGGGCCTTTTATAAGAGGAGAGGAGGGGCTCTTTTGGAAAGATTGAAATGTTACATTATTATACAATGATTTTAGGATTATAAATGTCCCACACTTATATAATTCGTGGATAAGGTGATAAGGGTTCGAAATATCCTCATCCAATAGGCTTTGGACAAGTGTAAGCCTTGGATTTTGCATTATCTTCTCATTTTATTTAAATCGTTAAATAATGAGGTCATCGCTGCATTATAATGATGTCATAAATAATTTATTTTATATAATGTCTAAAAATTATAAAAAAAATACTATGATGTAGGAAATCTTTTTTTCTTTCTAATTAATATTTATAGTCAAAATTTGGATCTGTGTAACCCCACTTAAAAACTGTTTTAGTAAAACAACTCATGTTTGTGTCAATTTAATTATAACATTAAATTAATATATATTAATGTCATTTTCCAACTAAAGTGGCTCCATGGGGTCCCCAAGTTGACCCATGGGTTTTCTTTGTCGGCCATGACTCATAAAATAGGAGTAGGACAAGTTTCAAGATCATCTCATATTGTTAAAACATTATTTTTACCTTAAACTACACTAATTACCTCTAATCGCGATTAAGAACTTAAAAGTTACTATTCACCAAAAAATTATTTTAATCTCATTGAACCACATTTTACATTTAATGACAAACATGTATGTCGGATTTTTGAAAATCAAATCACAGAAGTGGTAATATTTCATTTTAACGAAAAATCAGTTTTTAACAACCACTTAGTGGTTTCACTATTCATCAAAAATTGAAGTTTTTCAGAATAAGGCCAAAATTTCACCCTAAGATATATTTGATATTCCGAATTCAAAAATGATGTCTATTTTACAAAATTCCAAACATATAAGTTGTATTAATTAATTTTATAATTAATTCCCGCTGTTACAACAAATAGCGTGTTTTTAAAAACAATTTATATCAAAAGATTGGCAATTGTTTATGTCCAATTTCAATGTTAAATTAATTATAATGACCACCATTGGATAAAATGGTTAAAATATATTCTAATTATACTTTAAAACCACAAAATATTATAATTTATCACTATAAATTATTTTTATTAAAAAAGTTGTTTTTAAGTATTTTTCACTATTCATAAAAATTTAGAAGTTCTCAGAAAAATACCAAAAATTCAACATAGGCTAATTTCAATATTCCGAATCCAAAAATGAATTCCATTTTGATAAATAAAATTTATAAAATTTCAAAAAGTAGGAATTACTATTCACAACGGCTAGTTTAATTAGTTGTGGTGTGTGTTAGAGCTCGAGGTTGCGTACAACACACGCTATTGCATTATTCGAAGGGAATCGTACAGTAGAAGCTTGGGGTGTTACAATATTAACCATTTTTAAGAAGATTATAATGTGAAGGTATTCTGATAAACTTTAGAAACGTTGATAATTTTGTATCAATTTCTCAATATATATATTTTTTGATTATTAATTTTATTCATGGTTTAAATTAATTATAAAATATATAAGGAATTCATTGGAAATAAAGTGAATGGTGTTTCCAATAATTATATTTCACCTTAATTCATTGGTAGTTCACATGAGATAAAACAATTGCCAAATTAAATTTGGTTCCACAAATAGTTTTTGAACATTATTTTAAAGGTTTTTGATTGTAGATTAATCATGATTCCTGATACCATTATATAAAATAGTTGCACATTTCCATCATTAAGATCTTATTTATTATTATCCTTGATATTTTTTATAGTGATATTATAATAAAGTGTATTTCATTACCAATATATTGATTAAGTGACAAGTGTTTTATTTTAGTTTCCTTGCCAAAATTATTTTATATTATCTAATTACGATAAGAATGTTATTGATTAAATTGATTTTTTGTATACATTTACCTTAACATTAGGATTATTCTTATCGTTTCATGATATATTCCATTGTACCAAATACATATTCACCAATAGTGCAACCCATATTTGGGTCTCTCCCTGTTATATGATAATAAATTTTTTAATGTATTATATAGGATTTAGTATATCTCAGTTTTTATGTATTATTTTTTCTATTCCACTCAGAATGATTAAATGGTATCATGTATGTATCTGGTTCTCTGACACTATGAAACTAATAGGTACAGTAGGATTTAAATGATTGTAAATATGGAAATATAATAAAATCATACAGTGGCATAATGTTGGTAGTGTCCAGGTTATTACAGACTTAATTTTTATATTAATTTCTCTATTAATGTTTTTCAATAGATACATTAATAATGTTATAACATTATTCATCAAGATAAATAATATTTAGTTTATTAGTTGAACAAAATGTTGTTTTCAAATTTAAATTTAGATTATCCCTAACTGAGGATTATAATAACAGTTTAATATTAATAAACATGGTATGAGGTTTATGTACATTTTATTACATAGTGGTTTCCTCCATCCAATTATATTCAGCACATGAGTTAATTGAGTCTTGAAACATATCAAACAGAAGAATAATTTTACGAGCCACATAGTCATCCACTATATGAAATGAAATTGAAATATATCAATAAAATTAACATCATTAAGATTATTTCATATAGTATTGATCATAACAAATACATTAGGTAACATAATAAAAAAATCAACAATTAATAATGATTTAAATAAGAGATAATTATAGAATCAACGTAGCATTTACCCATGAAATAGTAACTTGACATTATGAATAGTAATATGAACATTATGAATTTAAAATCCGATGAATTAATTATAACCTTTCCTGTGTTTTTACAAAAAAATATGTATAAATATTATAAATGAATGTATGATAGAATTATAACATGGTATATGTAAATGAAAATTTTAAAAATTATTAATTAAGTTCTAGTATTGTCGAATATTAATAAATAATTAATTACAATTTTTTAATTAATAAAATTATTGAAAATTAAATTCATTTCAATAAAGTGTATTCAAATATTTAATTTTTGTTTTCTTATGTTTTTAATATAATTTTATCGATCCTTAGTTTTTTTGAATGTTTTATAAATACAGTTATAGATATAAAGTCTGTATTTTTTTAGTAAATGAGGGTTTTAATTTATAATTATGTTTATCCTATTTACTAATCTAGTTTCATAAAATTGAGTAACTTATTTAATTATTCATGTCAAAAATGATTTTTATTATTTTTTTGGTATTTTTCTACAAAGTGTGATGATATTGTGAATTATATAGAATGATAATTTATGATAAATGCTATTTATCTGAATTGTGGAGTTGTAGATAATGTATTTCAGATGTAGGGACATTTGTTTCAACTCACATGAACTTATTACTAAAATTATCAACAAGATTCAACACTATTTCTTCATCTTGAGAAAAAAATTAAAATAATGAATAACATAGAAAAAATCACTCCACTCCCCCACTATATATAATACCCCTCTAACAATCCAATCATCACAACTATAAGCCATAAATAGTGAAAGAATAATAATAAAACTTCTTACATATTCTCTCCCCACATCTACGACCACTTACTCTCTCAAAAGACCAATACCCCTTCCCTAATAGAGGTTCTAAAGGACAATAATTCAAGACATGAATCCTCTTCATTTTTATTTTCATTTCATTTCAATTCATATTAATTACTTATCATCTACCCCACCACATATATTAAAATGATCATGTAAAATATTCAATCATCTATATAATGTAATGATATCATGTTAATGTAATATTCATTGTCCACCTCCTCTTTCTCTCTATATTTTATTTTAAGAATGATATCATCATCTGAGAGGTACTAAATTACAATCTTCATCGATGAAAATCATTTTTTATTACATTGGGCCTTCAAGTCTACTCATGAAAAAATTTAAATTGTTGAAACAAATTATAAAATATGTAATATATCTTATTTATGTTTCTGGAACAATTTTTTATGAATTATATAAAATAATAGAATGAAACTTGTTCATTGTGATCTAAAAACTCAAAAAATTATTCTAAAAGATTATCAATAACATGTTATCAAATTATTTTTCATTAAATATGAAGTAATTGTAATACATAATAAAAATTAGTCATATGAATTTTCATTAATAACATACACTTAAAATAATAACTCAAAATCATTGGTTTTATAAATATTATGGCGGATTAAACTGCAATAAGACGGTTCTACGTTGTTTTCAAAAACCCACAGGTAAACATTGTGTTCAAATCCAATATGTAGCGGATTATTCTATGTAAGGGTAGTTTCTAATAATTTTTGTAGATACTATATTTAGTGGTGGGTTTAATGGTTTTATCAATTGTTTTATGTGGTGGAATATGGAATGTATTTGGTGGCAGTTTTAACCTTCTATAGATATTTGGCTTTTTTTCATGTAAACCACCGCAAAAACTAAAAAAACCACCACAATATTATATTGAATCATATTTTAGTTGTGGTTTAAACGAGAACTATATGTAAATTTTCAAAAAAGAACCTACATTACATTTTTTAGTCCCAATACGCTGAAAAAAAAACAGATGGAGAGAATATATAACCCATGGTATGCACACATCAAATGTAAGCATAAATAAATATGTCATGTGAGAGTCTATTTCACTTTATAAAACCACACCAAAAATCCAAAACAAAAAAAAAATACAAAATGGTAAACCCAGTATTAAATCCACTTTAGGATAAAATACCAATGAATATGTTTTTTAAAAATGAAATGCACACTTGTAATTTTAGAAAAAATGTAAAATGTAGAATGAACCCTTTAAAAACAACGAAATTTATTTTATTTGTACCATTTACCAACTTTTACAATGTTAAATCCTATCATGTATGAAAAACCGTTCCCAAATAAAAATATATACCATATAAATCTTCATATTAACCCAAAAACCATATTGAAAATCCAAAATCACTGGAAAATTTTTTTAAATGTAAATTAATTAAAAACACCTACCTCGAATGGTTGAACCATGTTGTTTTCAAAAAAATATTCCAGAAAGTAAAGCATATGAGGGTTATAAAATACTGGAAACTCAAATCACTATATCAGTGTACTAGTATCCTAGAAAATAAACTCAACCAGTCCGCTGGGTTTAGAGGAATGTGTAGAGGACGATATAGAACCAATAGAAGGATAAGAGAAGATCATTATTTTTGAATCATGTAATGAATAAAAAATAAACAAAACATGAAACCACCATATAGGTGCATAGAATAATGGGAGAGACCAATTTGATGTTTTTGGGATGATTGTAATGAATGGGGAGGCTCTGGGTGTAATCCCTATATTAAAAAATATAATGGTAAAACATTATTCTACGGTTAGCCCACCCACTTTTCTAAACTGCACAGAAAAAATGCAGATAAGAGGAGGGAGACTCATAGGGTATTATGACTGTTAATATAGATTATGATTTATAGGTATATGTGAACACAATGTAATACTTATTAAAATATTAGATACTATTTTGGTGGGAAATGGTGATAAGGATATGAATCGTGAATGATGATGTAATATGATTGATGTAACACTATGAGTTGATACATATTAATGTGATTATGTAACATAAATTTGAATTTGGTTGAGGTCTTATAGGATTTATGTAACAACAATTTGAATGATATACACAAACATGTATAGGCTTGCAGTAAAAATATAATATATGAA
The DNA here is from genome assembly GCA_963277665.1 of Viscum album. Classification (NCBI taxonomy): domain Eukaryota; kingdom Viridiplantae; phylum Streptophyta; class Magnoliopsida; order Santalales; family Viscaceae; genus Viscum; species Viscum album. The sequence goes on from OY728150.1 coordinate 1,957,766,142, forward strand.
AACTTTTTAAATAAGAGAAAATTTATAACCGTAATGTTTGAAATATATCTTTTTGGATTCAATCAAGAATGAAATTACAAAAAGGTAATACTATAAAAGTTTTGGAAATTTATTTTTCCTGATGTTAAAATAATATATAATATGGTTTTCACTAAATGGAACTAATACAGTTAAAAGATGTCTATTTTAATCAACTTTAATCTTATATTTCTATGAATGAATGACTATCACAATAGTCTCAAAATTTATTCAGCCTCCTTAACATTGGGAAATCATAAAAATGTTAGGTCATAAAAATGATAGGTGAATAATATGTTCCACACATAAAACATGAAAAAATAATCTCTTTACATATTATTCTAAAAAATAAGAAACACCACTAATCACTATCTGATGATGAACATAGTTAATCACATGTATGAAATTTTTTTTGAAAATTATATAATGTTTTGTATTTATTTTTAATCTTAAATATAATATATATTTATGAAAAAATGTTTTTTAAAGCTTTTTATTTACCTTCTCAACACCATTCATCGATTCAATACCACATGGGAATTTTTTGGTTGACTTTCAATATAAATAAATAAACTCTTTCTCCAATGAAGTTATATTAGCTCCGAGTTCAAGAATTGTGTTTTTTAGAGAGAAAAACTCTCTCTGAGCATCATTGGGTAGTGGGTGAGAACATCCTTGAGTAGATACGGTGAAAATCCTTAATGTTATGCCAAATTCCTCACATGGTAATTTTCACAAACCCAACCCACACACACAATAATGATACTATTTCCCAAGGACATTACTATCTGGGTCATCTAGGGAAACTGAGTAGGAAAACATAGGAATTTCATCTGATTGTTTTGTAATGTTTTCCTTTAAATAAATAATCGATCATATTATAAGAATTATATATTAACATAGTGAAAATAGATAATATAATATTATAAAAAATTGAATTCATACCACTACTTGTTTGGCAGGCCCATTATCAAAACTCCCATTAAATTTTTTATTAATATACAAGAAAACATTTTTTCAAGATTCATGGTTCCCTAATTTGTGTAATTATAATATATGATAATAAATAAGCTATTTAATATATTAAACTGGTAATATTTTCTTATAAATATTTAACATAATGAAAATATTACTAGAGTCTATTTGTTTCTAGAAAAATTCTTTGACCCCGCAGTGTGAGGGGTGATTTGTTTAGCACGAATAAATGTATTATACCTTAAAAGATCCTGAAATAAATAAATTTTAATTTAGTATTTATGCATGCAATTTCTTTTTCTTTTAATAAACATTTATTAATGTAAAATGTCGTTAATATAAATATAATAATTTAAATACCAGGTGCTTCTCATCATGATTTCTATCAATAAAAATATTACATTTATCCCTAGAGACCTTATTGGGTACCTATTCATTCATTTGTGGTGATCTCAACAATATATTGTAGGCTTCGTTCCAAAATCTCCATTTAAAATACTTCCATTTCTTGCCCAAAAGTTTCAATTTCCACATTTGTGCTAGCATATCAGAAATGTTTATATGGAAAAACATATGTGCACAGACATTAATTTAAAAAATATTATCATTTAATAATATAATTTCATTAAATTACACAATAATTTATATAAAAAACATTTTTTGTCAAAAAAAATTTCAACTTTCCATGATACCTCTAATAATCTTATATAATGGCATGGGTAACTAGCTCCCCCAATAGTTGGAGAATAATCATTCAATGTAATCCTATGAAATAATCTTTACAGACCCCATATGGATCAAATGGGACTTCTATATTTAGTCTAGTGAGATTTACTAAAACAAAACATTTCATATTTTCATCCATAGTAACATTGCTTCCATATTCTATGAATTAAATGAATAAGTATAAAAGAGTGCAATAGATTTATTCATATTAAAATTTGTTCATATAAAAGACACACTCAAATATCCCCATGAATAAATAAGAGTGGCATCTGTATCCCTCACAAGTGAGGCTTTTGAATGGGGAGTCATTGAGTGAGTTCTCGATAGAACACCGACAGAAGGTGTGAGAGACATTACATTAGGGAATGTAGTCGGTATCTCTAATACTCTAGGGAGGGAGACAAATGGATCATCATCTCCAGGTTTGGTCAATGAAACATCGATTGATTGTCAAATTTCATCAATATAATGATTCATCCTTATAAATAATTTCATTTAATCAAATAAAATTATGCTCACAACAAATATTTGAAAAATTTACTGTAGAAAAATATAAATAATGACATATGGGTAGTACTAACAAAAAATATGCATAAAAATGATAATCAATAACTACCCAAATAACATAAGTATCTGATAATTTAATGTATAAATTCACATGTAATCCTTTTCTCCTTCAATAATGTTAGTTTATTTGACCATCATTACTTCATCTATATCATCCACCCATTCAAGACTAATTTTTTCAACATAATGATAGAGGAATAAGTCTACTTGTTATTGTTGATGGGATTCAATGTCAAAGTTCAAATAAACCAATTAATGACTCATATTTTACACGTCTCTTTGTTTTATATGAGAAAATACACTCCATTCAGCAATTACAACATTCACATAATATACCACTTTCACATCCAATGATAATATATATTGATCATGTAGTTCACAACCACCCACATCCATCATGTGAGAGAAGTTAACATATATAAATTTAAATGAATCTCTTTGAAACCCATTGATAATATCCACCGAGTTGAATTTATGTAAAACAAATGAAATATGACTGCGGTAGTTTAATTTGATAATATCAGTCAAATTTTTATATTATTGCTCATCAAAAAATGTAAATATGCAACTATTTAAAGTTTTCAAACCCTCTTCCTAATCCACTTTATAGAATGTGATATCATTTCATTGTAAGAATCATATATTATAAATCTATTCAAATTTCAATCATGTATTCTTGAATCATATCCCTAATAAGTATACAAGCCTTAGAAGGCACATGTATTTTTGTATAATTTATGCCACAATTGTTAAAATAATTTTTTATAAGACAAAAAGGGCCAAGTATATTTTCATTAGAAAATGCATCACATTACAATTTAAATATCATATACATAGCCTTATCTATATTTCCACATAATCATTTGATATAATATGAATTTAGAAGTAAATAATGCTTGTAATATTTCAAGCATACACTATACAACTCTTGATTTCCATCATCAACTAAACCCTAAAACGCATCTGTATTCTTAGTTATGTTTTCTCTTACATTAGTTGTAATGACTGGATGAATTATAAATGGAAATTAAATTATTAATTTTTGACATAATAATGATCTACTAAGTGCATTGTGACATTTATCATATGTTTTTCAATTCTATGTTTGGAATTTTGAATATCTGACTAACACGGTTTTAATCAGTTCGTTATTTGGAGTCCAAGAAGAAAAAGTTAATGTTGTTGTGTATAGTAACCTACCATTATTAATTGTAACATAACCTTATTAATAGTAGTATATAAAAATTAATACTAACCATTTATATATATCTATAAAAATATTATTCAATTGAAAGTTTGATTTACCTATATTTTAGAATATGTAAATAAATGTATTCAAATTAGTATTTTTAAAATAAATTATGAGTTTAATGAAATATAAAATTAATCATAAATTATTTGTTAAAATAAATGGAACACATTTTTTGTTTATAAAAATATATAAATGGTTCAGAGTAATTTTATAGATTTTACAGAAATACATGAATTTTTTATTAATTGTAAAATTCGGTAATTTACCATATATATAAATTATAAGCTAAATGGACTATTCCAAGAATCATGGATGATGTTACCAACATTGTTTTGAATTCACATGACCTATTTAATATTTTTTCTCTTGTAATCAGCACTATTTATGTTCTTGAGATTAACTAATAAACATATGATTAATATTGTTTGGAAATCCCTCCTCCCCCCCACTGTAACCCCCCCCCTCCCCCATCAGTCCCTCTTCTCCTCACATCACTGAAGCACAGTTCCTTACCAATATTCTACCCAAATCACTCCCCAAGATCCTGACCCACATCTAAATTTCACTGGTCTATTAAAAAATAAAAAAAACTTCTCGCATAAAGTGGTTGTTAAAGAATATATACTCAAGAGGGATACTCCTTTTTCCGACTCTTTCATTTCTTTTATGTTTTTTTTGTTTTCTTATTTACTTTCTCACCTCCCTTCCCCAAAATGTTATGATAATCACACTAACATTAATTCAATGGGAATATATTCTGAAAATGGGATAATACATTACCTTCTCTCCTTTCCCCACCATTTATTAGTATGTAATGAATACATTGTATGAGATGTGTTAATTTAAAACATTCAAGGACAACAGTTTATCAATGTCTATTATCATCATTAATTTTTTTCATGAAACCATTTTTCTTATGGTAAAAAGAGATTATTATATATATAATATATCCTAGTTATTTTTTTAATCCATTTGTACCAATGTAATTAATGTAAAATGGAAAAAATAATAATTGTAATCAAACCCACTGATTAACCAAAAGGATTTTCACTATGGTTTTATATGATAATTCATATGCACTACCAATTATCAAATGAATTTTTTATACCATGTAATCTCATGGATGATCACTAATAACACAAAAATAAAATTAGTTACAACCACTTTCATCATACATTTTATCCTAACATGATTATTAGAAAACTAATCCTGAAACCCAAGAAAACAAATGGTCACAAACAATGAAATTAAACAGCATAAAACATTAAAAAGAAAATTAATGAATATGAAATAGTTAGAATAAATCATTTATATATAAAATAGGTTATTTAATTATTACTTTATGTACACATTTTTATATTCCTATCAATAATTTAATGTAATTATCACCATCATTTATATGGTAAGGGATCCTCTCCAATTCACTATTAATGAAGATGCCCTGTATGCTATGTCATTTTATGTGTAATTCGAAATGATGGGTTTTGATTTATCAGCTCGCCCATACTTAAATAATTATTTATAAATGAATTGAAAACCCATTTATCTCTCATCTATATCTCTTAGGTATATCCAAAACCATGCCGATAAACTGTAAAGAATTCTACACGATCCTCAATTGTTCTTTTAGGTTGCCTTATCATTATTTATGTCAAAATGGAGTTATCTTGTATATTTATGTACATATAATAAATTCTATGTAGTTTTACTAAAATATTTTATGAATACCCTATAATCACTCACTTTTGGGGACATACATGTTTTTAAATGATTCCCTCCTTGTACTTTCTGATAAGAAAACCTGTTTTAAGGGAACATACCGAATTTTTTACCACATTTAATGTGAACTATATCCCCTTTTTTAAGAAAAAATTATCTTTTTAAAATCTGTCTTTGTATTATGAAAACTTTATTTGTTCAACATTATTTTTATTTAAAATATTTTCCTCATTTATATTTTTAAATCACTATATTATTATTCCTAAAAATACTGAAAAAAAATTTCATGCTAAAATTACTCAAATACATTTCCTAAATGATGTCACTATTTTTTGACAACACATTGCATGATATATGCATATTTTACCTTTTGAGCATCCATGTATATTCTAATTCTTTTCTTAATGGAAACTTCCATGATACGCTCATTTGATATGCTTTATGTCATCATTGTAGTACCCAATTCTAAACATGGGTAACCCTTAGGATTGTGTAAGATTGATTATGTATGATTATATATGTAGAAAACATGTTCACAAAAATTATTATGGGAGCGCCAATATAGTTCTCGACCATATTTTGTAAAGTTAAGTCTCTTGAGATTCTATGTGAAACAGGATAGGTGGTGAGCCTTGACCCATACTACATTGGGAAACATGATTGGCGTATATCCTTGACACATAGTAATATAGGAAACATGATTGGTGGTTTGAATTTTCCTGTACTAATGACATGTTTTATGAATATCCCACATTTATGTGCTTCCATGTTTATATGATCCCATGTTTATATGATATGATTTCATATGTACTGTGTTTTTTATATCATTATGTCATGCCTCCAAACTCATGTCCTTACGATGTATTCTTATGTTAGACACATTACTGGGCTTTTTAGCTCATCACATTATTCATGTGTAACCCAAAGTACCCTATACAGTTGTAAGGGCTCAAATGAAGTTACGATCTCTTTAAGGAGTATAAATAAAGAAGTTTTTTTAATCCCCATGCATTATGTTTTATGTCCCAAGACTTCCAGGACACATGTCATAATGGTCCTTTGTTTGTACTTAGATGTATAACTATGTTTTAATTCATGTAATGTTATATGTAATAGGATTGGGTCGCTATATGTGGTAATAGATGATGGTATTTTTTTAGATTAATAATTGAAAACCTAAGTTAGAACCTAAAGGATGAGACTAAGTATATAAAAACATCCATAAATATTTGTAAGTATAGAGTAAGTGTTTTATTAGGGAAATAAATCCATTTATTGATATAAATATGTAGAGGTGGTTCTGGAATAGATGTACCTAACAGTGAATCCTCTGACAAGGAGTTTCATGAATTTGTTGGGGTAACATGGTACTATGAAACGAGCCTCACAATACTCTAGGTATTGACACTCATGTGGAATATTCATTGGTAAATTCATGAGAATAGTAAAAACCATTACTAATGGAATAAAATATCCAATAAGATTATAAGACAATAAATAGATCATGAATAACATGGATTTAAACCAGAGAAATAAAAATTTTCGATATACATCTACATTATATATTAATCATTTTATATTCATTATTTCTTATAATCAATAGATAATTATTCATTCCTTTAAATTTGACATTATTTTCATTGTTAATGGCTTAAAATAAGAGAAAACGTTCAAACAATCAATGTGATATTCAATGTCAATATTTCCCTAATATTATTACTAATATGATGAGAATATGTGCTCAAAACATCATAATAGAACTGGATCAATAGGCTTATGTTATGAATAATAACATGAATCATGTGGAACACCCTCGTCCTCCGAGAAAATAGATTGTTTCTATAGAATCTTTCATGTTTCAAAGGGCTCCCATGTTTAGCAGATCTTATGTTCCCCTCCTCATAGAACAATGAATTAACACCAATGAAAAGATGTTCTCCATCATCCAATACTCATATGAAGAGAATGTTGTGTTTGTGGTCTATAATATTGATGTGTAAGAATATCAGTTGTGGACACTGGTCAAGAATACAATGTCCTAATATTAAATTGATTACATGGATTGGTTGGAATTCAGGGGAATGTTTTTCAAAAAATATTTTCCTTAACCACTCTATCTCAACATGGAAAGAGAGTTCCCCGAACTCATGAAGAAGTTATAGGAGTCCATCAGGGAGTATGAAGTTAATATTTAAATGCTTTCAAGGTACACATCTAGATTTTTCATTAAAATTTAATGCATTGTGGATCAATTCATTAGAAGAATAAATCCATGTCACTTAAAAGCATTGGCAATCTAAGATATTGAATAATTTGAGTTGATATTATGTTGTAGCCCAAGGTAGAAATGAGGATTGGAAACTCTCAATTGTATTATGGGTCTAGTGATAAGATGAAGAAAATGTAAATCAACATGGCTAGATCCACAAAAAATCCAATTATAAAAACAATATCGATTTTCCCCCTAGAAATTTTCTGGGAAGAAGCATCCTAGGAACTGCCTGAAGGGAAACAAGAAATTCTTCAAATATAGAAAGTTTGGTCATCTAGCCCAAAAATGTAGAAGTGATTTTAAATGCAATGATAATTTTTAATAAAAAAGGAAGGTTTACATCAATTATTAACAAGTGGTGTAGTGTTACAATACCAAATAGCTTGGTCATTATGAAAACATTTTCATTAATCCATGGGTTGTCAGAAGAAATGAACAACAAACTCCAAGTCAACATGTAAGGGATTATGCTACCACTATTGAAGAGGTGGAGCCAGAAAACAATGTGATGATTGGTATGATAGTTATTCATTCATGAATATCGAACATAATAATTTATTTTGGTTCTTCGCATTATTTCATATGTTGAATATTTCATATTACAATTCATACACCACCTCAAAATTTGGAAGAATGGTTATTTGTGAGAATAGTGAATGGGGAAATAATTTCATTCATGGATTATAACTCTTCCACAGTTAACATTTTTTTACCGAAACTCATAGAAAATATTTTCATAATTCCTTTAGTTTTTTTCAAATCTATCTTGGGCTTGTACTGGATATCTTTATAAAATTCCAACATCAATTGTTGATAAAGAGAGATCGCTTTTCACATCCCAAGGTGTCCTCTGATTAGTTACTAGTGTATGAAGGAAGTTGAATGTCCTTTTGAATAATTTTCTCATGTGTGGGTATTAATTACTTACAATAAAAAATTTCATGCTCAAATGATTGTGAAAATGGAGAGAATCATGCTTGAATGCATGACCATCACAATGGATTACATGATTGTATTCCATGATTAGTTTCTACGACTCCCTACTGACCGAGAGGTTGAATTATCAACAGAAAATATTAATGGATCTCTATCTATATCAATGACACCTTAGAGAATTGCCACTGTATACCTTGAAGAGATGATGAAATGGTTACAAGATAATCTAGAGAAGTGTTTCATATGCACAAGTGCTTCACCATGGGGTGCACTAGTCCTCTTAGTCAAGAATAAAGATAGATCAATGCACATCTACATTGATTACTGTGATCTCAATAAAATCCAAATAAATAAAAAGTACCCCATTCCTCGGATAGATTATGTTTTCAATCATCTTTGTTGGGCTTGTTATTTCTATTTTGTGGATCTTCGGTCAGGATATCTCCAATTAATGTTGAAAGATGAAGATATTCCCAGGATGTCCTTTTGAAAAATTCAAGGACACTATGAGTTCAGAGTGATTCCATTTCTGAATCACTAATTATCTTACAGTTTTCATGGATTTTATGAATAGATTATTAAGGGATTACCTTGACCAATTTCTATTTGTCTTTATTGAAGATATTCTTATACACTCTTCGATAAAGGAGGAACATTAGGAGAATCTAAAAACAGTGTTAAAGACATTGATAAGGGATAAGATGTCGGAATTGTACACTAAATGTGAGTTTTGGATGGAAATGTATCATTAATGTGGCATGTTATCACCTAAAAAAGGATATCTATAGACCATTACAAGACAAAGGCGTTTGAAAAGTGGCCCAGTCCAACATATGTAACAGAGATCCGTATCTTTTTGAGTCTAGCTAGCTATATCTATGAATTTTTTTGAAATTTTTTAAATTTTAAAAACTGATGATGAAGATGAAAAATAAATGTCTATTATTTTTCTCAACTAAATAATGTAATGATTGTTTCAAAGAGTTGAAAAAAATTATTATCACGAAACCTGTAATCACACTACCAATACGTGTAGAACTCTTTGTGGTGTACGATGATGACTCAAATAAGGTCTTAGGATACATGTGGATGAAAAACGAGAGAGTGATAGCCTAGTCCTCAATGAAGATCAAAAACACATGATAATAATTATCCCATGCATGACCTAGAGTCGGTGTCTATGATATTTGTGTTGTAAATCTTGCAACATTATCTATATAGGGAGATGTGTTAGATATATAATGATCATGAGAGTCTCATATAAATAAATAAATATATATATTTATATTGACAGAAAAAGAGAATAATAACCACCATCGATGATGGATAGATCTCACCAAGGATTATGACTACTCAATCCACTTTCATCCCATTATGGTAAACAAGGTGCAAGATTCTCTCTGTTTAAATGATCATGCATCATTATCAATGGTGAGAATTGAAAAGGATCTGGTCTTCATAGATTTTCTAAGGATGGACATTGGAATCATTAAGGTAGGAACATCATAAAGCCATTCTCAAATGATTTCTCAACCATCACTCCTGGAGAAAATAAAGGATGGTTAAAGAAATGATTTGGAAATTCAGAAAAGGGTGGAAGCTATAATATGTGGGGAATCATCCGATATAAAGTTATCTGAGAAAGGAGTTATATGATATGGGACATGATTATGTGTACCATCTTATGTGGAAATAAATAAGGGGATTATAAATGTTGCACAAAGCTTGACATTATTTATTCACCCTTGTAGCCTAATGATGTATTAAGATCTCTGAGAAAACTACTTGTTGGAAAATATGAAAAAGGATATTGTAGAATATAAATCAAAGTGTTTGGTATGTTATAATTTCAAGGAAAATAGAAAAAAGTTAACGGGGATGATGCAACCACTACCAATACCAACATGAAATTGGGAAACATTTCATGGAATTTTTCACTAGACATCTAAGGACATGAATAGGAAACATTTCTACAAGGGTTATTGTGGATCATCTTACAATGAAAGCTCACATTATCGAACTTCGAGAGAAATTCTCAACGGATCATCTTAAATGGATATACATCATGTGTTTTACGGTAGAATGTAGTACCATTATCTATTATGTTTGATAGTGATCCTAGATTAACCTTGATGTTCTGGAAAAGATTCCAAATTGCTATAAGAACTGAACTAAACATTAGTAAGGCCTACCATCCTCAAACTGAAGGCCAGTCAGAGCAAAATATTCAAAAAATTGAGGATATGTTGAGACCATGATCAATGGACTTCAATGAAGGATGGGATAAAAATATTCCACTGGTTGAATTCTCCAACAACAAAAATTTCCACTAAAGGCTATGAATGGTACCATAAGAATTTTTTTATGATAAAATGGAGAAGGACACCGATATCTTGGGATGTTGTTAGTGAGCGTAATCTGCTAGGACAAGAAATGGTTGATGAAATTTTAGAGAAGTAAAAAACAATTTAGAAGCTTGTCAATGCAGCCCAAATTTGAAAAAGTAGTTATGATGTTAACCATAGATCAGTCCTTGAGTTCAAAGTTAGAAACATGGTATTTCTATGCTTATCTCTATGGAAGAATGTCATCATATTTGGGATGAATGGAAAGGTAAGTCCCATGTATATTGGACCCTTCTAGATCCTGGATTGATTGGGAGTTGTGGCCTATCAACTATGACTTCCACCTACTATGTCGTAAGAACATGATGTTTTCCATCTATCCATATTATGGATTTATATATCTGACCCTTCCCGTGTACTCTATTTAAGGGTGGTACAATTAGAGGATGGTCATTCTTATGAGGAGCATTTAGTGTAGATATGGGAACATAAGTATTATTTTATATTTAACAAGACTATTCACATGGTCAATGTATTGTTGCAGAACCAGAAGTACGAAGAGGCAACATGGGAACTAGAGGAACCAATGAAAAAAATGGACCCACAACTATTTATATCCTGGAATGCGAAACTAAATTTCAAGCGTGAAATTTCATAAGTGGGGAAGAATTAAATGAACCAATGTTTTATAAATGGAAATTCCATGTATATAAAATCCCAAAATAATGATCTACTAAGTGCTATGTGTCCTTTAGACATATGTTTGTAATTTTTTTGTTTTAAATTTTGAAAATATGACTCACATGGTTTCGATCAGTTAGTTATTTGGAGTTCGATATGAAAAACATAATTTTTATGTAAATACTAATAAACCCATGTGAATAGTAACATACCTTAATAATAGTGGCATACCCTAATGAATTTTGACCTTAACTATGATGTTATAAAATTAATATTCATGTGTATGTATGATGTACATATATTTTAGAATATGTAAATGAATGTTTTAAAAATAGTTTTTAACATTAAATTATGATTTTAAATACATATTAAATTAGTCATATATAGAAAATTATTTTGTAAAAATGGTTTTCATTTTTTTATTGTCCATGTTGAAAATGGTTAAGGGGAATTGTTGAGATTTTTTTGAAATACATAAATTTTTTATGAATAGTAAAATATGGATATTTACATTATATATACATTATAAGATAAATAGATTATTCCAAGAATCATGGCTGATGTAAGCATCATTTCATTGAATTCACATGACTCGTTTACTATTTTTGGTCATGGGATCATAGCTATTTATTGTCATGGGATAAATTAATAAACTAATGATAAAATAATTATAAAAACCCTCCTCTCGCCAATATAACCCCCCAACTCTCTCTTCTCTTCACACCTCTCAAGCCCTATGCCTGGCTAATATTCTACCCAATTCACTGCCCAAGATCATAAAACACATCTAAAGCCCTCTATACTTTTCAAAATACCAAAAACACTCCCCTTTAGAGGTTATTAATGGAGGTAGACTCAAGAGGTAAATTCCACTTTTCATCACTTTCAATTATTCTATGTTATTTTCTTTTCATATTTCCATCATCACATCCCTTCACCCAAATTTTATGATAAATCCGTCAAAATACATCTATCAGGAAGAAATTATGATAATTGGGTAATTATATGTGTTATCTCTTTCCCCCGCCATTTTTTGAATTATATGAAAACTCTGTTTCATTAGTGTTAAATAAATATATTTAAGGAAAATAGTTTCCCAATTTTTGTTATCATTTTAATTTCTTGTCATGATTCAATTGTTTATGGTTAAATAATACTATTATATATGTAATATATCCTCTTTATAGTTATGTAATTCTTTTTTACAAATTGAATAAATTGATAATGGAAAACATATTCATTGTAATAAAACCCACTGATTAACCAAAACAGTTATCACACAGGTTTTTTTATGAAATTTTTTATTCTGGGACATTATATGTTAAATTAGGATATACTTAAAATAATTTTATTAATATTAACCAATGAAAATATAGACTATATAAATCCATCATATGATTAGTATATACTATATGTTTTAATAAATCCAATCTAAATAGAAATTAGAAGTGATGGACACTACCAGTAAGATCGTATATTATGAATACTAGTTATTGGAGATTTGAGGGAGGAGTCATTACAAGTATTTACACCTGACCAATCCCAATATTATATTCAGTTAGTAATGCTTTAGGAAAAATTTTTATGGGATATGTTCATGCTTATCGAGATGATGGCCCCAACCATGTTCTACTAAACACCCTACGAAAATATCACCATTAGATACATTATAAATATGGTATAAAATTTTGTAACAAGGGGTGATATATATTGATTGTAATAGTATATATTTGTATAAAAATATTTTTAATAAAATAACTATTATGTTCATTTATATTATTAATAAATTTGAAATTATTAAATAATTAGTGTGAAAAATAATTTTGAAGGTGATATGATAAAATACAATTTTATTTTTGTGAAATATAAAATTTCAATCAAGAAACTCTTTTTCATAATTCATGAAATATGGAAAAAAATAATTTATTTTAAAACAATATTAATAAATAATATTTACTAAAATTAATAGATAATATTATTATATGAAATATAATGTAATTTTCATGGTTTAAAAATTGTTATTAAAAACAAGTATTCATTAATAAATGGAGATTTTAATTTAAATGTGTAATTCATCATAATTATATTTTGTTTTTGAAAGAATAAATAATATAATTTTTTCATGTTTAAATAAGCCTATAATGAGTTTTTGTAGTTATAAGAGATTGTTTAATTTTTGGTTATAAAATATATACATAATAAACATAAAATATATATTGTTTTATTTTAAAAATTCAATATTAATGTAATATGTGAACTATTTAGAATTGAAAAAAAAATTATTTATCAATTAATATTTTTTAGAAATTATTTTATAATTTTTTTGAAAAACATTATAAATTTTCCATAACCTATATTATATTTTTTGAATTTATAATTAATTACTTATGAACCGGACTCAATTATAGAACACAAATGGATTTATTGTAATGAGTTTGTTTAGTGGGTCCAAGAATAATATATCAACTTGATTAATCAATATGTATCAGGAGACAAATTAGTTTTCCAAATTATTTAATTTATTAACTATTGATTTAAATAGACATGTGAAATTACATGATGGAAGCAGTATCATGATTCATAAGATAATGTCATCTAATAATTGATAATTCCATTAATTATGAAATTAGTTTTTATATCCCATGATTTATTCACAGTGATATTATCCCTATATGCATTTTTTTATCACTTTTTTGGTTAACTGGAACGTGTTTTCAGATATTCAACTTAAAAAATTGATTTTTAGTATCTAATTCTGATATATTAGTTAATTTTTAAATGGAATGTGAGGTTATTTATTTACATTTTGTGTTGATTATTCTAGTTGATAAATGATAACCTACATTTTACATAACACTTACAGAGTGTTTGAAATAACAATAATTTTATTTCATTTCATTGGGATATGAAGAAGGAATCATGGAATGGTTTTTTCTAAAGAGGTTATTTTAATTTTATTATGTATTATTATTTATTTTTATCCCAAGATTAATTTAAGAACTACTTTTCTATAAGGTTCTCCGAAAATTCTAAATAGAGATGTTATTCAGGATTTCAAGCATTTTATCGATGTTATTTTTATTAAATCTTACACCGGATTAGGTTTACAATGGCCAGGGTTAATATAGATGGTATTAGATGATGTTTTTTAGAAATGTTGTCAACTATATTAATGAAAAAATATATTTTTTATCATAACCCCAAAATTAAATTTCTATACATATATTAGAGAACATCAAAAATATTTGTTGAGGTAGAGATTATTTTGTTTTTACGAGAAATACACCCCCTTTTGGATATTAATTGTTTGAGGTGGTTCTCGAACAATGTTATATAGGGGAAATAACTCCAAAAAGGATTTATTGTTCGTGTATCGAACATAACTTAGTGATTTTAAATACTAATTACTATAAATATATTTTTATACTCCCAGATGATATACATAAAATAATTCATATTTACTTACAAACGTTTATGATGGATTTGAAAATAAAGATATCAAAGATGAATAACATTATATGATTTTGCGCTTTATAATGAAAAAATATTTATTTATTTTATGTGTTACACAATACTTGGAATTAAATATTTTTATTTTCTATTAATAGTTTTATATGTTAATCTAGTTCTTCATATATTTTAGAAATGGTAGTTATAATGAATAGGGGTATCTATACATATAGCATGTCTACTATGATCATCATGTTAATAAATAAGTTATTAGAATTTATAATATTATATCTATATTATGGAAAAATAATCTTTATATAAAATATATCCTTTTCTAGTTTCATAATCCTATTCCTTAGTGAGATTATCTTATGTTGGATCACATTATATGATAGAATCCCCCATTATATTTGACATGACTACCAATCCATTAGATTTTGAGAAATGAATTATGAATTTGGAGATGAATTTATGGCGTTTTTATGTTGTGATAATGAAATTGCTTCCATTGATGTGTATTTTATTATTTTATTAATTTCATTAATGTTGGTAGTTGATAAAAATACTAGGGAGGAAGATGAAATGGAACTCATGGAATAGAGTGATTTTTTGGATATATTTTTCAACAAATATTTTCCCCATGAGGATTATTCATAAATAAATAAAATATTAAAAAAATAAATAAAAAGGTATAATAAATTTTTTCTGAGTATAAGTAAACCATTGCAGTTTTAATAATGTATATAATAGCTTACCTATGTAACGTGATGTGTAACATTGTCCATTTCATAAGGGCCTAATCCATCTCATCGAATGGCACTAGTGCCTCAATAATTTTTTCATAAAATTAAATTCTGTCATAAGATAGGAATGATGAGATGGATTAATATATCTTACATAATTAGGGTAAATAAATAGAATATGAAGTTATATGAGCACCAATATTATTTGAAGTCATCAATGAAGTAGAGGAGGTCAGTGAAATTTACATCATTTAAAAATTGTTTAAAGAACAATCATGGGATCTTCATTATGGGAAAGTGAGTTTCATAGTAGTGCTGTTTTATAGGTAAACATACTCATTAATGGAATGGAATGAAACAAGTTAATTATTTCAAGTTTTTAATATAAGACTAAATGGGTAGATATTGACACCAAATGTCCCAGTATTTATAGGAATCCACCACATTAGAGGCAAAGGGTATAAGTCTAAGCTTATTTGATCACCACAACTGATATTGATGTATGAAATTATGTGGTGGAAGTTACATGAATCAAGTAATCATATATATATAATTAATTATTTGATTTAATATATTCACAATCATTTATACCTAAAATATTTGACAAGAAAATTATACATCTACATTTTATTTCTGTTATGGGTTGTCAGTCGAAAAGTCTAGAGTAAGTCTAACTAAAAGAAGGATATGTTAGGAAGTACCCTTTTTGACACATCTATATGCTTTATTTTCTATCCATATTCTCACTCATATGGTTCAATATGATATAATCATAATAATGAATTGTTCTTGAAAATATTATTCCGGAATTTATCATAATAATAAGGGAATAATGTTTTGTAAAGAATGTACTGAGTTACTATTACATAGATAATTTATTTAATCCTTTTTGTCATATCTAGATACATTCTTGATAGATCCAATAAATTAAATTATAATGAATGAAATGAAAATTATATATAGGGATTGATAATATAACTATTATAAATGAATATATTGATGTATTTCTTGAGGAATTCCCATTACATTCCCTAGAGTGTAATGTTGAATTTTCAATTTATTTAGTCAGTAATGAAATAATAATATCAATGAATACCTATAGAATGGATGTTTTGAAATTTCATTAAATGAAGAAACATCTAGAGGAGTTGGGTGATAATGAATTTATTAAACTTGGTGTTTCCCTATGGGATCCCTTCTTTAAGTTTTTATGAAGAAAGATAGATCCATGAAGATATGCATTGATTATTGAAAAATAAATCTATTTACCATACATAATTTTTTTTACTTTTCTCAAACTAATGACCTGTTTTTTGAACATCTTTGATACAACTATTTTTCAATTATTTACCATTAATATTGGTGTCATCAACTAATGTTATAGAAATATAAAAAAAAATTATATTTCAAACTAGTTTTGGACATCGTGAGTAAACAAATAATCAATTTGGATTGACTAATTTGCACTCATTTTTTCTAAAATAATGATCAGAGTATTTGTGGAAAAAATTAATGAATTTTTATGGTATTATATATTAACATTTTTATGTATTCTAAAACCTATTATGATCAATATATTATAATTTAGATCATTAATGAGACTGATAATATTAATGAATAATATGATAAATATTGTATGATTAAAATTTTTTATTTAAGAAGTTTTTGTTCATGTCTATATTGTATCCATTGTTGGATTCTCAGTTGATCTTACAACCACAAATATAGTTAGATAAGGACATACTCTAATATATATGACACATGTATGTAATATAATTGACTAGGAAGGTTTCTATCAGTGATCCATTCAATGACATTCCTAACAAGAAAACATGTTCACTAATATTACCAGAAAAGGAGTTATGTGTGATTGGAAAAAGGAATGTGAAAATGTTTCTATGGAATAAATATGATACTAGATACAAACATTGAATTTGACTTTTCCCTCCAGAAATGATGGGTTTTTATATATTGCAGTGCAAAAAAATTATACTGTTGTGTCCCAATTCAAAATGATAATGTTATACCATATTAATCAATGAATTTTGAGATTCATGAATAGTACTATGAATCACATTACATTTAGTAGGATGTAGTAATATTTTTATTGATGACATGGATGCATATTCTCTATGTTAAAAGATATGAAATATACCTAGTACATAAGAGCCTCAAATACATATTATCATGTAATGATCTCAAAACTATTCAAATGTGATGGATTAAGAAAGTAGTGGATTATAGTTTCGCAATAAACAAGCATCCATTGAAATAAAATTGGGAAAAAGATGCATTGACGATGAAAGATCATTTAATTATGCCGCAAATGTGGATTGAGAGAGATACTATGATCATGGGTAAATTAAATATTGATATATAAATTACTATTGGTGGGATGAAATCAGAAATTATTAGAATTGTTAAGGGATCGAATTTATTAAAAAACAATTGAATTTTTTCTATTTATTGATGATATATTTTAGAGTAAAATTAATTATTTAAATGATAGGAAATTAACAGACGACATTAGTTAAGATAGTATTTTGAACTTTCAAATTGTATTATGGGTTCTATCTATACTATATTTAAATATATAATTATTGGTAGAAAATAATAGATTAGATTTATCTTTTAATCCTATTATAAATATTGTGTGTATGTATTCATTGGATTATATTTTTGTGGGATAAAATGAACACCAAAGTTGATTATTATGTGTTGAGGTGATTGGATTTCCAAATAGGGAATACTGTGAGACAATATCCTAGAGGAGTCAATAATACTAATATTATTCGTATAATAAAATTTATTTACATTATAATGGGATTTATTAAAAGACTACCCATAACACCTAAAATATGATACAATATGGTTTATCATTGATCACCAAACTAAATTATCACATTTCATTTCTGTAAGAGAATATATACCTCATAATTTCCTTGTATTGATATATATTAGTTATTTTAGAAGATATGATGGTGAAAATATTTAAATTATGTCTAATAATGATCCCCTTTTTAGATAGAAATAATAGAAAAGTCCTTTAATATACCTTGATAATGTTCTTTATTTGAGTACTACCTACCATCCTTAAATTAATGGACAACATGAAATCACTATTCAGCCATTATAATAATTTTTTATATCATTATGACATTAAATTCAATGTATGATGGATCTGTATATACCTTTGGTGATGTTATTTTATAAACATATTTCTATATTCAAGTATTCATATGGAAAATTATGAAGCATTATACAAAATGATATTTCATGTCCAATATTTTATGATAAATCTTGTTAATGTAAACTCATATTTATAGATCATTTTCAAAATACATTGATAATGTTAAGGGCTCTTTATTCACAAATCAATGAAGCATTATTTAGGGATAATTAATTTTATGATTAGCAGATGAAATGTTTTTAATTCCAAATGGGAGATCATGTTTTATTGAATGTGTCTCAATGAATGGGTATTATAATGATTGGTAATAAAAGAAAAAAGAGTCCAAATTACTTATGAACCATTGAGATTTTTCATATAACGGCGAGTTTTTTATATCATATCAAAACATCATAACTCTCTTAAAGGTACATAATGTATTTTATATATCAAGTATTAAGGGACGAAATGTAAGACCAAATGGATGATATCGACAATTATAAAATAGATTTGTACCTCAACTTTCATACTATGAAGAAACCATCCAGATTCCTAAAACTAGAGAGAATGTATTGAGCAATTAGATGAATTTTATGGTAATGGTACATTGGAGAAATCACAAAATTGAGGATGAAATGTGTAAAATAGGGGATTTCATGATGAAGAACTACAATCAGAAATTTGAGGGGTAATATAAATGAAATTTATTGGAACCTTTTTCGGTAATAGGGAATATTTTAACAACCCAAGTGGTTTCTAAATATTTATTTTAGAATATATAATTTTTTTGTCATATTGCAATACTTACAAAAACTGGATGAAATATAATGTGATACTCAATTAAAATATTATACAAACATTACCATTATAATCAAGAAATATCGTTGAATGTATGAACTGGAATATGAAAATTGTTAAAAATAAATAATTTACCAATATTCATTTCATAATTATTGATCATAAATAAAAATAATATTACATTTTAGAAAATAAAATGTTTTCTAACAAATTGTATTTTCTTTTAATGTGGATTTTTTAACTCTTTGTGATCCAAAATTTAAATTAAATTTCAGTACTTTTAGAAAATTTATATTAAAAAATTTACAGGTTTTTTAATTTAGAATATCTAAATTTTCATTGGATTAATTTTTTATATTTTTATTTAATGATTATTTTTTGATAAATATTAAAAAATAATTAAAATTAATAGAAAAAATGAATTTCATTAAAATCCCTTATAAATATAAATTATATTAATAATTTTTTAATGTTCTATTATTTCAAATATATATTATAATCTATTCCAAGTGAGTCTAATCATATTCATAATGAATTTTTCAATAAAAAAATTGTAAATCTTTCAACGTATTATATTTAAAAACCCTATGCAACATCACATCAATGTAGTTATTATTAAAACCATTATTTAAAATTATATGAACGGAAATTGAAAAAAAAAATATTAAATATTGTAAATAATCATAAATTTTATGTCTATTATATTAAAATTAAATTATTACCATAAATAATTTTAAAACTATTATAAATTATTTGGAACTGTTTTGATAATAATAGGTATAAAAGCCAGTTTCACTAAAATTTATCCCTTAAAATTTACTAAATATTATTTTAAAATATTTTTTATATACATATTTATATCTTATAAACTCCAATAACTTAAAATAATATATTTTTTAGGCTTTTCTCAATTTGAAATATTGGGCACACTATTTTCCTTTCCAACAAGTTCCATTTTTTTACATACCTCATTTATAAATGGCCAGCCAATCACCTATCTTATTCACACCATCAAACCCTTTTGGTCCACCCAATCAATACAAAAATAAAATTCCAAATTCTATAGAATTTTTATCAAAGAATTATTTTGTCATAAATACAATCTAGTATGATTTTTTGTGAAAACATAATGAGTTTACCCAAAGAAGTGGTAATGTTATTTAATGTGAGTGTATATTTTATTTCTTGTTCGAATTCGTTCATTAATTATAAAATAATGATGATATATAAACCTCAATATATTATATATAATGAGATTTTTATTTTCAATGGAATGGTCTATAACCACCCCACACACATCAAATGTGTTACAAAATCACCATTCATGTGTACGACTAACTACTACCTCACGGGTTGATATAAATAATTTTTCCTATGCCACATCTAACTATTGGGTATTATTATGTATATAAAGTAAATATATTATGTCTACAAAATAATTATACATCTTTTGTAATTATATCAAAATTATTTTATCTTTACATTCCACTTTGTAGGGGATTATATTACATTGTTAATATGTACAATGGACTACCTCCTTGTGAAGCAATGTTTTCCATTTGTAACAAATTAATTACATGGAATTTGATCAAGAAAAGATAGATTAATGTATGTGATATAAATGAAATAACTATTAAATCCATGTAATATTTTATATTCTCATCTAATAATATGACATTTTATTTTTACCATTTCACTCAATTAATGAAGATAACATCATTCAGGTACATGTGGACTACCAGAATCACATACTGAAGTCAATATATTTTAATCATAACACCATATATATGATATATATACATATGTCTATTTAAATAAATAATATGTTATTTTTTAAATTTAAATGTTTCATAAACCATAGAATATTATAGACCTTATTTTCATAATGATAATTTATTAATATAAATACTTCTCTATAATATGAAATACATACTACCTCCATGACCATAATATAGTTAATTTATTAATGTAATCATTTAGTATGTGATGAAAATGATAAATTATGTATAAATGTTTTAATTATTTCATTATTATCAATTTTTATATGTTTAAATGGAGATATGTTTTACCACAATCAACCTAGCAATGTTATTTTTTACACATAATTCAAATATCATCAAATCTCCCATGTAAAAATTATTGAGTATTTGAACACATATAACATGTTCATAATTAAAATTAATTGAATAATAAAGATTATAAATGTTATTAAGTAAGTAAATAATTTTCATAAGATTATTATTTATTATGATAAAAAACAAACATGACTGTTCGAATTCAATGTAATAGAAATTGTCATAATTTCTTATCGTTGAGGAATACTTTAATGTTAATCACCAAATATATTTTATATAGTGTTTATACAACCCCTAATAAATTTAATATACTATTTCATTAATAACACGAATAATTTTAAATTTTATTCTTATATATTTCAACCATGGGTATTTTACTTGAAAATTTCCATGTGGGAAGACTAATAGTATCATATGACATTAATTTACTGAATTTTAATATTTTATTGAAATAATAAATTTCTGTTGATAATTTCACATTAAATATTATTTATCAATTAAATACTCATACTATTTTTTGATTGATATGATTATTTCCTAAAATATTAACCATTTTTTAAGAAGATTATAATGTGAATGTATTCTGATAAACTTTGGAAACGTTGATAAAGTTGTATCAATTTCTCAATATAGATATTTTTTGATTATTAATTTTATTCATGCTTTAAATTAAATATAAAATATATAAGGAATTCATTGGAAATAAAGTGAATGGTGTTTCCAATAATTACATTTCACCTTAATTCATTGGTAGTTCACATGAGATAAAACATTTGCCAAATTAAATGTGGTTCCACCAATAGTTTTTGAACATTATTTTAAAGGTTTTTGATTGTAGATTAATCATGATTCCTGATACCATTATATAAAATGGTTACACATTTCTATCATTAAGATCTTATTTATTATTATCCTTGATATTTTTTATAGTGATATTATAATAAACTGTATTTCATTCCCAATATATTGATTAAATGACAAGTGTTTTATTTTAGTTTCCTTGCCAAAATTATTTTATATTATCTAATTGCGATAATAATTTTATTGATTAAATTGATTTTTTGCATAAATTTACCATAACATTAGGATTATTCTTATGGTTTCATGATATATTCCATTGTACCAAATACATATTCACCAATTGTGCAACCCATATTTGGGTCTCTCCCTGTTATATGATAATACATTTTTTAATGTATTATATAGGATTTAGTATATTTCAGTTTTTATGTATTATTTTTTCTATTCCACTCACAATGATTAATTGGTATCATGTATGTATCTGGTTCTCTAACACTACGAAACTAATAGGTACAACAGGATTTAATTGATTGTAAATATAGAAATATAATAAAATCATACAGTGGCATAATGTAGGTACTGTCCAGGTTATTATAGACTTAATTTTCATATTAATTTATCTATTAAAGTTTTTAAATAGTTATATTAATAATGTTATAACATTATTTATGAAGATAAATAATATTTAGTTTATTAGTTGAACAAAATGTTGTTTTAAAATTTATAATTAGATTATCCCTCACTGAGGATTATAATAACAATT
This sequence comes from Viscum album, assembly GCA_963277665.1. Classification (NCBI taxonomy): domain Eukaryota; kingdom Viridiplantae; phylum Streptophyta; class Magnoliopsida; order Santalales; family Viscaceae; genus Viscum; species Viscum album. The sequence goes on from OY728150.1 coordinate 1,957,789,432, forward strand.
TAATATTAATAAACATGGTATGTGGTTTATGTACATTTTATTACATAGTGGTTTCCTCCATCCAATTATATTCAGCACATGAGTTAATTGAGTCTTGAAACATGTCAAACAGAAGAATAATTTTACGAGCCACATAGTCATCCACTATATGAAATGAAATTGAAATATATCAATAAAATTAACATTAGTAGGATTATTTCATATAGTATTGATCATAAAAAATACATTAGGTAACATAATAAAAAAACAATAATTAATAATGATTGAAATAAGAGATAATTGTAGAATCAACGTAGCATTTACCCATGAAATAGTAACTTGACCTTATGAATAGTAATATGAACATTATGAATTTAAAATCAGATGAATTAATCATAACCTTTCCCGTGTTTTTACAAACAATATGTATAAATATTATAAATGAATGTATGATAGAATTATAACCTGGTATATGTAAATGAAAATTTTAAAAATTATTAATTAAGTTATAGTATTGTCGAATGTTGATAAATTATTAATTACAATTTTTTAATTAATAAAATTATTGAAAATTAAATTCATTTCAATAAAGTGTATTCAAAAATTTAATTTTTGTTTTCATATGTTTTTAATATAATTTTATCGATCCTTAGTTTTTTTTAATGTTTTCTAAATACAGTTATAGATATGAAGTCTGTATTTTTCGAGTAAATGATGGTTTTAATTTATAATTATGTTTATCCTATTTACTAATGTAGTTTCATAAAATTGAGTAACTTATTTAATTATTCATGTCAAAAATGATTTTTTTGTTTTTTTGGTATTTTTCTAAAACGTGTGAAGATATTGTGATTTATATAGAATGATAATTTATGATAAATGCTATTTATCTGAATTGTGGAGTTGTAAATAATTTATTTTAGAAGTAGGGACATTTGTTTCAACTCACATGAACTTATTACTTAAATTATCAACAAGATTCCACACTATTTCTTCATCTTGTTAAAAAATTAAAATAATGAATAACATAGAAAAAATCACTCCACTCCCCCACTATATATAATACCCCCCTAACCATCCAATCATCACAATTATAAGCCATAAATAGTGAAAGAATAATAATAAAACTTCTTACATATTCTCTCCCCACATCTACGACCACTTATTCTATGAAAAGACCAAAACCCCTTCCCTAATAGAGGTTCTAAAGGACGATAATTCAAGATATGAATCCTCTTCTTTTTTATTTTCATTTCATTTCAATTCATATTAATTCCTTACCATCTACCCCACCACATATATTAAAATGATCATGTAAAATATTCAATCATCTATATAATGTAATGATATCATGTTAATAGAATATTCATTATCCACCTTCTCTTTCTCTCTATATTTTATTTTAAGAATGATATCATCATCTGAGAGGTACTAAATTACAATCTTCATCGATGAAAATCATTTTTTCTTACATTGGGCCTTCAAATATACTCATGAAAAAATTTAAATTGTTGAAACAAATTATAAAATATGTAATATATATTATTTATGTTTTTGGAACAATTTCTTATGAATTATATAAAATAATTTAATGAAACTTGTTCATTGTGATCTAACAACTCAAAAAATTACTCTAAAAGATTGTCAATAACATGTTATCAAATAATTTTTCATTAAATATGAAGTAATGGAAATACATAATAAAAATTAGTCATATTATTTTTCATTAATAATATACACTTAAAATAATAACTCAAAATCATTGGTTTTATAAATATTATGGCGGATTAAACTGCAATAAGACGGTTCTACGTTGTTTTCAAAAACCCGCAGGTAAACATTATGTTAAAATCCAATATGTAGAGGATTATTATATGTAAGGGTAGTTTCTAGTAATTTTTGTAGATACTATATTTAGTGGTGGGTTTATTGTTTTTATCAATAGTTTTATGTGGTGGAATATGGAATGTATTTGGTGGCAGTTTTAACCGTCTCTAGATATTTGGATTTTTTCATGGAAACCACCGCAAAAACTAGAAAAACCACCACAATATTATATTGAATCATATTTTAGTTTTGGTTTAAATGAAAACTATATGTAAATTTTCCAGAAAGAATTGACATTACATTATTTAGACCCAATACGCTGAAAAAAGAACAGATAGAGAGAACATATAACCCATGGTATGCACACATCAAATGTAAGCATAAATAAATATGTCATGTGAGAGTCTATTTCACTTTATAAAACCACACCAAAACTCCAAAAAATAAATGATAAACCCAGTATTAAAACCACTTTAGGATTAAATCCCAACGAATAAGTTTTTTTAAAATTAATTGCACACTTGTAATTTTAGAAAACATATAAAATGTAGAAAGAACCCTTTAAAAACAACAAAATTTATTTTATTTGTACCATTTACCAACTTTTACAATGTTAAATCCTATAATTTATGAAAAACATTTCCCAAATAAAAATATATACCATATAAATCTTCACATTAACCCAAAAACCATATTGAAAATCCAAAATCACTGGACAATTTTTTAAAATGTAAATTAATTAAAAACAACTACCTCGAATGGTTGAACCATGTTGTTTTCAAAAAAATATTCTAGAAAGTAAAGCATATGAGGGTTTTAAAATACTAAAAACTCAAATCACTATATCAGTGTACTAGTAACCTAGAATATAAACTCAACCAGTCCACTGTGTTTAGAGGAATGTGTAGAGGACGATATAAAACCAATAGAAGGATAAGAGAAGATCATTATTTTTGAATCATGTAATGAATCAAAAAGAAACAAACATGAAACCACCATATAGGTGCATAGAATAATGGGAGAGACCAATTTGATGTTTTTGGGATGATTGTAATGAATGGGGAGGCTCTGGGTGTAATCCCTATATTAAAAAATATAATGGTAAAACATTATTTTACGGTTAGCCCACCCACTTTTCTAAACTGCACAGAAATAATACAGATAAGAGGAGGAAGACTCTTAGGGTATTAAGAATGTTAATATAGATTATGATGTAAAGGTATATGGGAACACAATGTAATACTTATTAAAATATTAGATACTATTTTGGTGGGAAATGGTGATAAGGATATGAATCGTGAATGATGATGTAATATGATTGATGTCACACTATGAGTTGATACATATTAAGGTGATGATGTAACATAAATTTGAATGTGTTTGGGGTCTTATAATATATATGTAACAACAATTTGAATGATATACACGAACATGTATAGGCATGAAGTAAAAATATCATACATGAAAACTTTTTAAATAATAGAAAATTTATAACCGTAATGATTAAAATATATCTTGTTGGATTCAAACAAGAATGAAATTACACAAAGGTAATACTATAAAAGTTTAGGAAATTTATTTTTTCTAATGTTAAAATAATATATAATATGGTTTTCACTAAATGGAACTAATATAGATAAAATATGGCTATTTTAATCAAATTTAATCTTATATTTCTATGAATGAATGACTATCACAATAGTCTCAAAATGTATTCAGCCTCTTTAACATTGGGAAATCATAAAAATGTTAGGTCATGAAAATGATAGGTGAATAATATGTTCCACACATGAACCATGAAAAAATCATCTCTTTACATATTATTCTGAAAAATAAAAAAACACCACTAATCACTATTTGATGATGAACATAGTTAATCACATGTATGAAAATTTTATTGAAAATTATATAATGTTTTGTATTTATTTTTATTCGTAAATATAATATATATTTACAAAAAAAAATTAAACCTTTTTATTTACCTTCTCAACACCATTCATCGATTCAATACCACATGGGAATTATGTGGTTGTCTTCTAATATAAATAAATAAACTCTTTCTCCAATGAAGTTATCTTAGCTCCAAGTTCAATAATTGTGTTTTTTAGAGAGAAAAACTCTCTCTGAGCATCATTGGGTAGTGGGTGAGAACATCCTTGAGTAGATGTAGTGAAAATCCTTAATGTTCTGCCAAAGGCCTCACATGGTAATTTTAACAAACCAAACCCACACACACAACCAGGATACTATTTCCCAAGGACATTACCATCTGGGTCATCCAAGGAAACTGAGTAGGATAACATAGGAATTTCATCCGATTGTTTTGTAATGTTTACCTAAAAATAAATAATCGATCATATTATAAGAATTATATATTAACATAGTGAAAATAGATAATATAATATTATAAAAAATTGAATTCATACCACTACTTCTTTGGGAGGCCCATTATCAAAACTCCCATTAAATTTTTTATTAATATCCAACAAAACATTTTTTTAGGATTCATGGTTCCCTAATTTGTGTAATTATAATATATGATAATAAATAAGCTATTTGATATATTAAACTGGTAATATTTTCTTATAAATATTTAACATAATGAAAATATTACTAGAATCAATTTGTTTCTAGAAAAATTCAGTGACCCCGTAGTGTGAGGGGTGATTTGTTTAGCATGAATAAATGTATTATACCTTAAAAGATCCTGAAATAAATAAATTTTAATTTAGTATTTATGCATGCAATTTCTTTTTCTTTTCATAAACATTTATTAATGTAAAATTTCATTAATATAAATATAAAACTTTAAATACCACGTGCTTCTCAGCATGATGTCTATCAATAAAAATATTACATTTCTCCCTAGAGACCTAATTGGGTACCTTTTCATTCATTTGTTGGGATCTCAACAATGTATTGTAGGCTTCGTTCCAAAATCTCCATTTAAAATACTTCCATTTCATTCCCAAAAGTTTTAATTTCCACATTTGTGCTAGAATATCAAAAATGTTGATATGGAAAAACATATGTGCACAGACATTAATTTTAAAAATATTATCATTTAATAATATAATTTCATTAAATTACACAATAATGTATATAAAAATCATTTTTTGTCAAAAAAAATTCAACATTCCATGATACCTCTAATCATCTTATATAATGGCATAGGTAACTAGCTCCCCCACCAGTTAGAGAATAATCATTCCATGTAAACCTTTGAAATCCTCTTAACGGAACCCATATGGATCAAGTGGGACTTCTATCTTTTGTCTAGTGAGACTTACTAAAACAAAACATTTCATTTTTTCATCCATAGTAACATGGCTTCCATATTCTATGAATAAAAGTAATAAGTAAAAAAAAGTTCAATAGATTTATTCATATTAAAAAATTTTCGTATAATAGACACACTACAATATCCCCATGAATAAATAAGAGTGGCTTACTTATCCCTCACAATTGAGGCTTTTGAATGGGGAGGCATTGAGTGAGTTCTCGATGGAACACTGACAGAAGGTGTGAGAGAAATTTCATTATGGAATGTAGTCGGTATCTCTAATACTCTAGGGAGGGAGACATATGGATCATCATCTCTTTGTTTGGTCAATGGAGCATCGATTTATTGTCAAATTTCATCATTATAATGATTCATCCTTATAAATAATTTCATTTAATCAAATAAAATTATGCTCACAACAAATATTTGAAAAATTTACTGTTGAAAAATAGAAATAATGACATATGGGTAGTACTAACAAAAAAATATGCATAAAAACGATAATCAATAACTACCCAAATAACATAAGTCGCTGATAATTTAATTTATAAACTCACATGTAATCCTTTTATCCTTCAAAAATGTCAGTTTTTTTTCACCATAATTACTTCATCTATATCATCCACCAATTCAAGACTAATTTTTTCAACATAATGATAGAGGAATAAGTCTACTTGTTGTTGTTGATGGGATTCAATGTCAAAGTTCAAATAACCCAATTAATGACTCGTATTTTACAAATCTCTTTGTTTTATATTAGAAAATACACTCCTCCATTCATCAATTAAAAAATTCACATAATATACCATTTTCACATCCAATGATAATATATATTGATCATGTAGTTCACAACCACCCATATCCATCATGTGAGAGAAGTTAACATATGTACATTTTAATGAATCTCTTTGAAACCCCTTGATAATATCCACCGAGTTGAATTTATGTAAAACAAATGAAATGTGACTGTGGTAGTTTAATTTGATAATATCAATAAAATTTTCATATTATTTCTCATAAAAAAATGTAAATATGCAACTATTCAAAGTTATCAAACCCTCTTCCTGATCCACTTTATGGAATCTGATATCATTTAATTGTAAGAATCATATATTATAAATCTATTCAAATTTCAATCATGTCTTCTTGAATCATATCCCTAATAATGTATACAATCCTTATAAGACACATATATTTTTGTATAATTTATGCCACAATTGTTAAAATAATTTTTTATAAGACAAAAAGGCCCAAGGATATTTTCATTACAAAATGCATCACATTACAATTTCAAAATCATAGACATAGCCTTATCTATATTTCCACATAATAATTTGTTATAATATGAATTTAGAAGTAAATAATGCTTGGAATATTTCAAGCATACACTATACAACTCTTGATTTCCATCATCAACTAAACCCTAAAACGCATCTGTATTCTTAGTTAAGTTTTCTCTTACATTAGTTGTAATGGCTGGATGAATTATAAATGGAAATTAAATTATTAATTTTTGACATAATAATAATCTACTAAGTGCATTGTGACATTTATCATATGTTTGTCAATTCTATGTTTGGAATTTTAAATATCTGACTAACATGGTTTTAATCAGTTCGTTATTTGGAGTCCAAGAAGAAAAAGTTAATGTTGTTGTGAATATTTACCTACCATTATTAATAGTAACATAACCTTATTAATAGTAGTATATAAAAATTAATACTAAACTTTTATATATATTTATAAAAATGTTATTCAATTGAAAGTTTGATGTACCTATATTTTAGAATATGTAAATAAATGTATTCAAATTAGTATTTTTAAAATAAATTATGATTTTAATGAAATATAAAATTAATCATAAATTATTTTTTAAAATAAATGGAACACATTTTTAGTTTAAAAAATAGATAAATGGTTCAGAGTAATTTTATAGATTTTACAGAAATACATGAATTTTTGATGAATTGTAAAATTCGGTAATTTACCGTATATATAAATTATAAACTAAATGGAATATTCCTAGAATCATGGATGATGTCACCACCATTGGTTTGAATTCACGTGACCCATTTAATATTTTTTCTCTTGTAATCAGCACTATTTATGTTCTTGAGATTAACTAATAAACATATGATTAAAATTGTTTGGAAATCCCTCCTCTCCCCCACTGTAACCCCCCCCCCCTCCCCCATCAGTCCCTCTTCTCCTCACATCACTGAAGCACAGTTCCTTACCAATATAATGCCCAAATCACTCCCCAAGATCTTGACCCACATCTAAATTTCGCTGGTCTATTACAAAATAAAAAAAACTTCTCTCATTAAGAGGTTGTTAAAGAATATATACTCAAGAGTGATACTCCTTTTTCTGACTCTTTCATTTCTTTTATGTTTTTTTGATTTCCTATTTACTTCCTCACCTCCCTTCCCCCAAAATGTTATGATAATACCACTAACATTAATTCAATGGGAATATATTCTAAAAATGGGATAATACATTACCTTCTCTCCTTTCCCCACCATTTATTAGTATGTAACGAATACATTGTATGAGATGTGTTAATTTAAAACATTCAAGGACAACAGTTTATCAATGTCTATTATCATCATTAATTTTTTTCATGAAAACATTTTTCTTATGGTTAAAAGAGATTATTATATATATAATATATCCTAGTTATTTTTTTTATCTTTTTGTACCAATGTAATTATGTTAAAATGGAAAACATAATAATTGTAATCAAACCCACTAATTAACCAAAAGGATTTTCACTATTATTTTATATGATAATTAATATGCACTACCAATTATCAAATGAATTTTTTAAACCATGTAATCGCATTGATGATCACTAATAAAACAAAAATTAAATTATTTACAACCACTTTCCTCATACATTTTATCCTAACATGATTATTAGAAAACTAATCCTGAAACCCAAGAAAAAAAATGGTCACAAACAATGAAATTGAACAGCATAAAACATTAAAAATAAAATTAATGAATATGAAAAATTTAGAATAAATCATTTATATATAAAATAGGTTATTTAATTATTACTTTATGTACACAATTTTATATTCCTATCAATAATTTAATGTAATTATCACCATCATTTATAAGGTAAGGGATCCTCTCCAATTCACTATTAATGAAGATGCCATGTATGCTATGTCATTTTATGTGTAATCTGAAATGATGGGTCTTGATTTCTCAGCTCGCCCTTACTTCAATAATTATTTATAAATGAATTGAAAACCCATTTATCTCACATTTATATCTCTAATGTATATCCAAAACAATGCCGATAAACTGTGATGAATTCTACACGATCCTCCATTGTTCTTTTAGGTTACATTATCATTATTTATGTGAAAATGGAGTTATCTTATATATTTATGTACATATAATAAATTCTATGTAGTTTTACTAAAATATTTTATGAAGACCTTTTAATCACTCACTTTTGGGGACATACATGTTTTTAAATGATTCCATCCTTGTACTTTCTGATAAGAAAACCTGTTTTAAGGGAACATACCAAAAATTTTACAACATTTAAAGTGAACTATATCCCATTTTTAAGAAAAAAATTATCATTATAAAATCTATCTTTGTATTATGAAAACTTTATTTGTTCAACACTATTTTTATTTAATATATTTTCCTCATTTATATTTTAAAATCACTATATTAATTCTCCAAAAAATACTCAAAAATGTTTTCATGCTAAAATTACTCAAATACATTTCCTAAATGATGTCACTATTTTTTGACATCACATTGCATGATATATGCATATTTTACCTTTTGAACGTCCATGTATATTCTAATTCTTTTCTTAATGGAAACTTCCATGATACGCTCATTTGATATGCTTTATGTCATCATTGTAGTACCCAATTCTAAACATGGGTAACCCTTAGGATTATGTAAGATTTATTAGGTTTGATTATTTATGTAGATAACATGTTCACACAAATTACTATGGGTGCGCCAATATAGTTCTCGAGCGTATTGTGTAAAGTTAAGTCTCTTGAGATTCTATGTGAAATAGGATAGGTGGTGAGCCTTGACCCATACTACATTGGGAAACATGATTGGTGTATATCCTTGATAGATAGTAATATAGGAAACATGATTGGTGGTAAGCATTTTCCTGTACTAATGACATGTTTTATGAATATTCCACATTTATGTGCTTCCATGTTTATATGATCCCATGTTTATATGATATGACTTCATATGTACTGTGTTTTTTATGTCATTATGTCATGCCTCCAAACTCATTTCCTTAAGATGTATTCTTATGTTAGTCACCTTACTGGGCTTTTTAGCTCATCACATTATTCATGTGTAACCCAAAGTACCCTATACAGTTGTAAGGGCTCAAATGAAGTTAAAATCTCTTTAAGTAGTATAAATAAAGAAGTGTTTTTAAGCCCCATGCGTTATGTTTTATGTCCCAAGACTTCCAGGACACATGTCATAATGGTCCTTTGTTTGAACTCAGATGTTTAACTATGTTTTAATTCATGTAATGTTATATGTAAAATGATACGGTCGCTATATATGGTAATAGATGATGGTATTTTTTTAGATTATTAAATGAAAACCTAAGTTAGAACCTTAAAGATGAGAGTAATTATATGAAAACATTCATAAATATTTGTACGTATAGAGTAAGTGTTTTATCAGGGAAATAAATCCATTTATTGATATAAATAGGTAGAGGTGGCTCTGGAATAGATGTACCTAAGAGTGAATCCTCTGAAAAGGAGTTTCAGGCATTAGTTGGGGCAACATGGTACTATCAAACGAGCCTCGCAATACTCTAGGTATTGACACTCATGTGGAATATTCATTGGTGTATTCATGAGAATAGTAAAAACCATAACTAATGGAATAAAATATCCAATAAGATTATAAGACAATAAATAGATCATGAATAACATTGATTTAAACCAGAGAAATCAAAATTTTCGATATACATGTTCATTATATATTAATCATTTTATATTCATTATTTCTTATAATCAATAGATAATTATTCATTCCACTAAATTTTACATTATTTTCATTGTTAATGGCTTAAAATAGAAGAAAACTTTCAAACAATCAATGAGATATTCAATGTCAATATTTCCCTAATGATATTACTAATATGATGAGAATATGTGCTCAAAACATCATGACAGAACTGGATCAACTGGCTTATGTTATGAATAATAACATGAATCCTGTGTAACACCCTCCTCCTCCGAGAAAATAGATTGTTTCTATAGAATCTTTCATGTTTCAAAGGGCTCCCATGTTTAGAAGATCTTATGATCCCCTCCTCACAGAACAATGAATTAACACCAATGAAAAGATTTTCTCCATCATCCAATACTCAGATGAAGAGAATGTTGTATTTGTGGTCTATAGTATTGATGTGTAAGAATATTAGTTGTGGAAACTGGTCAAGAATACAATGTCCTAAAATTAAATTAATTACATGGATTGCGAGGAATTCAGGGGAATATTTTTCAAAAAATATTTTCCTTAACCACTCTATCTCAACATGGAAAGAGAGTTCCCCGAACTCATGAATAAGTTAGAGGAGTCCATCAGGGAGTATGAAGTTAATATTTAAATGCTTTCAAGGTACACATCTGGATTTTTCTTTAAAATTTAATGCATTGTGGATAAATTCATTAGAAGAATAAATCCATGTCACTTAGATGCATTGGCAATCTGAGATATTGAATAATTTGAGTTGATATTTTGTTGTACCCCAAGGTAGAAATGAGGATTGGAAACGCTCAGTTGTATTGTGGGTCTTGTGATAAGATGAAGAAAATGTAAATCAACATGGCTAGTTCCACAAAAAATCCAATTATAATAACAATATCGATTTTCCCCCTATAAATTTTCTGGGAAGAAGCATCCTAGGAACTGCCTGAAGGGAAACAATAATTTCTTCAAATATAAAAATTTTGGTCATCTGGCCCAAAAATGTAGAAGTGATTTTAAATGCCATGATAATGTAAAATAAAAAAGGACGGTTAAAATCAATTATTAGCAAGTGGTGTAGTGTTACAATACCAAATAGCTTGGTCATTATGAAAACATTTTCATTAATCCATGGGTTGTCAGAAGAAATAAACAACAAACTCCAAGTCAACATGTAAGGGATTATGCTACCACTATTGAAGAGGTGGAGCCAGACAATAATGTGGTGATTGGTATGATAGTTATTCATTCATGAATATCGAAAATAATAATTTATTTTGGTTCTTCGCATTATTTCATATTTTGAATATTTCGTATTACAATTCATACACCACCTCAAAATTTGGAAGAATGGTTATTTGTGAGAATAGTGAATGGGGAAATAATTTCATTCATGGATTATAACTCTTCCCCAGTTAACATTTTTTTACCGAAACTCATAGAAAATATTTTCATAATTCCTTTAGTTTTTTTCAAATCTATCGTGGGCTTGTACTGGATATCTTTGTAAAATTCCAACATCAATTGTTGATAAAGATAGATCGCTTTTCACATCCCAAGGTGTCCTATGATTAGTTACTAGTGTATGGAGGAAGTTGAATGTCCTTTTAAATAATTTTCTCATGTGTGGGTATTAATTACTTACAATAAAAAATTTCATGTTCAAATGATTGTGAAAATGGAGAGAATCATGCTTTAATGCATGACCATCACAATGGATTACATGTTTGTATTCCATGATTAGTTTCTACGACTCCCTACTGACCGAGAGGTTGAATTATCAACAGAAAATATTAATGGATCTCTATCTATATCGGTGACACCTTAGAGAATAGCCACTGTAGACCTATAAGAGATTATGAAATGGTTACAAGAAAATCTAGAGAATTGTTTCATATGCACAAGTGCTTCACCATGGGTTGCACTAGTCCTCTTAGTTAAGAATAAAGATAGATCAATGCACATTTACATTGATTATTGTGATCTTAATAAAATCCAAATAAAGAAAAAGTACCCCATTCCTCGGATAGATAATTGTTTCAATCATCTTTGTTGGGCTTGTTATTTTTATTTGGTGGATATTCGGTCAGGATATCTCCAATTAACGGTGAAGAAGGAAGATATTCCCAGGATTTCCTTTTGAAAAATTCATGGACACTATGAGTTCAGAGTGATTCCATTTCTGAATCACTAATTATCTTACAGTTTTCATGGATTTAATGAATATATTATTAAGGGATTACCTTGAACAATTTCTAATTGTCTTTATTGACGATATTCTTATACACTCTACGATAAAGGAGGAACATTAGGAGAATCTAAAAACAGTGTTAAAGACATTGACAAGGGATAAGATGTATGAATTGTACACTAAATGTGAGTTCTGGATGGAAAATGTATCATTCATGGGGCATGTTATCACCTAAAAAGGGATATCTATAGACCCTTACAAGACAAAGGCATTTGAAAAGTGGCCCAGTCCAATATATGTAACAGAGATCCCTAGCTTTTTGAGTCTAGATAGCTATATCGATGAATTTTTATGAATTTTTTTGAATTTTCAAAATCGATGATGAAGATGAAAAATAAATGTCTATTGTTTTTCTCAACCCAATAATGTAATGATTGATTCATAGAGTTGAAAAAAAGAATTATCAATGAACCTGTAATCACACTACCAATACATGTAGAACTCTTTGTGGTGTACAATGATTCCTCAAATAAGGTCTTAGGCTACATGTGGATGAAAAACGAGAGAGTGATAACCTAATCCTTAATGAAGATAAAAAACACATGATAATAACTATCCCATGCATGAACTAGAGTCAGTGTCTATGATATTTGCGTTGTAAATCTTGCAACATTATCTATATAGGGAGAGGTGTCAGATATATAATGATCATGAGAGTCTCATATATATATATATATATATATTGATATAAAAAGAGAATAATAATCACCATCGATGATGGATAGATCTCATCAAGGATTATGACTACTCAATCCACTTTCATCCCATTATGGTAAACAAGGTGCAATATGCTCTATGTTGAAATGATCATGCATCATTATCAATGGTGAGAATTGAAAAGGATCTGATCTTCATATATTTACTAAGGATGGACATTGGAATCATTAAGGTAGGAACATCATAAAGCCTTTCTCAAATGATTTCTCAACCATATCTCCTGGTGAAAATAAAGGATGCTTAATGAATTGATTTGGAAATTCAGAAAAGGGTGGAAGCTATAAGATGTGGGGAATCATCCGATATATAGTTATCTGAGAATGGAGTTATATGATATGGGCCATGATTATGTGTACCATCTTATGTGGATATAAGTAAGGGTATAATAAATGTTTCACAAAGCTTGACATTATTTATTCAGCCATGTAGCCCAATTATGTATTAAGATCTCTGAGAAAACTACTTGTTGGACAATATGAAAACCGATATTGTAGAATATAAATCAAAGTGTTTGGTATGTTAGAATTTGAAGGAAAATAGAAAAAAGTTAACGGGGATGATGCAACCACTGCCCATACCAACATGAAAGTGGGAAACATTTCATGGAATTTTTCACTAGACATCTAAGGACATGAATAGGAAACATTTATACAAGGGTCATTGTGGATCATATTACAATGAAAGCTCACATTTTCAAACTTCGAGAGAAATTCTCACCGGATCATCTTAAATGGATATACATCATGAGTTGTATGGTAGCATGTAGTACCATTATCTATTATGTTTGATAGTGATCCTAGATTAACCTTGATGTTCTGGAAAAGATTCCAACTTGCTCTAAGAACTGAACTAAACATTAGTAAGGCCTACCATCCTCAAACTGAAGGCCAGTCTGAGAAAAATATTCAAAAAATTGAGGATATGTTGAGACCATGTTCAATGGACTTCAGTGAAGGATGGGATAAAAATATTCCACTGGTTGAATTCTCCAACACCAATAATTTCCACTAAAGGCTATGAATGGTACCATAAGAAGCTTTTTATGATAAAATGGAGAAGGACACCGATATCTTGGGATGATGTTAGTGAGCGTAAGCTGCTAGGACCAGAAATGGTTGATGAAATGGTAGATAAGGTAAAAACCATTTAGAAGCATGTCAATGCAGCAGAATTTGACAAAGTAGTTATTATGTTAACCATCGATCAGTCCTTGAGTTCAAAGTTAGAAACATGGTATTTCTATGCTTATCTCTATGGAAGAATGTCATCAGATTTGGGATGAATGGAAAGGTAAGTCCCATGTATATTGGCCTCTTCTAGATCCTGGATTGATTGGGAGTTGTGGCCTATCAACAATGACTTCCACCTACTATGTCGGAAGAACATGATGTCTTCCATCTATCCATATTATGGATTTACATATCCGACCCTTCCCATGTACTCTATTTAGAGGTGGTACAATTAGAGGATGGTCATTCTTATGAGGATCATTTAGTGTAGATATGGGAACATAAGGGTTATTTTATATTTAACAAGACTATTCACATGGTCAATGTATTATTACAGAACCACAAGTACGAAGAGGAAACATGGGAACTAGAGGAACCAATGAAAAAAATGGACCCACAACTATTTATATCCCGGAATGCGAAAATAAATTTCAAGCGTGAAATTTCATAAGGGGGGAAGAATGAAACGACCCATTGTTTTATAAATGGAAATTCCATGTATATAAAATCCCAAAATAATGATATACTAAGTGCTATGTGTCCTTTAGACATATGTTTGTTAATTATTTGTTTTAAATTTTGAAAATATGACTCACATGGTTGCAATCAGTTAGTTATTTGGATTTCGATATGAAAAACATAATTTTTATGTGAATACTAATGAACCCATGTGAATAGTAACATACATTAATAATAGTGGCATACCCTAATGAATTTTGACCTTAAATATGATATTATAAAATTAATATTCATGTGTATGTATGATGTACATATATTTTAGAATATGTAAATGAATGTTTTAAAAATAGTTTTTAACATTAAATTATGATTTTAAATACATATTAAATTAGTCATATATAGAAAATTATTTTGTAAAAATGGTGTTAATTTTTTTATTGTACATGTTGAAAATGGTTAAGGGGAATTGTTGAGATTTTTTTGAAATACATAAATTTTTTATGAATAGTAAAATATGGAAATTTACATTATATATACATTATAAGATAAATAGATTATTCCAAGCATCATGGCTGATGTAAGCACCATTTCATTGAATTCACATGACTCGTTTACTATTTTTTGTCATGGGATCACAGCTATTTCTTGTCATGGGATAAATTAATAAACTAATGATTAAATAATTATAAAAACCCTCCTCTCGCCAATATAACCCCCCAACTCTCTCTTCTCTTCACCCCTCTCAAGCCCTATTCCTGGCTAATATTCTACCCAATTCACTTCCCAAGATCATAAAACACAACTAAAGGCCTCTATACTTTTTAAAATACCAAAAACCCTCCCCTTTAGAGGTTATTAATAGAGGTAGACTCAAGAGGTAAATTCCACTTTTCATCACTTTCAATTATTCTATGTTATTTTCTTTTCATATTTACATCATCACATCCCTTCACCCAAATTTTATGATAAATCCGTCAAAATACATCTATCAGGAAGCAATTATGACAATTGGTCAATTATATGTGTTATCTCTTTCCCCCACCATTTTTTGAATTATAGGAAAACTCTGTTTTAGTAGTGTTAAATAGGTATATTTAAGGACAATAGTTTCCCAATTTTTGTTATCATTTTAATTTCTGGTCCTGATTCAATTGATTATGGTTAAATAATACTATTATATATGTAATATATCCTATTTATAGTTATGTAATTATTTTTTACAAATTGAATTAATTGATAATGGAAACCATATTCATTGTAATAAAACCCACTGATTGACCAAAACAGTTATCACAAAGGTTTTGTGTGATAATTCTTCTTCACTCCCAATAACCAAATGAATTTTTATAACCATAAAATATCTTGTATGTTCACTAATATAATAATACTTAAATTATGGATGACCACTTTTATCATACTAGTTTAACTGATCATGAATATTAGTAAACGAGTCTTGAAAATAAAGAAAAAAACAACACGAACAATGAAATTGAACAACATATCACATTATAAAGGTCATGGAGTAACTTAAAATAATTTCAATAAATCAGTTAAATAAATAATAGGTTCCGTAATTATTAATTTATGATCATTAATTGTTTATTTAGATCATTATTTCCAAGAAACGATCACCATCATACATGAGGTTAGGGATCCTCTCTATTTCACTCTTAATCAAGATGACCATTATGTTATGCCATTTAATGTGTAATCCCAAATGATGGGGTATGATTTATCACCTACACATACTTACGCAATAATGTATATTATATGAGAAATCATTTTTCCCTATCATCAAGCCCTCTTAGGTACAACCAACACCTTGTCGATAAACCTTAACGAATTCTACCCAAACCTCTAATGTTCTTTCCTGTTGGATTATCATTATTATGTGAAAATGGAGTTATCTTATATATATATATATATCTGTACATATTATAAATCCTAGTTATTTTTATAAATAATTAATCAACACCATTTCTGCACTATCAATTGGAGATATAAATGTTTATAGAATATTCTCACCATATTACTTTCTGATAAGTATACATGTTTTAAGGGATCATCCAATTTTTTTCAAAATTTCAATGGCACTATATCATTTGTTTTAACAACTATTTCTTTTATAATATATGTATTTATATATAAAACCTATATTGGTTCAATACTAGTTTTATATAAATGATTTTCCTTATTTCTATTTTAAAAACTCTATAGTAATTCTCATAAAACTGCACAAAAATGTTTTAATACTAAAAATTTCTAAAATAAAATTAAAAAATGTATTCACTATTTTTGAAATAAAATGTAATTATATAGGCGTAAATTACCATATTAACATCCTTGTATATTCCAATTATTTTATTTCAGGGACACATTCATTTATGCTCAATGGTAAAGAATTATGTCCAGATTGTGGTACCCAATTCATTCCATGGGTAACCCTTATTTTTATGTAAGATTGATTATATATGATTATTTATGTGGGAAAAATATTCATGAAAATTTATTTGTGTGTTACATGATATAACTCCAATGAATTGGGTAATGTTATGTCTCATTAGATGCTATGTGAAATGGGATTGTCTGTATCCTTGACATGCACTACTATGGGAAACATGATTTGTGGTAACCCTTGATCCGTATTAATATGGGAAACATGATTGGAGGTTAGACATGACATGTAATAATGACATGTTTTGTGATTCGTCCACATTTATATGACTCCAGGGTTTTATGTTCCATGTTTATATGATTCCATGTTTATATGATATGATTTTATGTGTTTCATGAGTTCGATATCATTATGTCATCCTCTAAAATCATGTTCATTAGTTGTATTCTATTGTTCATCCCTTTACTAGTATTTTTATCTCATCCCTTTTTTCATGTATTCCCCACGGTAACCTATGTAGATGTATTGGATCAAAGGACGTTATGATCTCTTTATAGAGATTAAATAAAGAAGTGTTTATTAGCCCCACGTTTTATGTTTTATGTACCTAGTCTTCCATGAAACTTGACTTAACTATCATTGTCTTGTAATTGGATATATAATTATGCTTAAAATAATGTAATTTTATATGTAAAAGAATAGGGTCTCTATATTTTTCTCTACAGAATCAGGAGGAGGATACAATGATTTGTTACAATCTTGATATAGTTGTCCTATAGTCTCAAAACTAGAAAATGTCATGTTTGTATTTATAAAAAACTTAAATAGTTGATATGATATGTTTTGATGTTGATGTGTGTTTCCTTCAATGTGGACTGAATAATTTATAATGTTTTTTTATTTCAGGGTCCATTTTTTACTATATTAGGTTCTCTTTCTGTGGAATGAAATCAGATCTCAATCATTCTGTGATGTTCGATTCTCCATGTCAAATCCAACAAAAATAATGAGTTGATAATTATTTCAATATCACATGTTTATAATTTTAATCTCTCATCAACCATATTCTAAATTTACATTACGGACAAGGAAATATTATTCTCCCATCAATGGAACGATTGGAAATTAAAAATTAAAAAAACACCACCAAAACCATAACATATTGAGGAGTGTTCCTCGAAAATTTGATCCATCATTTATACATATATATATCACAACGTGTCAATAAACTATTATAAAAATTAAATTATATAAATATTACCAAATTTGAAAAGATATTCATATATACTAATTGATGAAATATGAATATGTTAAATAATGTTTCCCTATATAAATAAAAATGGTATATAATTAATAATTCTAAAAATAATAATTCAAATCCATAAATTCCATATGTAAATAAAATGTTTTGTAAAAGAGTTACATTTTTACATTAAAAATTATGAAGAAACCCAAGTGTAAAAAAAATTAAATCCATTATAAATAAAAATATTATTTTAAGAAATCATAGAAAAATGATTGACAATACATTTTCAAAAACATATAATAGAACCATATTGATTGGTAAAACATTTCAAATTATATCATTATACACATTTTTATTTAACAACATCATTTTGAAACATTTTTTCCATTATGTGAATTTGTTTATTGATGAGGATAAATGTTGTGTTAAAGAAATTCTCCCATTTATGCGTAACTATGATTTCATTTATATATTTTTTTAAATTGCCATAATTACCTTTTCATGTACGGATGAATACAAAATTGAACATATTTGTTGACAATTGTATTGAAATGAGAAACACTGAATGGTCGATTATTATGTGGGCAATATTGCTACACTGACGAGAATTGGTAAATGGTCAATGAAGTGTATAATGAATCAATTAATGTCCTTAATTCAAAAATTGAAAATAATGTTAAGAATGACCATGACTTCATGGTATATTCTAATGAGGTATTCAACTTAGAAATGAACTCCTCTGAGGATGATTACATGTGTTCATGAAATCAAATTAAATCTAATAATATGGTAACTGTAATAATGTACAATATACCAGCAACTGAATTTTCCTTAGATGAAGATAAATAAAAATTTTTTACTACTTAAATATTTCACACACTACTTTATTAAATTGAATATATGTAATAGAATATATATTCAGCCAATACAAAAAATATATCATAATTGAGTTAATTCAATGTTGAATGTCTAATTATAAATATTATTATTGAGTATAATTTTACATAAAACCAATTTATCTCTACAAATATACATTTAAATATATAGAACCACATAACCCATAAGAGGAGAAAATAATAATTCAACAACATCTTCAACATATCTAATGATTTATGGAATCTAAATTACTTAAGTACACTAAAAATCTATATATTTTTTCAATAACATAAAGAAATAAATTCTACACTATTTCATCACAGAAAATATATTTGAAACTGGAATCATTAGGCTGAACAAATCAAGATCCACCCTTTTTTATTTTGATAACAACCATGAAATACATAAATTAATTCGTATCAAAAACAATTAGTACCTTGTTGAATGGGGTTTCAGCAACTCGGACTGGGACATACAATGAAGGAATAGATCAGGACTTGCGGTGAGGGGCAATGAGGTGTTGGGTTGGGACTGGCAGAGAGGGGTTGCGAGTAACTAGGTTGGAACAAAAAGTGAAGGGGATGAAGGAGATAGTGTTTGGTAGTTAGTGTATGAATCGGTGGTTCATGACTGTTTGAGAATTAGGGGGTTTAAGGGGTGTGGGTGGGGGTGGTTCGGGGGTCATGAATGTGTGAAAAAATTAAAAGGTTTTCAATTGTTTTTAATAAACCACTGCTAAATTGGTTAATATTTTTGGTGGTTTACTGAACACCTTATAAAACTACACTTCAGATGTCTAATTTTTATGTACTGTGTAATTCCAATTCTAGAGAATTAAAATCATTTTATATGAACTCCATTACTTACTGTCAAGCGAACCGATCATGAAATCAAGTAAACAAACCCTCTAGAACAATGAAATTCAATATAAAAGACTTTTCAAAATCTTATCAATGATATCAATAAAATTTTAATTTATTAGTACTTGGTTCTTAATAAAATTATTGATATGACTAATTTCAAATTATATGACTTTTGGGTCATGTACAATACACATTCATAGATAAGGAAAGGGTTTCTACCCGAACCACAATATTCTTGTAGGATACTCTTTTTCACTCATTACCCTAATATAATTCATAATTATTTTATTGTTTTCCTCAGAAATTATATTTTAAAGTCAATATTTATTTATTTATCAATCATAATCCTTCATTATTTTATGGCGAGTTATATGTTTTAAGATGAACATTCTCAAATTATTTCCGATAAACAAGCATGATTCAGGAAAACATATCAAATTCGTACATATCTTTAAGTGCACTCTATAAGTATATTTTAATACACCCTTATTTATCAAAAATGAAATATTTTTTATGAAAATAATTATTATTTAACTAATGTTTTTATGCAAATGTATTTCCAAAAGAAATCATCTTTGTAATGTAAATGAGTATCTTTAACAAGAATTAGTCAACGATTTTATAAGAGTATTTTCATAAATTTATACACACCCATTTATAAATATATTTAACTGTGATTAGTCTTGAAATATACCCTCTACCATATTTTATAAAATGGATTATCATTTGTTTCACTATTGTTGTTCTATCATGATACAATTCACCATATAACTCTGAATGGTTAGTGTTTTTATTTACTATTTGAGGGAAAGATATTTACATTTAACATGTCAGTTTTATTATGAATGTACATGTTGATTATGTTTTAACCCTTTAAAATGATGAATTGATTGGAATTAGTATTTATTTGGTGGGGACCTCTATAGTTCATTTGTACCACTGTACCTCTCTTGAGGAAAACTAGTTCATGTTTTTATCTGTTTCTATATGGTCACAGAACGATGCCTTGATAATATGGTTATGATGTCCCGTAATATTAATTACCTCATTATCTAAATATTAATTGATGGTCCATGTTATAATGAGACAAGTATAATATCCATGGTTAGGTTATATTATGATATTATTTAATTCGATTTAATTCATACCATATTATGCTCAAGATTATGTTTTTCAGTAATGAATACAATTATTTATTCACCATGACGTAATAATTATGTTTCTTATATATTATATACCCGTACCAAGAACCTGATCTATCCTCATTGTTTTGTTTTGTTTTTACGCATGATGCGAAGATAAATTTTATGATTTATTTGATGTGTAAAAAATTATTTATGGATGTTTCAAACGTAATTTTTATTTATTATTTACTTTAAATGTTTTAATGTAAAAATTTTGTATGTATCTTGTAATCAAAATCTAATAACATATTTGGTCCATTGGAACATGTGAAAACACTTTATATGCCATTGAAATAAAATAGTTAGTTGATTCTATGAAACAATGGTGGATGGTCTTTCAATATATGAGTTTATTCCTTTTAGATACATTCACTATCACCAGAATGAAAATTATTATGGGAAATAGTAACAATGTAAATAAGTTCTAGTGCAAAATACCAAGTTAAAATTGTAGTTTTGAGAACCACATTTTTACCAAAATTCTAATGTTTAGTAATATTAAGGGGAGTTTGTAAAATATTAATTTTTTGAATACCATAGGCTTTCTCTATAATTTTTCACATAGACATGGGTGATTCAGAAGCATTATTTTCTACATTAATCATGTTATTAATGTATTTAACCACATTATTAGAGATGATATTTTACACATAATATATGATATATAATTATAATTTTTTATAGAAATGATATATAAGCATCAGATTCAAGAATAAAATGAGCAGATTCTCAAAAATATTTATTCACATATATAACATCAAAAATGCCAAAATTATATACTTTTGAGTTAAAAATAAAAGTAAAATGATATAAGAAATAAAAAGTACATGTAGATTGAAAAATTTTATTCTAAAAATATTCAAGTCATAAATTATATGGATATAACGATACCCACAAATAAACAATCCAGATCCCAATTTTCAAAATCAAAAAATAATTTTATTGAAATAATCTTCTAGAGTAATAAAAATTACGTTATTATATATAGTATAATAAGTATAATTATATAAAATAATTATAAAATAATTCAATATAAACATAAATAATCATATATTCATATAAGTAACAACACACTAATGTAATAATATATAGAATTTTTTTTGTGAAAACCTAAAAATAGAACATAAAATTATAGGAGGGAAGTGAATGGGTGAATTATATGGATGATGGGTTCAATGGGATATGAAGGATTATTTAAAATTAAGAAGGATAAATATAAGTAATGATTAATATGGATATATATTTTTGGGGAATGATATATGAAGATTGAATCATTGTTCAGGTTAAAAATAATAATTGACTATACAAAAATATTTAAAGTGAAAAATGATTGTATTGGGTGGGAATATTTAAAAAAATTATTTAAAAAATTATTTTAATAAAGGAGGATAGTATTTTAACTAAATTAATTTAATTGTCTTATTAAAATTCAGAAATAATTTTTTACATTTATTGAAAAATAATTAACATCAATGTAAATATTTTTTTTCTCTTATAAATAATAAAAATTAATATTTTTCCATTTTAGTATATTTTTTAACTATTTAATTGAAGTGGGTACGGTTCACAACATTGTGATGTATGGGAAAATTATTGACTATGAAATATGAATGAAAAGGGGTTATTTTGCTGGGGGATGAATAAATAGATATAAAATTCCATCTAAATAAATAATTACGGTAATTTCAAAAACTATAAATAAATTCTTGATGGAAAATAGAAAGTTTGGAATTAGGCCTCATGTAAATATTTGTTTAGTATGGTCATGGAAAAAGATTTTTTCACATTATGAAATATGTTTGGTATTTGAATGTCTATCTTTTAAAGAAGATGAGTATAAATTTCACATTAATGGATATTTTTAAAACCATGGAAATGTATATTTCTGTTTTATTGAATAATGTGAATGGTATTGAATATTACATAAGAAATAATATGTATGATATTGAGAAACTAAAGTGTTAAATTTTGTTAACCCAAGGAGAAGTGACAATATATTATATGTGTAAATGAATTTTTTTTTTATTATTCTAATTGATTATTAAATCATTAAATGGATTCATAATTTTATGATGATATTGGAAAAAGGATAATGTTAAAGTAACGGGGTTGAAAAATATCATTTTATCCTTGGAAGAGTAATTACATTATTATATAAAACATTATTATCGGTAGTTTAAAATTAAATATTTTATAAATTTAATTGCTAAATGTTCATCAATATTTTTTAACCTAAAAGGGATCATTTTCGAAACACCATATATATTATAATCATATAGGGGCTATCCTAGCCTAATTATATTTTATCCGGTTCTAAAGTGCGTACATGATTCTCATGGGATGGTGAAAATTCATTTGGATTTCAGTACATCCCTTGAGGTATTGATTTATTCATAAATAATAAATAAGTATTTTAAATCAATAATGGTATTCTCATAAGATGGATAGTAATGTGAAATCCAAAAAGTGTATTTTTTACAATAAATCATATAAAATGGGGAATAAAATCAATCAGTATCCATCACATATACACATACTATATTATAGAAATTATTACAACCATACTTAAACAATGTTCCAAAAATACAATAAATATCAAATGAGAATGAATACACATGGTAAAAAATAGATTAAAAAACTGAAATATTCAATCATATTATCTTATCATGACATGACAAAACTACATAATAATACTATGAAGAGTCCCATAATGAAATAACATAGAAAATAATTAATCAAATATGTTATTCCCAAGAACACAAACCGAATATGGTTTTATCCACTACAATTATAGTCACGAAGTGGACTACATTTGGGTTATTTGTGTTGATTCTTGTTATTTAAAAATATTAAAATTTTCAATTTTTCCTTTAATATAATAATATCAAAACAATAGTTTGAAAAATAATAAATTATATATGTATTTTATAATTATGAATAAAATCACAATCATTCACCAAATATATTTTGAAAATCTATATATTTCATTAAATGAATCATTAAATTTCTTAACATAAACCTAGCATGAAAATAGACCATTCCACAACAATATTTTAAATAATTTTATTATTAGATGGATAATTTATTTTCCACAATAATATCATTCTTTATCCATTTCAAAAAAAAAATCGAACAGTAAAATACAAAACACAATAGTATCCAAATAAGTCAAATTTCAATGTAATCTGTATTTGAATCAATAAAAATAACTATACAATGGAGTAAATTAAATAAACAACAATGGATGATATGATGTAATAAAACTTATATAATGATAAAATAGTGTGGGAATGTAAAAAATGAATCATTTTCACTGTTTAAATGCAAGGAATGCAAATTAAAGTGCTGCAGATTTATACAGAACTCCATAAGACCGTGTGAGATAATCATTGATATACTAATTTGGAACCACCATCCAACCTATAATTGAATTTTGTAAATTTAATCTTCCAGTATCCTATAACAATACTAAAATGGTTTTCATACCTATAGATAGACTAACATCTTGAAATTAGAGGCCATAGTTAGTAATCAATCATTACATTTTTAAAACCCATCTCATAATTCCCTACACATATACCTAGTGTTTAGATGAAAGTTCATAACTGAGGTGAGGAATATATCATCATATCATTTATCATATAAATCTAACATAGAACAAGATGATTATTTAGATATTATTCACTCCTAACACATCCTAGTTGAACATAAATAATAATTCCATTCCAACATAAATAACATAAATAATTATCAATTAAATATATAAGTATAAAAAAAGTAAATATAATAAAAGAGATATTTTGGGTTATAAAATGTTATTAGATTATTTTTTTCTAAAACAGTTTGTCAAAATTTTAACAAAGGTCATTATTTTAAGCTGAAATTCAGAAACATAAATCTGATTTTGGAATAATATTTGGTAAATTTGTGTAAACTCAAAATATCAATTCAAATGAATAGAATTAAAATAAGTAATCTATATTTTAGAATATATCATTTAAATTATAAAATGACATAACTAATATACATAGTAATAATTTTGAAATCGTATCTCTTTAATTTACCATTAAAAGACATCAAGAAAAAGTTACCAATTGATTATAGATGTAATTCATAAAAATGAAAGTAGAATTAAAAGTGAAATTATATATTTCATGGGGATGTTGGGTTATTGATATGGAATTCACAATACCTAGAATATTATTAAGTAGCATTTTCATTGATGAGTAATGATGAGTGAGGTTGTAATCAAATAATACATCGGTGATAAATTTTATGTAACATACATTACATTATATTATTAATTAGATGATTTTTATGTGAATGTGTAGAGATATTCTATCTCACTAACAAAAGTTTTATATAATTATTAAATAAGATATTATTGATGATTTTAATTTAACATTCTTCTGAATACATTTTATTTTTTTGATTAATGAAGTGTTTAAATGAAATTGTAGGTTTTGAGAAACCAAATATGAGTTGTTAAAAAATAAAATGGTTATTTTTGAATAAATATGTTTTTTGGGTTTACTATAAAATATATATTCGATAGAGTATATTAGAATGGAATTTAAATGATATAATGTTATGGGAATTTATCATTATAAAAAAATATGAATTCTGTAATTAAATTATTTAATATTGTTTCAATAAACGATATTGAGATTGGGAATTATTTTAATTATCACAAAAAACTATTTTATAGGGGTTTGTAGTGATTTTATGTGTTTAATAGTGTCTATGATGATTTTATGTGACTATATTCTCATTTAATGAATTTATTGAATTCCTTTTAGAAAAGTGGGAGATTTGGAATTTTATAACATTAGATGGTTCATCCAGTGTAGATGATTTTGAAAATTTCCCATGGTATGACATTGAAGGAGACCTAAGTTAAGGTATCATCTCAAATTTATACCCATTTACGAGTACATTCTAGAATATATTTTAAGCCACCAGTTTTTTATAGAATCAGTAATTTTACAATATAAAATTATATATGGTCATTTCTGGTTTTAGGATAACATAAATTCATTTCCACATTAAACTTTTGAAAATTATTTTCATTAAAATTATCAAAAAAAATTTATAAAAATTCTTTAGAACACCTCATACATGATTTCACGTTATTTGGACATCATTTTTTCCTCGAATAAAATTTAAATGTCCTTAAATTTTATTTTCTTGGGTATACATGATTAAAATATTAATTCATGGAAAATAAATATGATTTTCCCAAAGAAATTTTCATTCAAAAGTAAAAAACGTTTGTCTCACATTAACTGTTATGAAGTATATGTCTTGTTCACCAATATTTTCATGCATGTGGTTTATGTAATTCCATTTTTTATATCATATCATGAGTTTTTTTATTCTCATGATATTCTATGAAATTGTGATTTGAATGTTTCAATGTCGTATGGGACACTTTGTAATGGTTAATGATTATTTCCTCCGAAATATTTCAATTGTCAGATTTAAAAGTATAATCATCTAAGAAACAAAACCCTCATTCAATCGAGTACATAATTGAACAATATCACTGATGATATCAAATACAATATTTTGATGATTTTTTTGATTAGTTTATATGTGGATATGCTATCTTTATACAAGTCTCCATATTACTCTGAATGGTTAGTGATTATGTTAAATGATTGGGGAATGTAATTAGCATTTAATTTGTATGCTTCAATATTAATGTATATTTTTATTATGTTCATCCCTTTTATATGAAAAATTCATTGGACACTGTATGTGTTAGGTGGGGCTGGCTATATTTTCTCGAAGAATCAATAGTTTTCATGAGGCATGTAGATATGGACTTGACCAAGGAATTAAAAAATTTTAAGTTTGGTTTTTGATGAGGCATTAATAATTTTTAGATGTTTTGGTTGAGGAATTTACAATAAGATTCAGAGTGTCTATTATATGAATTTCCATCATTATGATGCTAGAAATTAATATTTCATTGGGTAATTTGACAAGTAGAATACCCACGATTATATTCAATTATGGAAATATTTACTCCGCTCATATTACATTCATAATGTGGTCAAGTTTAATATTTATAATGTAACATTTTTCAATTAATCACCAAGTCTTATGTTATTGTTTAATATTTATTTCAAAGTATTTTTTACCTTTACTGATCATTCATTCACACCCATTCATATGTTTTATTTTTCCTAGAACATGAAGAGGTATATTATGATTCACATGGAGGGATAATCGTAGAGGGTTGGATTTTCCCGATGGATCATTTATGTTGTTTTTCATTTCAAGTTTTAAGCTGGAATATTCTCTATGTATCATGTTTTCCAAATCTACTAACTAGTTTGTTCTTTTTGGATATTAATTTCTTGTAATAATTCTAATGTAATGTAATATGGTTCTGACTTCTGAATACTAGGTTCGGGTAATTACAGTTGGTATCAGATAATTTTTAGTTGAAAATGTGGAATATATATTTAGAAAATGTATATTATATTAAAAAATTATAATATATTCTTTGAGGATAGTTAAAAAATAAGATTATAGAATTTTTTTTAAGGAATAAATTATGTGGATCCTCCTAGAAAATTAAACATTTTCTGGATACTACATGTAGTTGTGTTTCTCACAGAGATGTAACTAGGATTGAAAACTCAAACAATGAGTTTTTGGCTAGACCTTGGGTATCCCTGTACATGATAATGGTCATTACTACACAACTATTTTGACATTTCATGGAGATATTATTAGGATAATTAAAAAATTTATTATAATTCATTGTGAAGGATTTATTCCCCTAATGTATCTATAGTATACGGTTCAATGATTTAGGATGCATAAATTAATTTTATGTGCTCTACCATGTGTAGAGTAATATAGAGTTCATTATTTTATGAGCTAATATTGTTTAATAATTCATTATAAATGTATCCTAGAAAAAGGAATGATAAATTCACTAACGCATTTGATGCAAAGTGTAAGAAGTATCATATCTCGAATGTTTTTAAGCAGTATTTTTTAGGGAAGATAGTCTCTCATGTAAACATATCATATGAGTAAATAGTATAATGTGTTAACAATATCTTTTTAATATTCATTGAGTCATATGGCTTTGGAAGGAAGACAAAAAATAAGATAATTGTTATAAAAAATATGGATAATGGGATGAAGGGATAGAAGGCTTTTACTATATGTGATAATAGTGGAAGAATCACCCTCTAAATGATTGAAGGGAATTGGAGT